>JAVJIF010000659.1:0-510635 GCA_038442645.1 Agave tequilana
TGGCGGTGGCGTGGATGGTCCATGGGTAGTGAGGGATGCCGTTGTTGGAGATGGAGGAGAATAAATGAATTTGATTAAATAGAATTTAATTAGTTAAGATAGGATTAGGGTGATTAGATTAGGAATTTGATTAGGTAGTTAGGATTTTGATTTGGGTGGTTAGGATTTAGATCATGATAATAGCTAATAAGTTATGGGTAAAAGAGAAAGGTGCAGGAGAGGACGTGTTAGTTGGGGAGAAGAAGATGAAACAAAAGATGATTAAATAAATGCCATGCGGCCTCAGACCACAATGAAACTGGCGAAGTGGTGAGGCGTTAGGATGGGGGTGGAAAGAGCATGGGTTCGAATCTTATCAGTCAAGGAAGTTTCGTTTTCTTTAGTTTGAAAGAATAAAGGATTAACAAAAGAAGTTTAAATAAATGTCTACCTTATCATAGAATATGCCAAAGTGGCCTGATGGTCTGTGCATCCTAACCATGTGTGGGAATACTCGGGTTCAAAACCTGTTAGACTCCTACACATGCGGTTTCCTGAAAATTTATTTATTTATTTTTTTTTAAAGGAATTGGGATTTGGGCCGCTATTGGGCTTGGGCTCAGTTAGGAGATAAAGAGAAGGAGGAAAGTAATAAGATGGGCTTGGCTTGAAACAAAAAGGGAAACAATAAGATAAAATGAGGGAATAAAAATAATAAATCATGTTGATGATAATCAAGAATTAAATAGTAATAATTAAAATAATATCTAAATTTAAAGATGACAATTTTCTTAAAACAAAAATACACATACACTTTATAAGTATTATTTTTCACAATTAATTCATGTATTGCAAGATATGGGTATTACAGAATGGGATTAAATTGAGACGTGGGTTTTCATCTTCAGGGTCTTCAAAGCCTACTCAGGTTAGTTCCTGGATGCATAATAACTACCTTTAAATATTTACAAACTTACCGAGAATGTGATCGAAGCAATGATTACAAATGGGATTAGATACCAAATTTCATTCGCAAAAAATGTTCACCTCAAGAGATAAACTAAAATTAACATGAATCAGGGTTAAATATTCAATTGCAATTTAAAAGAAATAATCGCTATCACAAGTGAACTAAATATGGAATTGATGATATTTTAACATGTCGGGTTTAATGCAAAACTAGATTAAAGTTCAATTGCTATAAAGTATAATCTCTATCACAAGTGAATAAATGCTGGAATGGATGATATTTGAACACTGAGATAGCACCTGAGAATGCAAACAGAAAAGAGTTGTGTATTAAATCGATATTCATGATGGCATCAAGTTGTAGGTGAGTTACATCTAACTGACAGTGATAGTATAAACTTAATGCAACAATTAGGAAAACACCATAGTATAGACAAAATATGATTGGAAAACTACTGGAATTAGGACCAAGAGTACCAACCTATCAGTCTCGATAGAGTCAACGACATACATAATAGCTTGAGTGTAAGGAAAGTAGCATCTCCAGTTGGCCTGCATGAGTGAAAATAAAAGATTATATCCTCATGGGTTGCGCAAGCACTTGTTGAAAGAAGAAAAAAGAAATCGGCTCCATGAAAACTTCCATTTTCATTGTTGGCCCTCTAGAATTCCCAATTTGGTTCTGAGGATTCTTCTAAGTTTTAATCTCATTGGTCATTAAGATGCAAGTTTTATGTCAACGTGATCTAAGAATTATTTCTTTTAAATTTGTGTTTAGAACTTTGCTTATTTAAAATTCTAGACACACTTCCCCTTGAATTCACATGGACCTAACATGTATAAAATACAGACAATTGGATCAACCTTATAAATAATTTCAGAAATAATCTTAGTTTGTGTAATTTATTATTAATATATATTATATTAAATTTTTATCGCATATATATATATATATAATATTATATATATATATATATTATATAATATATATATTATTTATATTTGAAGGTGGGTATCAGTTGGTTCTCGTGAAGCATTTCAAAAATATTTGCAAAGACATTAGTTATGAGCCATTTATTATTAATATAATGAGATGGACTTGTGTCCTTTCGAAAGGATTTGAGGTCGAATCCTTCCCACTCAAATACCAACATCCGACATTCGAATACAAGATCCACTCCGTTGAAGTTGATCTATATTATTTCAAGTATCCATAAAAAAAAATCAAGTGATTTGAATACTTTTTGCCCATGCATTAAGTAGTGGAAAGACGGACGATATAAATAGTGAGTTAGTTAGATCTATCTTTAGACATTCAAATTCTCGATCCGGCCATTTCATTATGATATAAACATTTAAAAACCCTTACAAACTAATTTTTGTTGCCGTATGATGGATGGGCAAAAAGTATTAAAATCACTTGATTTTAGTTTTATAGATACTTGAAAAATATAGATCAACTTCAATGGAGTGGATTTTGTATTCGAATGTCGGAGGGTTGAATCTGAGTGGGAAGGATCCAGACTCAAATCCTTTGGGAAGGACACAAGTTTATCTCCGAATATATATTATTATTAAAGTTTTTCTATCGATAAATAACATAATTAGATTAAAAGTTAAAAGTTGTTTATTTACAGTTGAACTTTACAAAATAAGGCTATATCCCTTCACTGATAGACACTCGAAGTATGTAAATCCTTTAAATACTTTTTCCACTTGTTATATTCTAAGCTGCTCTTTTATTTTTAATAATTTAGTGGAATAATGTGGATTACATGCACGCATGTATGTTATATAGGGATATGTATGTTTACATATGTATGCATGTATCATGTATGTATGTTTGTATTTATGTATATATGTATGCGTCTATGTGCGTGTTTATATATATGTATTTGTGCAGATGTGTATGTGATCATATCTATGTATGTATCCATATATGTGAATATGTGTATGTGTATATATGTGTTTGGTTCTAAGGATTCTTCTTAAGTTTCAATCTCATTGGTCATAAGATGCAAGTTTTATGTCAACGTGATCTAAGAATTATTTCTTTAAATTTGTGTTTAGTAACTTTGCTTATTTAAAATTCTAGACACACTTCCCCTTGAATTCACATTGGACCTAACATGTATAAATACAGACAATGGATCAACCTTATAAATAATTTCAGAATAATCTTAATTTTGTGTAATTTATTATTAATATATTTATATTAATTTTTATCGCATATATATTTTATATTTGAAGGTGGGTATCAGTTGGTTTCTCGTGAAGCATTTCAAAAATATTTGCAAAGACATTAGTTATAAGCCATTTATATTAATATAATGAGATAGACTTGTGTCCTTCCGAAGGATTTGAGGTCGAATCTTCCCACTCAAATACCAACATCCGACATTCGAATACAAGATCCACTCCGTTGAAGTGATCTATATTATTTCAAGTTTCTATAAACCAAAAAAATCAAGTGTTTTGAATACTTTTTGCCCATGCATTAAATAGTGGAAAGATGGACGACATAAATAGTGAGCTGGTTAGATCTGTCTTTAGACACAAATTCTCGATCCGGCCATTTCATTATGATATAAACATTGAAAAACCCTTACAACTAATTTTTGCGCCGCTTGATGGATGGGCAAAAAGTATTAAAATCACTTGATTTTTGGTTTATAGATACTTGAAATAATATAGATCAACTTCAACGGAGTGGATTTTGTATTCGAATGTCGAAGGGTTGAATTTGAGTGGAAGGATCCAGACTTAAATCCTTTTGGAAGGACCAAGTCTATCTCCGAATATATATTATATTAAAGTTTTTCTATCGATAAATAACATAATTAGAGTTAAAGTTTGTTTATTTACAGTGAAGTTTACAAAATAAGGCTATATCCCTTCACTGATATGACACTCGAAGTATGTAAATCCTTTAAATACTTTTTTCCACTTGCTATATTCTAAGCTGCTCTTTTATTTTTAATAATTTAGTGGAATAATGTGGATTACATGCACGCATGTATGTTATATAGGGATATGTATGTTTACATATGTATGCATGTATCATGTATGTATGTTTGTATTTATGTATATAGTATGCGTCTATGTGCGTGTTTGTATATATGTATTTGTGCAGATGATATGTGATTATAACTATGTATGTATCCATATATGATGAATATATGTGTATGTGTATATATGTGTATGTTCTATATATGTGACTATATGGTGTCTTTATATCTTTGTGTGTATTTGTATATGTGAATCTAATATGTATATGTGTCTATGTATGTGGCATGTATTTGTATATGTGATTCTAATATGAGTTTATATATGTGTAAGTAGTTATCTATATATGTGAATTTATATGGTAAATATTTATATTGATTATGCATCTAAATATGTGAATATATATACATGTGTCTATAATGTGCGTATATGGGTATGGTGTATGTATGTATGTGTTTGTGTGTTTGTATGTATGTATGTATTGTGTAGATGTGTATGTGATTTATCTATGTATGTATCCATATATGTGAATATATATGTGTATATGTCTATTTATGTGTATGTATCGATATATGTGAACATAGTGTCTTTATATCTTGTTGTGTATTTGTATATGTGAATTTAATATGTATGTGTCTATGTATCTGTATATGTATTTGTATATGTGAATCTAATATGAGTATGTTTGTCTATATATGTGTAAGTAGGCATCTATATATGTGAATTTATGTGTAAATATCTATATCGATTATGCATTGAAATATGTGAATATATATGTCCTTGTGTCTATAATGTGCGTATGCATGTGTATCTATGAATGTGAATGTGTGTCTGAGAGAGAGAGAGAGAGAGAGAGAGAAGAGAGAGAGAGAGAGAGTGTGTATATGAATGTGTTTGTGTGTTTGTATGTATGTATTGTGTAGATGTGTATGTGATTATATCTATGTATGTATCCATATATGTGAATATATATGTGTATATGTCTATTTATGTGTATTTATTTATATATGTGAACATATAGTGTCTTTATATCTTTGTATGTATTTGTATATGTGAATCTAGTATGTTTATGGTCTATGTATCTGTGTATGTATTTGTATATGTAAATCTAATATGAGTATGTCTGTCTATATATGTGCATGTAGGTATCTATATATGTGAATTTATACGTGTAAATACTTATGTCGATTATGTATCTAAATATGTGAATATATATGTCCATGCGTCTGTGTGTATATGTGTATGTATCAATGTATGTGCATGTATCTATGTATGTGAATATATATATATCTATAATATATATATATATATATTATATATATATATATATTAATATATATATATATATATATATATATATATATATAATATATGCGTGTATATATACATATAGAAACATACATATGTTTGTGAGTTTTTTATTTGTAGGTGTGTGTTATTTAATTATGTTTTTGTATATGTTTGTACATATGTATAATTATGCATGTTGTATGTATGTGTGTACATGGATTAATATAGGCTTAAAAGTGCACAGTCAAGTTGTGCATGTTCAATAAGGAATCAAAATAATGTTTCGTGTCTCTCTCATTTTCCTTATCTCTCTCATACTCAATCGTTCTCTCTTTCCTCCCTCTCTTAAGCTAGGTTGTTCCTATTATCTTCTTTTTGTGCCATTCTCTTGCTTCATCCTATCCACGCTTACTCCCCTCCTCTCCTCCCCAGTCGTGGGCCGCTTTACCCTAACCTAGGTCCGACCCATGGGGAAGCCGGACTCGGGCCGGGCCGGGCCTGTGCGAGGTACCAGCCCAGCCTAGTTGACATCTCTAAATGCGTATGTATTTATATATGTGAATATATATATATCTTTGTGTGTGTGTGTGTGTGTTGAGAGAGTGTAAACAATCTAGATATATACATATAGAAACTGACATATGTATGTGTAGTTTTTACTTGCATTGTGTGTGTTTTTTAAGTATATATGTATTTATAAATGTTCATACATATGTATAATTATGCATGTTGTATGTATTTGTGTGTATAGGGATTAATATAGGCTTGAAAGTGCACAATCAAGTTGTGCACGTTAACTAAGGAATCAAAAATAAATATGTTTGTGTCTCTCTCCTTTTCCTGATCTATCTTACACTTGGTCTTTTTCTCTCTTTCCCTCCCCTCTCTTATACTGGATCGCCTGTGTTTTCTCCTTTTATGCGCCTCTCTTTTCCTCCTTTCCACGCCTCACTCCTCTCCTTATGCGTCCCATGAATGAAAAAAATCAAAGGAAACAATATTAGCAATTGTCCTGCCTTCCCACAAATCTCATTAAACTTATGAAGATCCATCTCCTTAGTAGCACAACTATTAAAGCACCAAATCTCCACATCTCTAAATACATATATCTCCACATCATGATCAAGGTTCTAAATATCAGATATCGGGATCGTATCGGATGTGTGTTTTTCATATCGGATATCAGATATCGAGGGAGATAGCGGGGATACGCGCGCATATCAGGCGTTCATATTAGACACTATATATAATGAAATATTGATAACTAAAAGTTGGTTTAGAGCCATTGATATCATCTATCTAATAAAAATGATGTAATATGCTTGCAAAAGCAATAAAAAATAATGTACATTTGCATGCAGTCTTACAATAAATAAGTTATTTCATATCGGGCGATGTATCGGCCAATATCAGGTGATTTTTCGTCCGATATTTCAAATATCGGCCTTTTTTTGCTGCAAACGATATGGCGAACGATTCCCAATATCGTATCGGCAGCAGGTTAAAAAGGAGATATCGGACGATATCTCGGCCGACTCGGCCGATATTTAAAATAGGGATCATGATGCTTGCTCTTGAGACAACATTTATTATTTACTCTCCTCCCAGATCCTCTAAGAATTGCATATTGACCTCCTCAATTACAATGTTATATAGTCATGGGCGCTGAGAGTTGACTACACCCTTTTTCTATATTCAGTGACACCATTTTCATCAATTTTTTCTATCATTACTTCTCAAAAATCCTACCACAAGTTTCCCTTCCCTGAGATATTGTTGTTCCAGGGCGAGGATCATTAGGATTGCTACATTGTGATGATGCTAGGACAACCAACGAAACCACTGATGCCGCCTTCTTACAGATTACATGTGATAGGCTTCAAAATTTCATGGCCATCAAAACTATGCAATGGAATCAAGTCCAAATAATATATTACCTGTTGTCTTTATGGGGAAGAAGCCGGTACCCTTGGGATCTTTGGTGCCTGACACAGTAGATTAAGATTGTTAAATGTTGATCTAGCTGTCGAGCAACAAGAAAAGGTCCTCTATTTTATTTGTTGCCTTTTCCTTCGGCAATAGGTACCTTTCAAGCCATAATACAACATGGGACATAAATGCAAACATCAACGAATAGTGATCAGGTTCCTTTTTCAGGCCACTTTTATTATGTTACATTTTTATTAAAATTTTAATTTTTCTGGTGCAGGTCACAGAATCATTCCATATTGTTCAATGTTCTCTAACTTTGTGGCAAGACTAGAAGGTTGGTATTGATGTATTGAGAAGTTTATTTCTTTATTTTTATTTATTATCATTACAAGATCTTAATGTATATACTTTTTATGGTATGAAGGTGGGTATACGTTGGTGCTCATGAAGTATTTTAGAAACATCTACAAGAGGTTAGTTATGTGTAATTTATTATTAATATTTATTTTATATGCACATATATATGTTTGAAGGTGGGTATCTGATTAGTCTTTTGTGAAGCATTTTAGAATTATTTACAAGAGGTTAGTTGGTTATTAATATATTTCATATTAAATTTTTATCATAGATAAATATCATAATTATAGTTAAATGTCTATTTATTTTATAGTTAAAGTTTGCAAAACAAGGCTACATTCCCTCACTGGTAAGACACTTGAGGTATGCATACCTGAATCCTTAAAATACTTTTTCCACATTGTTATATTCTAAGATATTTTTTTTTAATAATTTAGTGGAATAATAAGGATTTACATGCACAAATGCATGTTATGTAGGGATATGTATGTTTATGTATATGTTGTATGCATGCATGTATTGTGTGTGTATTTCTTTTTATATGTATGTGTCTGTGTGTGTATGTGCATACGTATATATGTATGTATGTATTTGTGTATATTGTATATGATTATACCTATGTATGTATCTATATATGTGAATATATGTGTGTATTTATATATGTGAATATATTGTGTCATTATATCTTTGTATGTAAATGTATATGTGAATCTAATATGTGTAATGTTTATCTGTGTATGTATCTGTATATGTGAATCTAGTATGTGTATGTGTGTCTGTGCATGTAGATATCCACACAACAACTAAGCCATTTGTCCCAAATATTTGGGGTAGAGTACATGAACAAAAAGAGAACTACGCCGGATCGGGCGCATGGATCAATTTCTCTACTCATTCTTATTAAGCAATATGCCTTCATTAAGACCTTTAGCCTCTAAATCTATCGTATCACCTCCATCCATGTTTTCTTCGATTCCCCTGCGCTCTTTTAACTTGCCTTAATTTGATACGCTCTACTCGTCAAACTGGCGCATCGTAGGTCTACGTCGCACATGACCAAATCATCGTAGGCAGTTTTTCTTCATCTTCTCTCCTATTGGGGTTGCGTCTATCTTTGTACGAATATCTTCATTTTCTCATCTTATCTCTCCTCATGTTACCACACATCCAATGAAGCATGCGGATATCTTCTATACTCATCTTCTTGGCATGGGATCTCTTTATAGCCCAACATTCTGTGCCATATAACAAAGCTGCCTAATGACAGTCCGATAAAACTTTTCCTTCAGCCATAACGGAATGTTATGGTCACATAAACTTCTGTTGCGCTCTCCATTTCAACCACCATACTTGGATCCTATGGTTGACATCGCTATTGATCTTCTCATCTTTTGGATAATAGAACTCAAGTACTTAAAATGACTGCTCATCAGTATTTCTTGTCTATCTAGTGTCACAATATTATAATCTCGGATATCCGTATATGTGAATATCTCTGTAAATATCTGAGTCTATTGTGTGTATATGATTGTCTTAATATGTGTATGTATCTATATACGTGAATATATTTGTATATATATGTAAATAGTATATACATATAGAAACATTTGTAGGTGTTTTTTTATTTGCACCTATGTGTTATTTAAGTATTTATGCATTTATATATGATTGTGCATATGTATAATTATGCATGTTGTATGTATGTCTATATCTTAATGTCTGTGTATGTATCTATAAGTGTATTTGTGTATATATACACATACATATAGAAACATATATATGTATGTGTTTTTATGTGCACGTGTTATTTAAGAATTTATGTATAATGTTTATACATATGTATAATTATACTTGTTTGTTTGTGTGTACACGGATTAATATAGGCAAAAGTGCACATGCATGCTGTGCACGTTGAACATAAGGAATCAAAATAATACGTTCTAGTCTCTTTTTTTTTCATCTTCTCACACTCGATCTCTCTTTTTTCTCCCTTTCTCTAGCTGTGCACGTTGAAATAAGGAATCAAAATAATACGTTCTAGTCTCTCTTTTTCTTCATCTTTCTCACACTCGACCTCTCTTTTTTCTCCCCTTTCCCTAGATCGCTCATGTCTTCTCTTTTTTGCGCGTTCTGTCCTTTCTTCTTTTCCATATCCACTCTCCTCTCCTTTCTGTGTCTCATAGACTAATGGAAAACCAAGGAACAATATTTGCAATTGCTCTGCCTTCCCACAAATTCCATCAAACTCATTAAGCTCATATCAAGCATTAAATCTTCACATCTCTAAATGTATATCCCTTCACATCATGTGGTCTGCTCTCGAGACGACATTCATTATCTTTGAACCTCACATATCCATAAAAAATTGATCCTGACCACCTCAATTAGTACATTATATAGTCATGGGCGCTAAATGCTGATCATACCCTTTTCTATGTCCAACAGTGTTGTTTTCATCAAATTTTCCTATCAATACACCTCGAAACCCACCACAAGCTTCCCTTCCCTGAGATTTTATCGTTGCAGGGCGAGGATCATTAGGATGGCTACACTAAGATGATGCTGAGGATAAACCAACAGAAGTACTGACACGCCTTCTTATATAGACTGCATGAAATTGGCCTTCAACTTCATGGCCATCAAAACTTGTACGAGGATTGAAACCAAATACATATATTACATGTTCATCGCTCACGAGGAAGAACTTGGTACTAGTGGGTTTTTGGTGCCTGCACCGTAGATTAGGGCTGCGATAAAAGTTAGATGTTGGCCCAGTGGTCGAGCAACAAGGAGAGGTCTTTTATTTTGTTTGTTTCCTTCGACAACAGGTGCCTTTCTAGGCTCAATACACCGTGGGCCCTAAATGTGAACATCGAGGAATGGTGATCAAGTTCTTTTGTTGGACCATTTTTATAGTGTTTAATTTTTTATTTTAAAATGTATTTTTTCTAGTGCAGGTTACAGAGTCATTCCAAAGTGTTCAATGTTCTCAAACTTGGTGCAACACAAGAATGTTGACATTGATATACTGACAAGTTTATTTATTCCTATTTATTATCATTACAAGATCTTAATATATATATATATATATATATATAATTATATATTATATATATATATATATATATATATATATATATATATATATATATATTTCATGTTTTTGAAGGTGGGTATCTAGTTGATTTCTCGTGAAGCATTTCAGAAACATCTACAAGTATAAAGGGTTAGTTATGTGCCATTTATTATTAATATATTTATATTAAAATTTTGTCATATATATATATGTGTGTGTGTGTGTGTGTGTGTGTGTGTGTGTGTGTGTGTGTGTTTATTGAAGATGGGCCGGTTGGTTTTTCATGAAGCATTTAAGAAACAATTACAAGAGGTTAGTTATGAGCCATTTATTATTAATATATTGTATTAATTTTTTTACCACTGTTTTAAATATCGGTCGAGTCGGCTGAGATATCGTCCAATATCTCCTTTTTACCTGCTACCGATACAATGTAGAGAAATCGTTCGCCATATCGTTTGCAGCAAAAAACAGCTGATATTTGAAATATCGGCCGATAAATCACCCGATATATCGCCCGATATGAAATAACTTATTTATCGCATGACTGTTTGAAAATGTACATTATTTTTTATTGTCTTTGCATGCATATTACATTGTTTTTATTAGGTAGATATCTATGACACCAAACCAACTTTTAGTTATCAGTATTTGATTATTTTTTCTAGTGCAGGTTACAGAGTCATTCCAAAGTGTTCAATGTTCTCGAACTTGGTGCAACACAAGAATGTTGACATTGATATACTGACAAGTTTATTTATTCCTATTTATTATCATTACAAGATCTTAATATATATATATATATATATATATATATCATGTTTTTGAAGGTGGGTATCTAGTTGATTTCTCGTGAGCATTTCAGAAACATCTACAAGTATAAAGGGTTAGTTATGTGCCATTTATTATTAATATATTTATATTAAAATTTTGTCATATATATATGTGTGTGTGTCTATGTGTGTGTTTATTGAAGATGGGCCCGGTTGGTTTTTCATGAAGCATTTAAGAAACAATTACAAGAGGTTAGTTATGAGCCATTTATTATTAATATATTTTGTGTTAATTTTTTGCCACTGTTTTAATATCAGTCGAGTCGGCTGAGATATCGTCCAATATCTCCTTTTTTTACCTGCTACCGATACAATGTAGAGAAATCGTTCGCCATATCGTTTGCAGCAAAAAACAGCTGATATTTGAAATATCGGCCGATAAATCACCCGATATATCGCCCGATATGAAATAACTTATTTATCGCATGACTGTTTGAAAATGTACATTATTTTTTATTGTCTTTGCATGCATATTACATTGTTTTTATTAGGTAGATATCTATGACACCAAACCAAATTTTAGTTATCAGTATTTCATTATTAGCGTGTTTGGTTGCAAGTGGGCGGAAGTAAGGAAATGGGGAAGTATAATTGCTCACTTTCCTATCTATCCAAACACCGAAAAAAGAAAATAAGAAAATCCCTTTTCCTTTTTCTTTTCTCTTTTACACAACCATTTCCTCACTTCTTGAGTGCTACAGTTAATTTTGTGGTCATGTAAATCTCATTTGTAATAAGTTGTAGCACAAAACAGTTAATTTTTTTGATCATGTAAATCTCACTTGCATTCTAATTACAGTTCATTTTTTATTTTTCTTAATTAATTTTTATTTAAATATTATTTTGCGCTCAACTTTGTGGTCAACTTTCCACTTTCACTTTTACATTACCATCCAAACACCGAAAAAAACATAACATTTTTCAAACCACACTTCCCAACAACATCCAAACACCGGAAAACTTACTAACCAATTCTCAAGTTCCAAAGGGAACTATTACTACTTCCTCACTTCCTTCCTCACTTCCACCCTTAACCAAACAGGCCTTATATGTAGTGTCCAATATGAACGCCCGATATGCGCGCGTATCCCCGATATCTCCCCCGATATCTGATATGAAAAACCCCCATCCGATACGATCCCGATATCCGATATTTAGAACCTTGTTTGCCACAAATAAATATCATAATTATAGTTAAATGTTTATTTATTTACAGGTGAAGTTTACAAAACAAGGCTACATCCCTTCACTGGTAAGACACTTGAGGTATATATATACTTGAATCCTTTAAATACCTTTTCACATTATTATATTCAAGTCAATTCTTTAATTTTTGAAATTTAGAGGAATAATGTGGATTTACATGCACACATGTTTTATGTAGGGATATATATATGTTTCTATATATGTATGTACGTATTTTTGTATATGTGTCTGTATGTTTGTATATGTGTGTCTGTATGTGCGGTGGGTAATTCTCGACGGAGTTATCCACACGCCAATTTGCAAAGATTAAAAGATGAAATATAGAGATCAAACCAAAGAAAACACATTGATTTACATGGAAACCCTAATGGAAAAAACCACGGAGGGAGAGAATTTCACTATATTTAGGAAACTTACAATGGTGGTCGCTTGATCTCTAGTGCTAGGGTTTTTGAGATTAATTGATTGCCCCCTCTTGTAGGAGGGGTTTTCTATTTATACAGGTGGTTGTCTTTGGATAATGTCACATGATTCTCATCTAACTAAACATCTTATCATATATTAATTGCTTATCATGGAGGTGGCTTCAAGTCGAACATTCCGATTTGAATTGGTAAAACACACATTCGTCTTTACACAATGGGGTCTATCTAGTTGCCAATGTGGTTAATCCATTCTCAAGTTATAACTGCTGTCGGGTTCAAAAGAAGATTTGACTTGGAGATAGGGTACTCGTAACTGATTCTATCTTTATCGTTTGACTCCTTGAACTGCTCAGAGTTTAGATGAGATTAGGTCTCTTTTTCAAAGATTCTATGTATGGACACGTGCCCAATGATCGTTCAAGGGCTGGATGGACACGTGTCGTGATCTTGAAGGGGTCAAAAACTGACCACTATAGATGCCCCCTCTGCTCTCTCCCTTTGGCGGGTGGTTGGGAATGTGTCCTCGGGAATTATGAGTTTCCGGGCACTTCCGAGTGAGAGGGCTCGACTTCTTGAGTTTAGCCTCGAGCTGCCCGTGTCACTTCTGTTTTCGTCTTTTAGCAGCGTGCTTCTATAGGCTGTCATAGCTTTAAATGCGTGTCCAATCTGTCGTTGCATCGGTCAAGTAACCGTCATTTTTTGAAGAGGTGCGGCGCTCGAGATGAGTGCTGTGAATCAAGTGCAACAGTTCAGATCCGATTTGTCATGACATGTATATGCCTTTGGTCTGGTGGTTCTCGACTTCGTAGGGTTTTAAAGTGCATCTCTCTTTTTCAATCCCTCAAAATTATTCCCAATTTTCAGGGTTTTGGCAAGCTATCGTCTTCTTCCTCCTATGCCCTCCCTGTCTTCTGATCTTTCTTCAACCTTTTTTCTCCAGCGATGATGAAAGGAAGCAAGTCTGGCACTGCTACCGGCACAAGAAGCAAGGTTGTGGTGGAGAAGAGGAAGAGATCCCATTTTCGCACCAGAGTTGGCATGAATTTCGATCCAAGAGCTACGAGGCTTCACAGCCTAGCAGATGTTGACGAATACCTGGCGAGATATTGTGTCTGCCTCTCTTGGAATCATGGTCGAGTTCTGCCCCTAGGACGAGTTTGTAAAGTCTCCACCCAACTGCGGTGTTGCTTGGGCTAAAGTTGTTGCTGATGAAGTTCGTCCGCAACGTTCTGACCTACTAAAGGATCGTCCCATCCCAGTTGTCGGGGATAGCCTGATGTGCCATGCTAGGGTTCGAGGCCCTCTGTGTCCTAATTGTCCCTGATGCCTATTGGCGTGAGGTTTTCAATACCGTCTACGTGCTGAGGAATACTACCCAGGATGCACGCTACTTCGTGCCCCAGAGTGGGTACGAAAAGATCATTGTCAACATGGTTGATAGTGATCATGCCATGCGGGACACCGTAGTCCGGATGATCAGTCCGTGGGAGGCGGAGTCGGAGGATGAGCGTGGAGCCATCCCGACCACTAGGAATTTGGCCCAGTTGCTAGGGGTGGTGCGGTGTGCCAGATCGCTGAGATCGAGTTAAGTTGCAGGAGGTGACTATTGTGGACTGTGACCGTCATAAGTAGAGTTGGTTGCTAAATTCTAATAAGAGTCATGTGTCCCCAGTTCTCCCGAAGGCATGACCTCAGGTAAGAGTGTCGGCCGTGGTTATTGAGAGGCCAAGGTCTCGGGGCGAGTGGTCCCTGTCAAGAGGAAGAGAGCCTCGCACAACCCTCGAGATCTCTTCTTTCTAAAGAGGTAGCTCCTGAACAGATTAGTTTTTCCTTGGTAAAGCAATTCTTTAATGCTTGTTTTTTTTCCAGAAGAGGAGCAGGATTGGCTTTGACGAGTCCGACGAGGATGAGTCCGACGAGGTGTGAGATCTGCTGTCGGCGATGCCCTTGGCCCGGCCTCAAGTGTTGGACGGCTCCATGTGGAGAAGGATGCTCAAGTTGGGCCCTCCAAGCCCGCAGATTCTAGTGGTCAGGGAAAATCGACGACTGTCAAGGTCCTCGAGGAGGGTATATGTGCGCTTCATGAGCCAGTGAACATGGAGGTGGAGGTGCCATCTTGCAGTCGGATCGCTTCCTGAGCAGGAGAGTGCGATGGTGGAGTCTCCATCAAGTATGGCTGAAACTGGGCCCGAGCCCTTTCCTAGGCTCAGAGTGGATGGAGCTATCGCGCTCCTCTGGCGGAGGACATTGCGAGGGTCTCAGACCCTGCTAGCTTTTCGGGTACCAGTGCTGGGCCTCAGGTGCCGACCTCAGCGCGGCTTGCTTGAGCTCCATATTTGGGCCATTTCTCTGACAGGGGACGAGGAAGCTGCCCTGGGTATGGAAACTTTCTTGCAGGACTGGAGGAGCTCAAGGCGCTTCCCTTGATGGACCAACGACGGGGTTTGAAGAACGAGGTCTTAAAGGTAAGTTTTGTTGAGTTTCTTCTTTTGATGTTTGACTTTTTTTTTCTAGTTTTAACCTCAGAACGTTGTGCTTACCTCCGAGTTGCTCGACGCTCATCAGGACGCCTTGAAAGAGTAGAGCACGATTGCTGAGGTGCGCTGAGAGTGGAGGAGCTTGCTTCCAAAGGGAAGGAGGCGTGCGGCAAGATCTCTCGAGTCCATGTGGGTTTGGACCATGAAGCTGAAGTCCAGATAAGTCAGGAGGTGGAGCTGGAGCGGTTACGAGGGAGTCAAGGGAGAAGGAGACCCTGTTAGCTATCGGAGGCTCAGGGAGAGCTGGAGAGGAGGGCTCAGAGTTGAAAAAGAAAGACTGAGTTATAGGAGGTGACCTAGGAGTCACGGTGAAAAGATGTCGAGCTGCAGAACAAAGAGTCAGAACTGCAGCCGACTCCGAGGGACCTGGAGGGGTGCATCAATGCGTTGAGGAGGCGAAGGCGACGCTGGAGTCAGAGAGGGCTGCCTTTGAGGATGCGAAGGCGTGCCAACTCGTGGTAACTTAAATGAGGCGTTGTGTGCCCAGTCTGCGGCGGAGAAGAGTGTCCAAGTAGTGATGAGTTGGTGTTAGCGGGAGATGGTCTTCAAATTCAGGAAGATAGGGGTAGATATGAGGATGGTAAGTGAGGCGCGGCCTCGAGATATCCACTTGAAGTTGAGGCCTTCTTGGCGAGCCAAGGCATGGGAGGTGCTCTGGTTCACAGGTCCCTGTCGTGGAGACGGGAGCTTCTCCGCGTGCTCTATTTGGCGCCGTCGTTTTCTCAATGACTGGTCTTCTTACAGATGATGCTTCGACCGCCAAGACCTCAAATCATGGTGCCACTGAAGGGGTGGATCTTCAACTTTCCCTCCGAGGCGTAAAAAAAGCAAAGTGAGTGTTTAAGAGTATTTTTTACTTTATGTTTGTATAATTCCAATGTAACTCTATTTTGAAGGAATAAATGAAAGTTTCTCAACTGTTTGAATTTTGTCTCATTTTTGTTGTGCCTTAAGGCCCCCATGGGTGTTGACCCAGTGGCCCTGTTGGATCGTGCCTTGGGTTTGGCAGGTTTGGACGAAGGGGGAGCCTGTCCTCGGGAAGGAAACCGCTGCAGAACTACAAATACCCCGTATTTGCTCGGCTCTGCGGGGGTCGGTCAGTCAGGTGCGAGGTGCCTTGAGGGAACCTGGGATGAGGCCTGAGGGTTCCGACCCCGAGGATGGCGACGAGGGAATGGAGTTAAATCTCGACGATGAGCCCGAAGCATTGCTAGATTTTCTAAATGCTCATCGAGGAGAGTTGCGAAAAGCCTGTTCTGGATGCTGCTCGGGCTTCCCGTCGCATAGAGCTCGCTGTGCTTGATTTTCTTAGCTTATTGCTGGACCGCAAGCTGATTTCCCACAATGTGATGGTGGGCAACGTCGAAGAGGGTATGCGAAGTTTTTTTTTAAATTGGTCGATATGATGGAAGAGATGAAGAGGTTGAGAAATGAGAAACTAGATTTAGAAGTGAGTGATGTAAAACAGGATCGCAATCACCTTCGAATACAAATAAAAGAAAAAACTAGGGTTTTACAAGAAATAAAATGAAAAAGAGAGATTAGGGTTTGAGAAAGAACCAGATAACTTTAGGCTTCACACCCCTTGCACCATGGGCTTCACACCCTTGCACCATGGGCTTCACACCCCAATCTCAAGAATCCAAGAGCTCTAAAATTTTAACTGGAAAAGTTTTATTTAATCATTGTCTACTTATTCATTGAGTTGAGCCTCTTTATATAGGCTCTTACAAAGTGAACTTCTCAGATATAACCGATGTGGTACTAAAAGAAAGATAAACAAAACACAACATCTCAAAATAAACTAAGGCATAAAAAGGTAACTGACAACTGGCGTGATGTCCTCATCAATTCCCCCGGGTGGGAGAAACCCGACCCTATCGAGTGAGGACTTTCCTCACGAAGCATATCAATCGGGCCAAGGTGGTGGTCGAGGCAGCATCACTGGTACGCCGTGTTGATACCATGGTGACGGAGGTGGAACTGGTCTCTGTGACGGGTTGGCTTGAAAGACGGCAGCTCGATCAAGACATAGAGAGTAGACCAAGGCGCTCATCCCTGCTGAAGACGAAACTAATACCAGGATCCCATGGGTTATCCAATTCGTAAGCAATGGAAGCAATCCTTTTCAGAGCCCTATCGAAATCTTTAGGCCAAGCGTGCAACTTCCTCACAGCCTCAGAGCGACTCATAACCATCACCTTATTATCAACCGTAAATTCCTGTAAAGTACTATATGCGTACGCAGCAAATTTGTGAGTATCATTGTAAATTGCTATCGGTCTAGTGATATCATCAATATATGCAACAGGAAAATACAATGTAGTAGGCTCAACTATCTCATTCACGTCATCACTGGCACTATTAGACATGTGAATTTCATCAATAACCAGTGTGTCGGCACCAACTGCTGTGTCTAAACTAACAATCTTGGGAGGAACATGAACTTCCTCAATAACCTTCGAAACATCAACTTCATTACTAAACACAATTCTAACATGTTGACTCTCTGAAGGACACTGATAATCATAATGTCCATATCCCTCACATTTATAACACTTAGCCTTAGCATTGACTAGTGTTTTGAAAGTCAAGTCCAACCTTAATGCAACATCAAAGGCCTCTTCAACATTGTCTAAGTCATAGGGGTCAGTAATTATAGCACGTTTTATATTAGATCGTAAACCCCAAACAAACTTAGTTACAGTCTCAGAATGGTGCTCTCTCACTTCACTACGATGGGTTAAGTCCTTAAATATAGCAATGTAATCATGAATGGACATATGACCCTGATGGAGATTATGTAGCTGGTCTACGTAGGGGTCCCTATAATGCTGACTAGTCATAATGGCTCAAGCAAACAAGCAGATGCACTGAAGAACCCTAGAGTCAGGTAAACTAAATGTATGCACTAAACGAACAAAACACCTTAAAGTTCAAGTTCTAAATGCAAAGAAAAATGCATTCCTAAAATGATGAAAAGTGATAAATGCTGGTGCAACCACTAGATCGAAGCAAATAACATTTCAACTAACAAATTATAGCAATCCATATAGTAGTTGCAAGTAATCTAACAGTTAACGATTCAGGTCAAGTTAGGATATCACCTCGAGAATGGAGCAAATCGGACTCTAATCAGGGCAGAAACAAGCTCTAGACTGTGGTGCGCTGATCTACTGAGCTAAATCTGGCAGACGACCGAAGCTTGAACTAGAATATGAAGGCTATAGATGTGTAGTGTGCTCTCCACGATCCGCTGCTTCGAAAACGGCTCGAATCGAGCTTGAAACGATCTCAGAATGGACGAATGTTGGGGTTTTTAACAGTAACATGGAGGTAACTGTTCGCGTGAACAGTAACAGGGCAATTACTGTTCACTGTGAACAGTAATGGTCGATTACTGTTCACTGTGAACAGTAAGGTTTTCTTTTTTTACTGTTCACTGTGAACAGTAATCGGTCGATTACTGTTCACTGTGAACAGTAAGGTTTTTCTTTTTTTTCTGTTTTGTTTTTTTCCCTTCTGTTTTTCTGTTTTTTTTCTATTTTCTGTTTTTTCTGTTTTTTTTCTATTTTTCTATTTTTTTTCTTTTTTTCCTGTTTTTTCTTCTTCTTTTTTTTGCAAAGTAGATCTAAATAGATCTAAATCTAGATCTAACAATAATCGAATTTTTTTGCAAAGTAGATTTAGATCTAGAGATCCAGATCTAGATTTAGGATTGGGGGAGGAGAAGAAATTCAAAGGGGATTGGGACCAAAGCTATGATACCAAATTGATGTATTACAGGTTCGCAATCACCTTCGAATACAAATAAAAAAGAAAAACTAGGGTTTTACAAGAAATAAAATGAAAAAGAGAGATTAGGGTTGGAGAAAGAACCAGATAACTTTGGGCTTCGCACCCCTACGCGAGCTTCACACCCCTTGCACCACGGGCTTCACACCCCAATCTCAAGAACCCAAGAGCTCTGAAATTTTAACTGAAAAAGTTTTATTTAATCATTGTCAACTTATTCATTGAGTTGAGCCTCTTTATATAGGCTCTTATAAAGTGAACTTCTCGGATATAACCAATGTGGTACTAAAAGAAAGATAAACAAAACACAACATCTCAAAATAAACTAAGGCATAAAAAGGTAACTGACAACTGGCGTGATGTCCTCATCAGTGAGGCTATTGGGCGGCTTGAGGAGCTGAAGAAGGCGCTCGACGACATCTAAGAGTTACAAGAGGTCACCTCCAATCAGTTGGAGATCGCCACACTTCGGGAGGTGTTCAATCGGGAACATGTCGAGAAGCTGGTTTCTAAAGCGCCAGGTCCAGTTGCTGGAGAGGGATTTGGAGTGCCGAGAGGTCGGTGTTAAAAAGCTGAGGGCTGATTTGGAGCGTCAGATTGAACGCTATATGAACTCTGGACGACCCATGACGATTTGCTTACGGAGGCGTGGCGTTGCACTCTCAAGTCACGATCTTAAGCTCTGGAGGGTGAGCAGGGGGCGCGAGTGATCAGGTAGAAGGAGCAAGCGGTCAGGCTAGAGGTGATAACTATCAATCCGAGGGTCCAAGTGATCGGGCTGGAGGCGAGAATCGTCCGAGGGGCGAGCAATCAGATTGGGAGCACCGGTAGCTGGGTTGAGAGGTCTTGGGGTGGTCCGAGAGTCAAAGTAGAGGACGTAGGCAGAGTTAGGTGAGTCCATTTGTACTCCTTTTTTGTAATATTGCAATAAGAAAGTCATACCTTCTGTCATCAATAATGGTGATTATTTCACTTTTAGACTGTGTTGTCTTTTGTTCTTGATGTGCTCGTACAATTGCTATGGCGTGTCCTGCACGTTTATAATTTGCTTGGCAGCTTGTGGAGGCATGGTGTTCGTCATCGAGGTTGTGAGACATTTTAGGTAGCCGTTCAGGTGAGGCCTCTGGGTTAATCGAAGGTTCTTCAATAGTTGGAAGAAGGTATAGATTGCCTTGAGGCTGCCGTTGGGTGGAGCCTGTCACGACTTTTGGCTAGCTCGGGTAGCCGTAGCCGTCTGGGCAAGGTCCGATATAGGTCGAGCCCCATGCAAATTTTGTTGGCCCCATGTAGCCTAAGCTTCGAGCAGCTGTGGGCAAGCCTCCTTTTTTAGGAGACTCCTCGAGGGGTAGCCGTCAGGGTAGGACCCGTATAGGTTGTTGACTCGTTCTGGTAGCTGTCAGGGCAGGGCCTGTGTAGGTTGAGCTCCAAGCAGTCACGGGCAAGTCTCCATCTTTTAGGAGACTCCCCGAGGGGTAGTCGTCAGGGTAGGACTTGTATATATATGCGTTGACTCGCTCGGGTAGCCGTCAGGGCAAGGCCCGTGTAGGTTGAGCTCCGAGCAGGCGTGGGCAAGTCTCCGTCTTTTAGGAGACTCCTCGAGGGGTAGCCCTCAGGGTAGGACTCGTATAAGCTGTCGAACTTCCTCCTGGTCGAGGCCAAACTCATCGAGATACCCGCATTGAACTAGATCATCGAGCGCCTTCTTGAGGGCCTAGTAATTCAGGGTGGTGTGCCCCCAAATGTCATGGAAAAAGCAGTGTCCTGCTTCTAGGAGATTCGTTATGCTTGCTTGGCTTGGGGAGTCTTACCTAAGGTTGATGCTTGATGATGTGAAGGATCTGATCGATTGGTAACTTCAAGAGAGTGAATGATGAGTCGTCTCGGCCTCTGTTGGTATGGGGGGGGCGTTTTCCATCCTCTTGGTATTGGGTCGTGATGCCCCTTCGTCCATTTCGTGGAGGACTGAAACTGTGGCTCTCCAGATCCCCATGGGGTGAGGTTGTTTGGAGTGCCTTTGGTTTAACTTGAAACGTAAGTTGGTCGGAACTGGGGGATGTTAATGAGCTTGGGAGGGCACGTCCATTTGGGCTTCCCTTGCGCTCAACTCTATGACCCGTTCTTGAGCTTTTCAAAGGGTCTTTATTTGCGTGAGGAGCTGACGATTAATTTGCGTGACCGCTTCTCGCTCGCTTTTAGCGGTATCACGATGGATGATGGTCAGCTCTCATTCGCGGTTCGCTAGAATTTGTTGTTCACTTAGCTGTCATTGTAGATCGGCTACTCGCTGGATAAGCTATCCTCAGGAGAGTGTTGATAGCTCGTGTTCGTCAAAGGTGTTGACGTCGTGGTGATTAGCTCTTGGGTGCCATGGTTGACCTTTCTGAGGACGTGAAAGGGTATCAGATGGAGAGAACTTGAGAGTGTGGACTCAAAACTCTTAACAAAAGCACCAAATGCGGTGGGTAATTCCTGAGGGAGTATCCACGCCCAATTTGTAGAGATTAATAGATGAATTGCGGAGTTCAAACCAGAGAGAACACAGGGATTTACATGAATACCTGAAAGGGAAAACCACGGAGGGAGAGAATTCCACTATAATTTAGGAAACCTGCAAAGGGTGGTCGCTTGATCTCAAGTGAGGTTTTTTGGGATTAATTGATCGTCCCCTCTTGTAGGAGGGGGTTCTCTATTTATATTAGTGGTTGTCTTTGAACAAGGTCAAAAGATTCTCATTTAACTGAGCATCTTAGCTTATCATAACTGCTTATCATAGAGGGGATTTGAAGCTTAACTTCCTGATTTGAATTGGTAGAGCACATGTGCGTGTTTATCCAGTGGGGTCTATCTGTTGTCAATGTGGTTGATCCGTTCTCGAGTTATAACCATTGGGTTCAAAATAAAATTTGGCTTGGAGATAGGGGTCTTCTTAACTGACTCTATCTCTATCCTTTGGCTCCTTGAACTGCTCGGAGTTTAGATGAGATTAAGACTTCTTCAGAGATTCTGGGCATAGACACGTGTCCCGCGATCGTCCAAAGGCTGGATGACACGTGTCGCGATTCCGAAGGGGTCGAAAATTGACCACTACAGTATGTATGTGTTTGTGTATATATATGTATGTGATTATATTTGTGTATGTATCTATATATGTGAATATGTGTATGTGTCTACATATGAATATATAGTGTCACTATATCTGTGTATGTATCTGTATATGCGAATACTATATAAGTGTGTTTCTATATATGTGAATTTATATGTGTGCAAATGTCTATATGTGTTTATGCATCTAAATATGTGAATAAACATGTGAATGTGTTTATATATATGTGTTTACGTGTATGTATATATATATTTGAATATGTGTATAAATATGTATATACATATAAAAACATACATATGGATGTGTGTTTCTATTTGCATGTATGTGCTATTTAAGTTTGTATGTATTTATATATGTTTTTATGTATGTATAAAATTTTGCACGCTGTATGTATGTATGCGTACATGGATTAATATAGGCTTGAAAATTTGTAATTAAGCTATGCACATTCACTAAGGAATCAAATAAATATGTTTGCATTTCTCTCATTTTCCTTATCATTCTCACATTGGGTCTCTCTCTCTTTTCCTCCCCACTTACACTGTTCACCTTTGTCATCTCCTCTTTGCACCCTTCTCTCTTCCTCCTCTCCACGCCCCACTCCTTTCCTCTCCATTGTGTGTCCCATGAACTAAAGACAAACAAAGGGAACAATATTTGCATTGCTCTGCCTTCCCACAAATTCCATCTAATTCTTGGAGCTTCATCTCCTCAATTGCACTACCATTCAAGCGTCAAACCTTCACATCTCTATATACATATCCTTTCACATTATGATCTGCTCTCAAGGCCGCCTCATTATCTTCATTATCTTTGAGTCCTCCAAATCCTCTAAGAATTGCATCATGACCTCATCAATTCGACTTTATATATAGCCATGGTGGTGAGAGATGATCACACCCTTTTCTATCCAATGTTGTTCTCTATCAATTTCCCCCAAAACCTCTGAAACCCCACCATAAATTCCCTTTCTCAGAGATATTAATTATAGGGCGAGGCATGAGGATGGGTACATTGAGATGATGCTAGGGACAACCAATGACACCACAAACGTTGCTTTCTTATGGATTGCATGAGATTGCCCTTCAACTTCATGGTCGTCAAAACTTTGCATAGGGATCAAGTCAAATTCATATATTACATGTTGTCTCTCATGGGCAAGAAGCTGGTACCGTTGGGTTCTTAGGTGCCTAAAACCATAGATTAGGACTATGACAGAATTCACATGTTGATCTAGTGGTTAAGCAACAAAGAGAGGACTCTAAGCTTAATACAACTTGGCCTTAAATGGAAATGTCGACACATGTTCTGGTTTCTTTTGTCAGATCACTTTTATAACATTGTATTTTTTATTTTTAAATTTATTTTTTCTAGTGAAGGTCACTTAGAGTCGTTCAATTTCTTCACCGTTTTCTAACTTGATTTCAACACTAGAAGATTGACATTGATGTATTGACAAGTTTATTTTTTTAATTTCTATTTACTATCATTACGAGATGCTAATTTGTATACTTTTCATGTTTTTGAAGTTGGGTATCTTGTTGGTTTTTTGTGAAGTATTTTAGAAACATCTACAACAAGTTAGTTATGTGTCATTAATTTTTAATATATTTTATATTAAACTTTTGCTACATATATATGTTTTTGAATGTGGGTATCCAGTTGGTTTCATGAAGAATCTCAGAAATATTTACATGTGGATAGTTATGAGCCATTTATTATTAGTGCATTCTATATTAAATATTTGCCATTTATTATTAATGCATTCTATATTAATAAAAAATATATGTGAATATATCACAATTATAATTAAATATTTGTTTATTTACAATGAAGTTTGCAAAACAAGGCTTACATTTCTTCACTGGTATGACACTCGAGGTATGTATACTTGAATCCCTTGAATATTTTTCACATTGTATAACTCTAAGCTATTCTTTTAATTTTTATAATTTAGTGGAATAATATGGATTTACGTGCACGTATGCATGTTATGTAGAATTATGTTTGTTTCTATATATGTATGCATGTATGCATGTTTGTATTTGTGTATATCTGTATGTGCCTGTGTAGGTGTGTGTTGATATGTTTGTATGCAGGCATGTATTTGCGTATATGTGTATGTGTTTATATTTGGGTATGCATCTATATATATGTATGAGTCTATATATGTGTATGTATCTATGTACGTGAATATATAGTGTCATTATATCTATGTATGTTTCTATGTGCATATAGGTATCTATATATGTGAATATATATGTGAAAATGTCTATATGTTTTTATGCATCTATATATGCGAATATATATGTGCATGTGTCTATATTGTGCGTATATGGGTATGTCTCAATGTATATGTATCTGTAAATTTGAATAATATGTGTATATGATGTATATATACATATAAAAAATACATGTGTTTTTCTTTACATGTGCGTGTTATTTAAGTATGTATGTATTATATATGTTCGTGCATATATATAATTACGCATATTGTATGTGTGTGTACATAGATTAATATAGGCTTGAAAGTGCAGTCTAGTTGTACACGTTCACTAAGGAATCAAATAAATATGATAGCATCTTTCTCCTTTTCCTCATCTCTCACACTGGATCTCTCTCTCTCTCTCTCTATCTCTCTCTTCCTCCCCTTTCTTTCTGGCTGTTTTTGTCGTCTCTTTGAGCCTTTCTCTCTTTTCCTCCTTTCCATGCCCCACGCCTCTCCTCTCCTCATCCCATGAACTAATGAAAAACCAAGAGCAATATTTGCAATTGCTCGTCCTCCCACAAATTCTATCAAACTCATGGAACTCTATCTCCTCAGTAGCACTAGTATTCAAGCACCAAATATACACATCTCTCAAGACATCCTTCGTTATCTTTGGACCCTCCACCCAGATTATCTAACTGTATCATGACCTCGTCAATTATGACATATAGCCATGGGGAGCTCATCACGCCCTTTTTCTATCCAACAACATTATTTTCATCAATTTTTTTCTACCATTATCTCTCCAACCCCACCTCAAGTTCCTCTTTCCTGAGATTTTTTGGTTGCAGGGTAGGATCATTAGGATGACTACACTGAGATGAAGTTGCTGGATAACCAACAGAAACCACGGATACCGCCTTCTTCTAGACTGCATAATATTCGCCTTCAACTTCTGGCCATCAAGACTTTCCACAAGGTTGAGCACAAATACATGGATTACCTATTGTCTCTTATTGGAAATGAATTAGAATCCATGAGTTATTTGGTGCCCGACATCGTTGATGAGTACCGCGACAATAAGCCGATTGTTGATCTAGTCGTTGAGCAACAAGGAGACATCTTCTTTTTGGTTTTTTTTTTCTGTTGGAAACGAGTACCTCCAAGGCTTAATATAGCCTTGGGCCCTAAATGCAAACATTGACAAATGGGGTGATCAAGTTCTTTTGTCTGGTTACTTTTCTAATCAACAAAACCACGAATGCTGCCTTCTTCTAGATTGTATGAGATTGGCCTTCAAATCATGGCCATCAAGATTTTCCACAGGTCAAGTCTTAATACATAGATTACATGTTGTCTCTCACAGGCAAGGAGCTTGTACCCATGGGTTCTTAGGTGCCTGACAACATAGATGAGGACAACGACAAAAAATCAGATGTTGAACCAATGGTTGAGCAACAAGGATACGTCTTCTATTTTGTTTGTTTCCTTTGGCATCAAATATCTCTCTAGGCTTAATATAAATGTGAGCCGTAAATACGAACATCAATTAATGGTGATTAGGTTCTTTTGTTGCACCACCTTTCTAATATTATATTTTTAAATTTTAAATTTAATTTTTTAGTGCAGGTCACTTAGAGTCATTCCAAAGTTTATTGTTCTCTATCTTGGTGTCAAGACCAGAAGGTTGATATTGATGTATTGACAAGTTTGTTAAGGTGGGTATCTGATTGGCTTCTCATCTACAAGGTGTTTGTATTGTCATTTTATTATTATTATATTTTATATTAAAGTTTTGTAGCATATATATGTTTTTGAAGGTGGATATGTGGTTGGTTTCTCATGAAGCATTTTAGAAATATGTACAAGAGGTTAGTTATGAGCCATTTATTATTAATATATTTTATATTAAATTTTTGCCATAGATAAATATCACAATTATAGTTAAATATCTATTTATTATAGTTGAAGTTTCCAAAATAAGGTTACATTCAGGGTGGATCCACATACACACTAGTGTGGGCACACCCACACTGGATTTTATAAAATATATAGAGCAGTATATATAATTTGTATTTTTTGTATATAATTTCTTTTTTAGATTATTTTTACTAGAATAAAGATACTTTAGAACTCTAACTCAAATAGTAACTTATAAAAATATGTTATTGGAGGTCACCAGTTCAAGTCTTGGGTGCAACTTCTTTTTTCCCCTTTGTTTTCTATCTTTTATTATTACATTTACGCCCACACTAGAAAAATATTTTGCATCTGCCACTTGCTGCATCCCTTCACTTGTAAGACAGTTGAGGGATGTATACTTGAATCCTTTAAATACTTTTTTGACATTGCTATATTCTAAGCTATTCTTTTTTTTTTTGAAATTTAGTAGAATAATTTGGATTTACAAGCACACAAATATGTTATGTAGGGATATGTATCTTCAGTATATGTATGCATGTATGTTTGTATTTGTGTATATATCTATACATGTGTTTGTCTGTATATGTTTGTATGTATGTATTTGTCCATATGTGTGTGTGTTTCTACATGTGTATGTATCTATATATGTAAATATATATTTGCATATATATATATATATTTGCATATATATATATATATGTGTGTGTGTGTGTGTGTGTGTGTGTGTGTGTGTGTGAACACATAGTTGTATGTAACCATATATGTGAATAAATAGGTGTATTTATTTGTATATGTAAATATAATGTGTAGACATATATGTATATGTAGGAATCTATATATGTGCACGAGTCTATATATGTGAGGTATATGTGCATGTCTCAATATATTGTATGTATCTATATGTGTGTGTGTATAATATATATATATATATATATATATATATATATATATATATATATATATATATATATATATATATATATATATAAAGATATGTAACAGTGTTTAGTATTTAATGAAATGTTTAACCTTTCAAAAAAAAATATATGTGAATATATGTGTGTTCTGTGTATGTACACATATATAAATATATACATATAGAAAATAAAGATCTATATGTATATCAGTGTGTGATTTTATTTGCATGTGTGTGTTTTTCAATGTTTTAAAACTCGTTATGTAACTCGTTAAACCCGTTACAGAACATAACAACACCCAGCCGTTATATAACACTCGTAAAAACGCAGTTCCCAGTAACAAGCATTTTTTGGAGTGTTACGAACGGTACGTTATGAAAATAATGTAATATCCGTAACTCATGTTATTTATACGGGTAGTGAATATAAAAGAGCGAAGCGATTTCTCTCTCAAGACCAAATCGACATGAAACCCTAAGTTGGCGACGGTGAGCGAAGCATCAAAGCACCCAAGTTCCTCCTCTCTCTGCAGTCAACGGTGACAGCGACGACGATGACTTTCTCGTGTGGTTCTCCTCTCTACAACTCTTCGATTCTTATTTCTCTCTCATTGGCGAACATCGGAGCACTCCTGTTTCTCTCTTTGATCTTCAGTTGACGAGGAACTCGCCGTCGTAACGCTCTAAAAATCAAACCGCACTACTCTTCAATTGATGAGGAACTCGTCATCGATGTCTTCAATTGATGAGAAACTATACGACATCGGAGCACTTCAGTTCCTCGATGCTTGCTAAAATTTGTTGTGAGACTTGCTAAATGTGTCATATTATTTGATATTTTTTGAATATTTTAAAATTATTTTCCTATTTATAAAAATATTTAAATATAGTATATATATACTTTTTTTAAATAAATATTAAATCGCATAACCTATGTTATGCGTTACACTATAACCTATGTTAACATAACAAAAAAAATGTTATTGTTACGTTATCGTTATTTTAAACATTGATTTTTTTTATTTATATATGTTCATAAGTATGTATAATTCTGTATGTTGTATGTATGTGTAGAGGGATTGATATAGGCTTGAAAGTGAATGGTTAAGCTATGCACATTCACTAAGGAAACAAAAAAATACATTCGCGTTTCTTTCCTTTTCCTCATCTCTCACGCATCTCTCTTTTTTCCTCCCCTCTTTTACGCTTGGTTGTTGCTATTATTCCTCTTTGTGCCCTTCTCTCTCTTCTCTTTTCCACGACTACTACTCTCTCATATCTCTTCATCTCATGAACTAATGAAAAGGCAAAGGGAATATTATTTGCAATTGCTCTGCCTTCACACAAATTCCATCAAACTCGCGGAGCTTCATGTCCTCAATAGCAATACTATTCAAGCATGAACCTCCATGTCTCTATTTACATCTCTTCACATCATAATGCTTCCGAGACCGCATTTATTATCTTTAAGCCCTCCACCCAGATTCACAAAGAATTGCATCATAACCTATTCAATTACGATGCTATATAGTTATGATGCTAAGAGCTCACCACACCATTTCATGAATTTCTCTATCATTACCTCTCAAAAGCTTACCACAAATTCTCCTTCCTCGATATATTATTATTGCAGGGCGAGGATCACGAGGATGGCTACGCTGAGGTGATGCTGGGGACAAACCATGGAACCACAAAGGCAACCTTCTTATAGACTGCATGATATTGGCCTTTACCTTTACGGGCACCAAAACTTTGCACAAGAATTGAGTCCAAATAGTTATATTACCTATTGTTTCTCACAGGCAAGAAGCCATACCTATGGGTTCTTTGGTGCCCAACTCCATCGATTAGGACAACGATTAGGTAATACACGTCCAAATACCTATATCACCTGTTGTTTCTCACGAGCAAGAAGCCATACCTATGGATTCTTTGATTTCCGACTCCATTGATTAGGACAATGACAGGAGTCGAAAGGTGATCAAATGGTTGAGCAAAAAGAAGAGGTCTTCTGTTTTGCTTGTTTCCTTCGGCAACATGTAGCTCTGTAGGCTTAATATATCACAGTCTCTAAATTCGAACATCGAAGAATGGTAATCAGGTTCTTTTGCAAGATCACTTCTATAACATTATATTTTTTATTTTTAAATTGTATATTTCTACTGTGGGTCACTTTGAGTCATTCCATATTGTTCACCGTTCTCTACTTGGTGTCAAGACTAGAAGGACGACATTAGTTTATTGACAAGTTTGTTTCTTTATTTCTATTTATTATCGTTATAATATATTAAAATATATTTTTTCATGTTTTTGAAGGTGAATATCCAGTTGGTTTCTCGTGAAGCATTTCAGAAACATCTACAAGAGGTTATTATGTGCCGTTTATTATTAATATATTTTATATTAATTTTTGTCGCATATATATATATATATATATATCTATATATATGTGTGTGTGTTTTGAAGGTGGGTATCCGGTTGGTTTCTCATGAAGTATTTCAGAAACATGTACAAGAGGTTAGTTATGAGTTAATATATTTTATATTAAAATTTTATCAGAGATGAGTATCACAATTTTAGTTAAATGTTTGTCTATTTATAGTTAAAGTTTGCAACACAAGGTTATACATCCATTCACTGGTAAGACGCTCGAGGTATACATACTTGAATCCTTTAAGTTATTTTTTTATGTTATATTCTAATCTATTCTTGTATTTTTAAATAATTTAGTAGAATAATGTGGATTTACATGCATGTTATGTAGGATATGTATGCTTGTTTGTATATATGTTTGTATTTGTGTATATATGCATATGTCTATATATGTGTCTGTATGTATGTTTGTATGTATTTGTGTATATGTGTGTGTTATATATGTGTATGTGTATGTATATATGTGAATATATGTGTAAGTTTTTGTATCTATATTTGTGAATATATTGTCTCATAGATTTGTATGTATTTGTATATGTGAATATGTGTGTGTGTGTGTTGTGCATGCGTGTTTGTATTTATATCTGAGTGTGTATCTATATATGTGAATATGTTGTTTGTGTCTGTCCACATAGTGAATATATATATGTGTGTGTGTTTGTGTATTCTTTTATATATCTATATATGTGTATATATGTTGTGGAGATTTTCTGATACGATTAATCGAACAATTAATTTCGCACTATGAGGAGTTAGGGTTGTCACCAATGTTCTAAAAAGCGGTTTCAGTACGCGCGCGGTTCGAGAGCGCATACTGCTTAAACGGTTTAAAAGGTGATTAAACGGATTACACATTTTATTATTATTTTAATATATAATAATATTATAATACTTAAAACATGCAAACATGAATTCTATAAACTCCCTAAAAGCATAAAAGATATAGCAAATATAACTTAAAAACTAAATTGCAAGTACTAAGAGGAATTTAAAAAGTAATAATGTCAATCAGTTTAAAATATATCAATGTACCTCCACCTCCAACAATTATAGTTAAAAATGCTCTTTAAATGAACAAATATATCTATCTTTTAAAAAGCAACATACTTCCAAAATTTTGGTTCACTGCTAGATGCAACTCTATCCTCCTCACGCTTGAGGCACTCCTTAGCCTATTAAAAGAAACATAGACCATTTGCAAGAACCTGAGTAAAATACGTGCACGCGAGGGGAGAGAGAGTTGACCAGGGGGAGGTCGCCGTCGACGCTTTGCTGCTGACCAGAGAGCTGATCGTAGGGGAGGTCTTTGTCGACAAAGGGAGGTCGGTGGGAGGATCAACCGCAAGGGGAGGTCACCATCGAAAGGGGAAGTTCGCTATAGGAGGATCAACGCTTTGTGAACTTTCATCGTCGAGCTTCGGGATCTCTAATTTCCCAGGAGTCGTCGCTGCCGTGAACTTTAGGAGCTTCAGATAAAATTAGGGCTTCGGGAGCTTTGTCGTTTCGTTGCCGTGAGTTCGTGAGATTTGGAGCTTCGTCGTCGCCGCAGGAGGATCGAGGATGCGGATAAATTTAGGGCTTGCGAGCCCTAATTCTCCAACATGCGACAATTTATATCCTCAATTATTGGATCGGGTTTGAGTTCAGTTAGCTTAATAGGTTCGAAATTCGAATCCATTTAGAAAACTAACGTTTAAACGGATGCTAATTAATCACCGATTAGACGCTTAATCATTGCTTAAGCGAATTAATCGCCTGGCTGAGTAATCCGACCGCTTTCTTCAAGTTCTGTTCAGTTTCAGACCGAAAACATTTAAGCGGATGATTAATCGGCTGCTTAAACCTTTTTTTAAAACACTGGTTGTCTCACTTATAGGATGATGATAAAGATTTCAACGCAGAAGTCATCAAAGACAATATTTTATGTGGAAACCCAAATTGGGAAAAACCACGGGGAGAGGAGAGAGGGAATTCATTATTTTGTAGAGATTACAGTGAATTTGTAGAGCTATCTTGTGTTTACAATCTTTTTGGCTCAATTGGCCTGGACCAAATCGCCTTTTCTTCTCATTCTCAACGTATAAATAACCTGAAAGCCATAACTGATAATGCGGGTTGTGTGGATCTTCATAATCACATGATTTGCATGTTTGTGATTCTCTTGTAACTTTCCAGATCACCGCGCTTGATTGTTGTGGTTGACATGCAGAAATATTTGCCTCCATTCGCAATGACCTGTGCTGAATTGGAGGCATTATAACATTGAAATGTGAGAGTGATCTGACAGTGTGATTGACAACACAAATCACGGAGTCCCATCACTGAGCTGTATCTAGTAGCGGAGGTGAAAGACTTCATAGTGGGTCCGCATGGTAGGGATTGGGGCTCTCGACTCGTAAAGTGCTTTCGCTAAAGTTCTCATTTGGATGAATGACTCGGGTTGAAATGATCTTGGGATGCAGTCCCTTGGGCCTAGCTGAAGTGGTCTTGGGAAGATACTCGAGCTTTCTCCTCGGGCTTGGCTGAGGTGTTCTTCAGAAACATTGGGTTTGTTGTTTCGCTCGGGACGATCTTGATGATTTGAGACATGTGTTGCGATCTTGATGAAGATCAGAATCTGACCACTACAGATGCCCCTTCCGTCTTCTCTTTTTCCAAGACTCAGATGAGGAGGAGAGCAGACTAATCCATCATTTGGCAAGATCTTTCTCCAAGAAGTCGTGGCATTATTTGTACTTCACAGGAGAGCAGTCTAGGTGCCTTTGGGAATTAGACTGGACGCATCTTGGCTGGCAGACAACTGGCAAATTAATGAATGAGATCCTGGTGTCATGATGAATGAAATCATATGACAGAGGCGGCTGATATCTGGTTGATTCGATATACCATAAATTACGGGATACGAATCGACTTCTCTGGGGTGGTTGAGACTTTGAATAGGAGACGATCTGATATCTTCATCTATTAGGGTAGACCCCTGAAAGAAGTTTGCCTATCTTTTCAAGAATTCTTTGCCCCCAAACTTGTTCTAGTAGATTGTGATGTTCTTCCTCGTTTGATGGAGGGAGGAGAAAGATGAAGATGCTGGAAAAAGTTGGCGCAACCATCAATTTTCGCAATCTTGTCACAAAACATCAGTTTTTGCGACAATATCTTGCTTGCTTTCTGGGAAGGTAGGTAGGGCTTTTGATTTGACTTGACTTGCTCGTTTGATCCCCGATCGGGCCAAATTAACTCGTAGCTTGATGCTATGAGATCTTTTTCTAATGGCGGATGAGGTAGAAATGGGGACTATCCTGGGCAGTAGTGGAGGTGGACTTGACTCCATTATCGTCTTTCATGTTTGACCGTCTTTATTCCTGTCTGAATCCTGTCGCTCTCGTCCTGGGAGACTCTTTTCTTAAGGCGAGCCGTGGGAAGGAGCCTTGGGATGCCATTAATGAAGCATTCCTTCTGGAGCTCTAACCTCTTCCGCAGGATAAAGGGCCAGTGGTGTGATATCATTAATGTTTTGTATGTCTTGCGGTCCATCTGACTTCCTCGGAGGCGTGTTCTGATCAGAGAGGAGAAAGTTCATCTAGAGGATCTCTTATTTTTGTGCAGGAATTTTCCCGAGCTTCCTCCGAGTTTTATGGAAGGTGTCATGACCAAAAAGTTGTGTCCGTGTGAAGCATTCTATGATAGGCAGATCTTTGTTTGCTTCAGCATTGAGACTTACTCGGTAGGTCTGGAAGGGCGAGAGCGAATTTATCTGTATTTTTTTTCAAAAAAGCAAACACAAACGAGTTATAGATCTTGTATCACTATTGTTAGATGTAACCGAGTGTGCATTTAAATGGATGAAATCGAAATTTATAATAAAAGCATTAATGAAAATATTATTTGGATCTTACCTGATTCATTTTACCGATTATTTTCATTGGAATTGGATGTCTCATCGGAGCATTTGCTTCGACTCCAAGATGTTGGTACAGGTGTATGGAAGTTCGAAAAAGTCAGTGCTCCTGAGTGGGTGTTTAGTCCCAGAGCGGTACTTGTAAATTTGTGCCTCTTAGTGGGGAAAATCTCAGTCGCGGAGTTGAGCCTCTGAGAAGGGGCAATCTCTGCAACGAAGTTGGGCGCGCATTTGCTTCTGAGTGGAGAAAATCCCGACTATGAAGTTGCACAGCTGAGGCTCTGAGGGGAAAATCCCTGCACCAGAGTTTGGTCTTCGAGTGGGGAAATACCACAACAGAATGTCTTGAATGGCCGTAGAGGAGCCTATGTTTCTGCCTCCGAGTAGGGAAAATCCCATCTCAGGACGTACGGACCAAGTATTAGAAGAAATTAGGATGCACACTCAAGCATATAATGAGACATTTATATAAAATGTTAAATGCAAATGTGGGTAAATTTAGTTGTATGAGTTTAGCTTATGGATTCATGAGTTTAGTACGTCGAGGGAATAATCTAGACAAAAAAACCCTCATAGATAACCTTACATCTCACGGAGCCATTGACCAAGCCAATACAACCTGAGTTGCTCCGGACTACTACATTATTAAGCACATACAAAACTGAAATCATACCTGAAGCTTTTGTTCTCGGGAGAGCAATTGGACTTATGACCATGCAAGGCTGGTACATTGAGGGGGTAATTCAAACAAGAAAACTCTCATAAATATGCCTTGTGCCATGCTTAATCATAGTCATGTTGGACCTGCAAAAGTTGGTTTGAAGTGAGGGTATCACCGAATGACAGATTGGTTGTGTCTGTTCCGGATAGGGGGCCCTATCTGGTGCGATGATCCGGTACCTTAACGTGAGAGTAAACCCATCAGCAGAGTTGTCATCTCTTGTGGAGGATATCCCATCAACCGAGCTCTCTCGAGTGGGGAAAATTTCATCATCGGAATATGGAAGGAACCCAGCAGAGGGAAACTACTAGGGGTTCATCCGCCTATGGGTTCAAATGTGGGGAGCCCTTAGGCTAGTGTATGTGCTCTTAAGTTGGGGCAGTCCCATCAACGGAACATCAGGCTATAGTTCTAAAAGGGGAAAATTCCTGCAACAGAGTGAGAGATTCTGAGTGGAAACAATCCCACAATGGAGGATTTCGGCTCCCGTAAGATGACTTGAAAAGCCCATAGGTAAGTCTGCATTGACACTTCTGAGTGGGAGAAATTCCATCAGCGGAGTGTACATACGCGATCCTCCGAGTGGAGGAATCTCACAACAGAGTGATTGCATAGCCGCCTCTATATATATCCGGAGTTTGGGTAGTTAGTCGATAACCTTGTACTGAGTGATCAGGTTATGCTCCCGAGGCAGTTGAGTGTTTGGCTGGGAGGGGCCGTGCCCCAGTGGTTGCCAGGGCCTTGCCTTTGGATGTCGCACCATCGATGACTCACTTCCGTGGGGCCATAGTTGATTTGAAAAAGGTATTTTGAGGAAGGTTATGAGGGGAGAGATCTTGAGTGTAAGGACTCAAATCTCAATGAAAGCACCACTTTGTGGTGGAGATTTTCTGATACGATTAATCGATCGGTCAATTTCGCACCACCGGGAGTAAGGTTGTCTTGCTTATAGGACGATAATAATGATTTCGGTACGAAAGCAAGCAAAACAAAAGATTCTATGTGGAAACCAAAATTGGAAAAAGCCACGGGGAGAGGAGAGAGAATTCACTAGTTTGTTGGTGTTACAGTGAATTGTAGAGCTATCTTCTGTTTACAATTTTTTTGGCTTAATTGGCATGAACCGATTCGCCTTCTCGTTCTCAGCATATAAATACCCTGAGAGCCATAACTAATAGTGCGGGTTGTGCGAATCTCTATAACCACATGATTTACATGTTTGTGATTCTTTTGTAACTACCCAGATCACAACGCTTGGTTATGATTGACATGCAGAAATATACGTCTCCATTCATAACGACCTGCGCTGAATTGGAGGCATTATGTAACGCCCCGATCCGGAGGGTACAGAGACGTTACTGCGGCGCATATACGCAGGTCAGAAATACCCTCACATATATACGCTAAGAATCAGTACATGCAAGAATCAGAGTACGAAGCACGTGGTGCATTATATATTCCAACATATGAGTACAATTACAAAGTTATCATCACATGTGACACAATATTAAAAGAATATTACATCACCAATAGGCACGAATGCGAAAATGTAAAGAAATGTACAAGTATGAACAGTACAAAGGAGGCTCAGAGTCATAACAAGAAAACTCTACATCCGAGCAAGGGGGCCTGGAAGGATGGGGCTTCTGGACGGTCTGCCGATGATCCACGCTACTGCTGCGCAACTTTGATCAGCAACTGGGAGAATCTACAAGCTCTAAACTCCGAAATCTGGACATGAGGATCTAGGGGAGTCAGAACTCCCCGGCGAGTGGTGATGCTAATGCCAAATGACGTGCTGAGATAAGCACACGTGTATCGATAAATCTGAATCATAAACATGCGTTGAATACCATGTCGTGAGCGCAAGCATACATAAGCAGGTAGATATGTAGCAAGTGATATCAAGCAGGGGAACACATGGTATAATAAGACAAGAGCAGGAGACATGTGGAATAGAATACAAGTGGAAAGGCAGGATGTGAGCAGGTATAATATAGTAATGATCATAACACCAGAAATTCAAAATCAAGTAAATACATGTATATCGATAAGTCTAAATCAGAAAAATGCATAGAAAAAGAAGTCGAGAGCGTATGTACATATAAACATGTAATGCCGGTGCAAGTCAGTAAACAAGAGATCAGGAAATCCTGAAATAATCTAGAATCATATTTAGTAAAACAGAATGTCCAGCTCAAGTCATACAACATGAATTGTTGAATCATAATAACAGGGCTAGTCACATGCATGGGTAAATCAGTATATTGCTTTTAAGTTATCCAATAATAATCATCAGTATCATTTGTTATTCTTGTCCCTTTCCCACCGATGTCCCACAACACCGACAGTTCACGCTGGAGCCCGCACTTCGAGTAGAACTCATCCAAACTCCGATACGCGGGTACCATTATTCGAATAGGGGAGAGACCAAATAACATATGCTCTAGCCATTATTATTGTACATGTATGTGTGGGTGTTAATATGCACTGAGAATGCTTATCAGGCTAACACCAGGCGGCACAGGCAGGAGGGAGGGAGTAGCCTCACAGATTTAAGAGGTGACCCTCACAGATTCAAGAGGTGGCCTCCACCACGTGTGTGGTGTGGCATTTTGCTCCTTGTGGCACTTTGTTTTGAGGGTTGATTCAGGAGGTAGCCCCCACAGATTCAAGAGGCGGCCCCCACAACGTGTGGTGTGGCACTTTGTTCCATGTGGCACTTTGTTCTGAGGGGAATAGATTCTAGAGGTGGCCCCACAGATTCAAGAGGTGCCCCCCACCACGTGTGTGGCGTGACACTTTGCTCAGTGTGGCATTTAGTTCCATTCAGGATCCGCCGGACGCTAGCACGATCATGGGATACATCCTCGTTATCCCGACACCAAGCAGGCTCTGCCGGACGCCAGTATGACTGTGCTATTAACAAGAGTATCCGTGCAGGGGACATGAGTACAAGGGATACAGGAGTTCAGCAGTACAGAAGTACTAGAGGTCTGGTCATAGTAAAAATCATGTCATGTCCCCGTAAAAGTAATAGTTATGAATATGCCATGCAATACAGGTGTCGGGTATAATAGTATTCAGTCAGGTGTCACAATATCAGGTCATATGTACTAGTACCAGGTGATAGCATGTCAATTATCAAGTGTCATATATCAGATGTCAGGTATCAGGTTTCAAGTATAACATATCAGGGTCAGGTAATTAATATGTCAGGAGGCAGGTGATAAGTCATTTCATAACAGGGAGCAGCATGTCAGGTGTCTGGTGATAACATGACATGAGGGTAATATCAAGCAGGTGAGAAGGGACAATATATGTTAGCACATCAAGTGAAAGCATACCAGGCGATACAGGAAAATAGTACGATATACAAGACCAGTACGAATACCGGAAAAACCATACGGTTTCAGAAAAAAATAGTATAAGTAAGGTTTCAAACTCTTCACAACCATTAATAAAAGAATCGATAAACTGGAAGGTAAGTAATTTAGGAGCAAGCGAACATCCCAGCGGAGCTAAGCGGGACTGGAGCGAAGCTAATGTACAATACTAAATCTATCATGCTCGGAGAGGTTACCGCTCGTAGCGTAACTAAACACACGTGTCGCAGCAAGCGCATGAATGCCATACTACCGCTCACGGTGAAGCCACGCTCACGGGGTAACTACGCTCGGACGGAGTAAGCTGTAAAGTGTTGACGCTAGGTCCGCCTACTAGGCGTAGCATAGAAAAGTCCAGGGGACTTTAAAACCTCAGAGGTTGTACCCGGAGGTTAGGCCCAAAGGCAAGGGTACCTGCAGAGGTGTTAGTTCCAGATACAAATACATAATGCAAATACAAGTTGACCCGACGAAGCGGGGAAGTCCAAAGGGAAAGCGAGAACACTCGCCTAAATATGAAAAATATTGTGAAATCCCTGATCGCTGGAATCCAGATAACCAACACGAATATGCGTTCAAAATAAAAAGTGATAGAGAGAAGGAAATCAAGAGAGAGAGAGGAGAGAGAGAAAGAGAGCTATAGAGAAATCCATAGAGAGAGTGCAGAGGGTATAGGGGAGAGAGTGTGCACGGGGAGATGCAGGGTTGAGAGTGAGACGCGGGGGTCGCAGACGCTGAAGTCGCATTGCGCAGATTCCACAAACGCGGGGTTCGAGACCCGCGTTTCGGCAAGGACACGAGAAGAACACGGACGCGAGCATGAGCTCCGCGTCGCGTTAACACTAGAAGAACGCAGACGCGGGCATGAGCCATGGTTCACAGTCGCGGTCTCGGCCGTCGACTTGGCAGGCACTGAGACGGATCGGTCTCGGCGACTCGGATCGGTATCGGGCGATACGCACAAAACGCTACATAGAATAGAAAGTTCAAAAAATTTTGAAAAAATCACGACAAATCTTAAAAAAATGTAGGCATCCACATTCATGTATCAAATGTCCAAAATATATCACTTAGCATACTAAACATAAAGCGAAAACATAAATACACGCGTCGTCGATAGAAGCATATCAAAATACATGCACAATATAGTAAATTGCACAAACTACATTCACAAATACATACTAATGTAGTTATTTCCACATTGAATTGCGATGAGGCACAAAATCATCATCATAATGCCGAGTCGACCGAGTCAACTCCGATTCTCGGCCGAGTCGGTCTCCTCTGAGTTGAGTCAACCGACTCGTGACTCGGACTCGTCTCGGAGCGGATCGAGATGGTATGACTCGGCCGACTCGTCTCCGACTCGGCCGAGACTTTGAACCGTGGCATGAGCTCCGAGACGCGTTGATACAAGAACGCAAAGGTCGCGTTAAGGAATTGCTTCGACGCGGGGGTGAGCTCCATGTCTAGCAATTAAATATAAGAGAGAGAGACAGGGAGATGAGAGAATGAGAGACGCGGGGAGGAGTGAGTGAGAGAAACGCAGGGGTAAAACCAAAGAAAGGAAAAGAAGAAGGAAGAAAAAGAAAGAAGAAAAGAAGGAAAAGAAGAAAGAAAGAAGGGAAGAAAAGAAAGAAGGAAAGGAAAGAAGAAAGAAGGGAAGGGGGAGGATGGCCGGCCAGCGGCGGTGCCGGTGGCGGCCGGCGGTGGCCCATGAGGACAGCCCAAACCTAAAAACCAAAGGTGCAAAGTGTAGTTGATTTTAAATTTTGCGATTTTGAGAAGGCATTTCAGAGACCGACAGAGTAGCTCGTTGAAAAGAGTACGCCGAGGAGAAGAACTTGTGTGATTGTTGGTGGCCGAAGTGGTGTAGGTGATGGTGGAGAAGATGGTGGTGGAAATGTGTTATTTTGATTGAAGAAAGAAGAAGGTAGTGGGGAAGTTGGTGTTATGGTGGTGGTTGTTGGAATGGAGGAGGAGATGGAGGGAAAGATGATGGAGTTGGTGGTGATGATTGCTTAAAAACGCAGCCAAGGGCTGGTTTTGCTGCTGGTTGGCTGCCGTTGGCTTGCTTGAAATGGAGGAAGAAAGAAAATGAAAGAGAGAAGGAAAAAAGGGTGTATATATATAATGAAGATGGAGATTATTACAAGTATACCCTTCTCTCCAGAAATGCCCACGTCCGCGTCCAAAACAGACCCACGTCTGGCTAACTTGACAGACGCGGAGATGAAGTCCGCGTCCAGTAGAAAACGCGATGGTCGCGTTTGAAAGAGGAGACAAAAAATCATAATGACTTGATTAGAGTTGATTTGAAGTGCATTAAATGCAGAAAGAAAGCGAATCTCTGCATTAAAGATCAGATTCGCGTCTGGTGAGACTCGTGTCTGAGAAAGAAGAGAAAAATGAGAAAAAGAGAAAAAGAAAAATATCTGGATAAGATCCTGGTATCTGGGAAAACTCCGAAAAACCTCGAAAAATGAAGTAACTCGAAAAGGTTTCTAAAAATTTTGAAAAATAATAAATATTATTTAAAGATGTTTAGCGAAATCGGATTTCAGAAACTCAATCCCTTTTTCAAAATAAAAATCCTGAAATCCACCGCCGATACCGGTCTACACCGGGTCGGCCGGATTTTAATAAATTCTGAAAAATCTCAGAAAATACATTTAGATAGAAAATATGATTTAAGAAATAATGTGAAAGCTATTTCTAGAATTTCAACTCCGTTTGTAAATTAAAAATCCGAGAATCGGTCAGCGGCACTGATCGACATCGGTTTTGAAGATTTACAATTTAATTCAGAAAAATTCTAGAAAATCATAAAAAATTTAAATATTTGAAAACGATGTTTGAAACTGAAATCGTCAAATCTGAATACCAGAAAGACCAAATCGAGCAATACTTTAGGATCGGGTCCCCGGTTCAGACTAGGGCTGACTCCGAGTCCACGAATCCGAATCCAAGGCAAAATGATCATATAAATAATTCATAATACAAAATAAATACAGAAAGTAAATAAAAAATGCGATTAAGAAATATGAATACGCAACTAAGTTCATATTCCGGGAGCGGAGTGTTACATTCCATCCACCTTACAAAAATTGCGTCCTCGCAATTTCGATGGGTAAAATGAACACGGAGAGGACAAGGACGAAAATTATACCAATCAAGATATGAATCACTGCAGGTAGGGCACTCAAGTCGATTGAACAATAATCAAAATATAGATATCTTCTGCACTTCCTGCTGTATAAATCTTCGAACGATGCCGAATAATATTGACCTGATAACACTGCTTTGCAATAGAATTTCAGCTGTACTGCATACTTGATCGCTCTCCGAGAATGAGCCAGAATACCGAAGATAAAGAAAACCCTGATAACACTGAGCATAATAAAGAAGACTAATAATTAAGAATTCTGAATACCTGGTGTCGATCACTGTTGAAAGATATAGCCAAGAATATAGAATACCCATAGAGAATCCCGACTACTGACTTTTGAAAGATAACCCGATCGTGGATCAATTCTGAAGATAACCTGATCGTGGATCAATTCTGAGAATACCTGAGCATCATAGTCGGCCAAAGAGTCATATAATAGCTTCATTCTGAACCAGCTGCTACCTTTTTAGTCTATCTATATCTTAAGTTGGTAAAAAGGCTATGAAAAATCAAAACAGTAGAAAGATGGAAGGGATTAGAAATCAAAGGAAGGATGATCAAGAAAGAATAGAAAACTTTGTACTTGCAGTTGGACTGTATAACTGGGATCCATGCATTCTAGTTGTAAATTTTTTTACCATTAATTTGCCATCTGGACATACTGAGGATGTGAGAATCTAGGCTCTGATACCATCCTATAACGCCCGATCCGGAGGGTACGAAGACGTTACTGCGACGTATATACGCAGGTAAGAAATACCTTCACGTATATACGCTAAGCATCAATACAGGTAAGAATCAGAGTACGAAAGCACGTGGTGCATTATACATTCCAACATATGAGTACAATTACAAAGTTATCACCAGATGTGACACAATATTATAAGAATATTACATCTCCAATAGGCGCGAATGCGAGAATACAAACAAATGTACAAGTATGAACAATACAAAGGAGGCTCAGAGCCATAACAAGAACACTCTAGAGCCAAGCAAGGGGGTCTGGAAGGATGGGCTTCTGAACGGTCTGCCGATAATCCACACTACTACTGCGCAACTCTGATCAGCAATTGGGAGAATCTACAAGCTCCAAGCTCCGAAATCTGGACATGAAGATCCAGGGGAGTCAGAACTCCCTAGCGAGTGGTGATGCTAATCCCAAATGGCGTGCTGAGATAAGCACACGTGTGCTGATAAATCCGAATCATATACATGCATTGAATACCGTGTTGTGAGCGCAAGCATACATAAGCAGGTAGATATATAGCAAGTGATATGAAGCAGGGGAACACATGGTATAATAAGACAAGAGTAGGAGACAGGTGGAATAGAATACAAGTGGAAGGATAGGATGTGAGCAGGTATAATATAGTAATGATCATAACACCAGAAATCCAAAATCAAGCAAGGGGGTCTGGAAGGATGGGCTTCTGAATGGTCTGCCGATAATCCACGCTACTACTGCGCAACTCTGATCAGCAACTGGGAGAATCTACAAGCTCCAAGTTCCGAAACCTGGACATGAGGATCCAGGGGAGTCAGAACTCCCCGGCGAATGGTGATGCTAATGCCAAATGGCGTGCTGAGATAAGCACACGTGTGTCGATAAATCCGAATCATATACATGCAGTGAATATCGTGTTGTGAGCGTAAGCATACATAAGCAGGTAGATATATAGCAAATGATATCAAGCAGGGGAACACATGGTATAATAAGACAAGAGCAGGTGACAGGTGGAATAGAATACAAGTGGAAAGACAGGATGTGAGCAGGTATAATATAGTAATGATCATAACACCAGAAATCCAAAATCAAGTAAATACATGTATATCGATAAGTCTGAATAAGAAAACATGCATAGAAAATGATGTCGAGAGCGTATGTACATATTAACATGTAATGCTGGTACAACTCGGTAAACGAGATCAGGAAATCCCGAAATAATTTAGAATCATATTTAGTAAAACAGAATGTCCAACTCAAGTCATACAACATGAATTGTTGAATCATAATAACAAGGCTAGTCACATGCATAGGTAAGTTAATAATAATCATCAGTATCATTTGTTATTCTTGTCCCTTTCCTACCCGGCGGCAGCCCATGAGGGTAGCCCAAACCTAAAAACCAAAGGTGCAAGTGTAGTTGATTTTGAAAATTTGGGATTTTTGAAAAGGCATTTCGGTGAGCGACGGAGTGGCTCGTTGAAAAGAACACGCCGAGGAGAACTTGGTGTGATTGTTGGTGGCCGAAGTGGTGTAGGTGGTGGTGGAGTTGGTGGAGAGGATGGTGGAAATGAGTTATTTGGTAGAAGAAAGAAGAAGGTGGTGGGGAAGTTGGTGTTATGGTTGTTGTTGTTGTTAGAATGGAGGAGATGGAGGAAAAAATGGTGGAGGAGTTGGGTGGTGGTGATGGCTTAAAAACACAGCCAAGGGCTGGTTTTGCTTCTGGTTAGTTGTCGTTGGCTTGTTGGAAATGAAGGAGGAAGAAAGAAAATGAAAGAGAAGGAAAAAAGGGGTGTACATATATATAATGATGATGGAGATTATTACAAGTATACCCTTCTCTCCAAAAAGGCCCACGTCCGCGTCCAAAACAGACCCGCGTCTGGTCAACTTGAGCCAGACGCGGAGATGAAGTCCGCGTCCAGTAGAAAACGCGAGGGTCGCGTTTGAGAGAGACAAAAAGTCATAATGACTTGATCAGAGTTGATTTGAAGTGCATTAAATGCAAAAAGAAAGCGAATCTCTGCATTAAAAATCAGATCCGCATCTGGTGAGTCTCGCATCTAAGGAAGGAAAGAGAAAAATGTGAAAAAGAGAAAAAGAAAAATATCTGGATAAAATCCTGGTATCTGGACAACACCGAAAACTCCGGAAAAGCCCGAAAAATGAAGTAACTCGGAAAGGTTTCTAAAAATTCTGAAAAATAATAAATATTATTTAAAGATGTTTAGCGAATTGGATTTTAGAAACTCAATCCCCTTTTCAATATAAAAAACCTGAAATCCACAATCGATACCGGTCTACATCGGGTCGGCCGGATTTTAATAAATTCTGAAAAATCTCAGAAAATATATTTAGATAGCAAATATGATTTTAAGAAATAATGTGAAAGTTTTTTCTAGAATTTCAACTCCGTTTGTAAATTAGAAATCCGAGAATCAGTCAGCGGCACTGGTCGACACTGGTTTTGAAGATTTTCAATTTAATTCAGAAAAATTCTAAAAAATTATAGAAAATCTAAAATATGGAAAACGATGTTTGAAACAGAAATCGGTCAAATCTGAATATCAGAAAGACCAAATCGAGCAATACTTTAGGATCGGGTCCCCGGTTCAGACTAGGGCCGACTCTGAGTCCACGATCCGAATCCAAGGCAAAACGATCATATAAATAATTCATAATACGAAACAAATATAGGAAGTAAATAAAAAACACGTTTGAGAAATCTGAATACGCAACTAAGTACGTATTCCGGGAGCGGGATGTTACACATTATAACATTTAAAATAGGAGAGTAATCTGGCAGTGTGATTGACTTCACAGATTACGGAGTCCTGTCGCTGAGCTGTATCCAGTAGTGGAGGTAGAAGACTTCATGGTGGGCCCACGTTGTGGGGATTGGGGCTCCCGATTTGCAAAGTGCTTTCGCCAATGTTCTTATTTGGATGAATGGCTCGGGCCGAAATGATCTCGGAGAGGCACTCGGTCTTTCTCCTCGGGCCTGGCTTAAGTGGTCTGGGGAGCACTAGGTTTGCTATTTCACTTGGGACGATCCTGATTATTTGCGACGTGTCGCGATTCTGAGGAAGATCAGAATCTGACCACTACATGTGTGTGTGTGTGTGTTTGTGTCTATCTGTGTATGTGTCTATACATGTGTATATATATGCGAATTTGTCTATATATGCGTATATGTGTGTTTGTGTATCTAACATACCAAAACAAACATATATATGCGTGTTTTTGTGTATGTAAAATATGTATCTATTTATATATGCAAGTATGTATATGTATAAATAATTAATTATGTACTATGTATCCTTTCCTCTCTTTGTGTGTTGTCCCTTCTCTCATGCCAAGGCTCTCTTATCTCCTCATTGTGCCCTCTTCTCTCCACCTCTCCTCGCTCCAACCTCCCTCTCCTTTTTGTGGTTGAAGAACTAATGAAAGAGCTATGCAACAATATTGGCAAAAATTGCTCTTTCTTCTCAACAAACTCCATTTAACTCATAAAGCTTCATATGCCCATTAGCACAACTTTATAAGTGCCTCACCTCCACACCACTAAATACATGTTCCTTCAAATCATGATGCCCGCTCTGAAGATAACCTTCGACCTCTTTGATATATTTTTCCAGATCCTCCAAGACGTGCGTCCTGACCTCCTCATCTATTACTTTATATAGCCACATGCCCTAAGATTTACCCAGACCCTCAACATCCATGAAGTCCAGTTTTATCCATTGGTGTTGCTTCACTTTCTCCCACCACTACCTCAAGAGACCCCACCACAAGTTTTCCTTCCCCGAGATATTATTTTTGAATTACGAGGATCAAGAAGATAACATCAAATACACCAAGATGTTATTAGACAACTTACAGGATCTGTGATGCACACATTTTTTCTGGACTACAACATAAGCTTAGCCTTCAACTTTGTGGTCATCAATACTATTACAGAGATCGAGTCTGAATATGGATTACTTGTTCTCTCACGAGAATGAAATGGTATCCATGATATTTTTTTTAGTGTTGGACTCCATTAATGAGGGTGGTGGCAACAGCCGAAGGCTGATCCAGTGGTTGGGCAACAAGGAGAGGTCTTTGTTTTGGTTGTTTCCTTCGACAGGGCGTACCTCTTTGGGTCCTAATAAAGTCATGGGCCTTAAGTGCGCACATTGATGAATGGTGATCATGAACTTTTCTTGGACCATTTTCTAATGTTTCATTTTGAAATTTAATTTTGCTAGTCCATGTCACTTTGAGACATTCCGAACTTTTCGCCATTCTCTAGCTTGCTGACAAGACTAGAAGCAGTGCATTGATATCTTGGCAGGTTTGTTTCTTTATTTGTATTTATTATCATTAAAAGATGTTATTATATATATATTTTTATTTTTTAAATGTGAGATTTGATGGGCGTGAAGCATCTCAAAAACATCTATAAATAGTTATTTATGTGCCATTTATTATTAATATATTTTATATTAAAATTTTGTTGTATGTAAACATCATTGCTATAGTTATATGTTTATTTTCAGTTGAAGTTTGCAAAACAAAACTATATACCTTGATTGTTAAGATAGTAAAGGTATACATACTTTGATACTTTAAGTGCTTTTTCGTATTGTTTATTCTAAGATCATTCTTTTATTTTCAAAATTTAGTGGGATAATTGGATTTACATGCATGCATGCAAAAGTATGTTTGTATGTATGGATATATGTATGTATGTTTGTATGTATGGATGTATTTATCTATTTTTGTATTTTATGTGTCTACACACGCGCGCACATATATACGCATGTATGAGGAATATGTACCTTAGATGTCATCTAAGCGAATTCCGTTTGTTCGAGTTTGTCTATTTGTCTACATATATATAGTATATATGTACGTTATATGTTATGTGCCTACATCTGTGTGTGTATGTGCGTGTGTGTGAATATATATATATATATATATATATATATATATATATGTGTGTGTGTGTGTGTGTGTGTGTGTGTGTGTGTGTGTGTGTGCGTGCGTGTGAATATATATATATATATATGTGTGTGTGTGTGTGTGTGCGCGCGCGCGCGCGCGCGCGCGTGTATATATGTGTGAATGTGTCTATCTATCTACCTATATGTTAAAGAGTATATTAGGATTAGGATTACAGTACTAGTTGTATTAGGAGGAACTTTCATATTATGCAATTGTACTCGTGTGTGTGTGTGTGTGTGTGTGTGTGTGTGTGTGTGTGTATATATATATATATATATCCTCAGCCATTGCCCTCATCAATAATATACACAATTTAATTTTCTTCAACTGATTAACATTGTATCAGAGCCTATTAATTTTTCTCTTTTGATCTTCATTGCAACACCGTCCTCAAGGCTGCGCTAGGGCACGCTTTTATAGCACGTGCTTATCACCGGGGCATTTTTCATTTTGTTTATCGTCATTAAATTCTAGTTTCATGGTATCGTGATCCTTGCCTTGTCCGTCTGTTCGAGTTCGAGCTCGGGTTTGGGCTTGGTGAGTAGAGAGCAACCTCTTATTGCTATGCATTGTATCAAAATTATTTCAAAAGTCTTAGCAAAGGGATTGCAGTTTTTGCTTCCCCATATCTTCTCTCATGATCAAAATGCATATATCTATATTGCACGGATGTAGAAATGCAACACTGACACGGCATGATACGACACAGGGAGACCTAACAAATTTTGAAAATCACATGGGAAGTAGAATTATCATGTCTAATACATGTGTATGACATATAAGTGTCTGACAAGCATCCAGGGATCCACATTTTTAGGTGACTGTGCTACCTAGGCATTTATTAAAGGGAGGATACATGATAGTACCTTGCTCTTTAATTGGTGAGAGGTTTCACCACATGGGTGGCTACTAAGAAGAGCATGCCTCTTATCGAGAAGGCTTTAAATAGTGTAAGCAGAGAATACGTTATAAACACACTCAGACTCATGGGATTTGCAGCTAAGTGGAATAACTGGATATGGAAATGCATTTTTAAATTTACCTTTTATGTATCAATGAATGGTTCACCAAGTCGCTATTTCTCTAGTTTTAGGGGCATTAGGCAGGGGGACCCTCTCTTCCTACTGATTTTGCATTGCCATGGAAACTCAGTTTTTTGGATCTTATAAGGGGACCATTAAATTATTCACCGCTCATATGTACCTTTGACACTTGATTTGCAGATGATGTACTTATCTTTTAGGGTTGATGTAAAATCTTTAAAAGTTGTGGAGGACACATCCTTACAAATTTTCGAGTGTCTCTGGCCTCCAACTTAACATAGAAAAGACTAAGCTGTTCTTGAATAATGCTTGCCCTCCCAAGGATGAATTGTGTAAAGCTTTTGGTGCTACAAGAGGATAATTACCAATCAAGTTTTTGGGTTATCTTTAGCTAGTAAACTTAATTTTTAGTAGAAAAGGTCCCAATGCAATTAGAAGGATGGAAATGGAGGTTGACGTCCCTCTCAGGAAGTCTAGAAATGATTATAAATGTCATATACCTACATTATTATGGTTAGCTGCCTATGCAATTGTCTGCAAAAACATAATTTTTAAAATAGAGCAAATAATGGTAAACTTCTTAAGGAAAGGGAGGTTCTGGTCGGGTCCCTCCATCAGCTAGGGGGGGAAGAGAGAGTCTGCATACCTTTGGGAAGGAGGCTTAGGATTGAGACCAATATCTGATATAGCACAAGCCTTGTCATCAAAGCAAGTGTGGAATTTGTTTTAATATCTGATAAAATCTACCTGGGCTACCTGAAGACCACTAACTTTTGGGATGCACTTGAAGATTCAGGACATTCTGCAGTACAAAAGGCAATATTACGATCTAGAAAGTTGCTCTGCGGTGTATTAAGTAGCAACTTATTAGTGGTGACATTAGTTTCTGACGGGACCCTCGGTAGAAAGAAGGAAGACTGTGGAGACGGATGGATGGGGGCAAAATACAATAGGTTGGATGAGTCAATGCAAAAGTTTAAGATTTTGTAGTTGACGAATAACCACAATCTCTCTCATGTATCTTCTACTCAAATTCAAAACTCGTTTTCATCCATTCAAGCGTCTACTTATTACAATGGTGCTCTAAAGTAGGACAGGATGTGCTATTATGGACAACTGATATAATTCAGGCTATTTTACCTTCTCATTTACGTGGAATGTAGTTTGAAACACCTTCATCAACTGTGGACTGGTATGGCATGGTTAGCTCTTTGATGGCTCGACGATGTGATGGTTAGCCTCTCTAATGGCTTGACGATTAAAATTGAGGAACGTCAGACATGTACCAAAGCTGAAGAGAAATCTGATCTCTGTTGGTCAGCTTGCAGACTGAGGGATGAAGGCCACTTTCGAAGGTGATGTATGCAAGATCACGAAGGGTAACATGGTGATGGCACACGACAAGAAGGAAGATACCCTCAACATGACGTTTAATTCCGGAGCATCAATTTCAGTTGCTTCATCAGAGTTGGATACTGGAGTATGACATCAAAGACTTTGGGCATATGATCGAGAAGGGAATGAAGGTTATGCTCTCCAAGGATAAGATGCTGATGTTGAAATTTATGGACTTAGATTTATACTTACAATGTCTACGGAAAGCTGCAGAGAGTCAGTTTCTCATAGGTGTAAGACTCTGAAGGCAGAAAAGTTAGAGTTAGTTCATACCGACGTGTGGGGTAAGACAGTTTCCTTTCTCGAAGGCTTATTGTATTTTGTAACCTTTATTAATGATTCTAGTAGAAAAGTCTGAATCTATTTCTTGAAGCACAAGTCAGATGTGTTCGATGTGTTTAAGAAATTGTTAGCCCAAGTTGAGAATGAATCAGGTTGGAATCTTAAGTGCTTGAAGTCTGACAATAGGAGCAAATACTGCAATGGCAGATTCGAAGAGTTCTGCGTGAGTCGAGGAATCCGTAGAGTAAAGATGGATCACAAACATCCTCATCAGAATGGGGGTGGCAGAGCACATGAACATGACAGTCTTGGAGCGTGCTAGGAGCATATAGATACATACTAGATTGCTCAAGCATTTCTGGGTAGATGTAGTCAACACGGTGATGTATCTGATCAACAGACGACCATCGGTGGTCCTGAACTGTGGGATACCAGAGGAAGCATGGACTGAAAAAGAAGTAAACCTGAAACACCTGCGTATTTTTGATTTTATCTCATATGTCCATATGGGTCTGGATCACATGAGCCAGTTGGATACGAAGTCCAAGAAGTGCATCTTCATTAAGTACGGTACAAGCAAGTACGACTATCAGTTTTGAGATGCAAAAAACCAAAAGATCCTTAGGCATAAGGATTTGGTATTCAATGAGAAGGCGTACAAGGACTTGTTGACGGAGAGGAGCACTTCAGAGAAGGATCCCAAAGTGACATCTCGGAGCACTCCGGGACTACAGGATGATGCAGACTCGGAGTTCAATGTGATGTCACTGTGAAGAAGGTTCAGAGCATTCCGAAAGGGAATGAAGAACTTCGAGTAGAGCCTTCAAAACCCCAAAATAAGTTGAGGTGATCAACCAGGATGACTGATATTGGTGAGCCCTAGTGTTATGCGGAGGCTTTGCGGGTGAAGGCAAATTCAAGTGGAAGCTTGCTATGGAGATAAGATGGACTCTGTCATGAAGAACCAAACATGAAATTTGGTTGAACTGCCAGGAAACAATCGAGTCTGCATAATAAATGGGTCTACCGGTTGAAGAAGGAGAATGATGGCATCAAGAGGTACAAGGCGAGGATGATTGTGAAGGAACTTCAACAACGGGAAGGTATTGACTTTAATGAGATTTTCTCTCTTGTTGTGAAGTTAACTACTATTAGATCTGTCATGAGCATTGTGGCAGCAAGGGATTTACATCTGGAACAGCTGGATGTTAAAACTGTATTTTTTCATAACGATTTGGAGGACATTTATTTGATGCAGCCACAAGATTATATCATATCGAGAAAAGAGCTGTTAGTTTGCAAGCTAAAAAAGAGTCTATGACTTTAAAAAGGCTCCAAGACAGTGGTATTTGAAGTTCGACAAATTCATGATTAGTAGTGGATTCACAAGGCTGCAAGCTCATCACACTATTCCAGGTGGTTTGAGAATTCCTACATTATACTACTGATGTATGTAGATAATATGGTTATCCGATCAAGCATGTAGGAGATTGTGAATATCAAAGCCAAGTTGGCGGAAGAATTCTCAATGAAGGACTTGGTCCGGCGAAGAAAATTCTTAGAATGAGGATCAGCAGAGAGAGAAAAGAAGCTATTGAAAATAACACAAGCCGAGTACATGAAAAAGATGCTGAAGAATTTAACATGATGGATACTAAACCAGTGAACGTCCCGCTTGAAGGTCACTTTAAGCTCTCAAAAGCACAAGCTCCTCCGACAACAGAAGATGAGAAGGCTTTCATGTCGTAGGTATCATATGCATCAGCTGTGAGCAGCTTGATGTATGATATGGTCTGCACAAGGTCAAATATTGCTCAAGTAGTGAGAGTTGTCAGTATATGAGCAAACTCGAGGAGCATTAGAGTTGTAAAGTGAATCTTCAGATATCTGAAAGGGAGTTCATATATGACCTTGTGCTATAATGGCACGGATGTTTGTTTGCACAGATTTGTAGACTCTGACTTTGTGGGTGATGTAGATAGTTAGAAGAGTATCGCTAGTTATGTTTTCACTTTGAGAAGTGGAGTAGTGAGCTGAGTATCAAGGCAGCAAATGATAGTCATCTTGTCTACAATGAAGGCCAAATATGTTGTAGTGACGAAGCATGCAAGGAGTTGATATGGCTGACAGGTTTTATGAAAGAGTGGCAAAGAGCAGGTGACTCCGTCAGTCACAGTGATAGCTAACTGTTAGGATTTTGCCTTGTTTTCATGAGAAAGTGATGGTCCAAGTAGATCCAATCGAGTTGGTGAAAATGACGACTTGAAGTAAGAAGCAAACCCAAATGGTACTGATTAGTCGACTAGTAAGGTCTATTAATCGAATAACACACAAGTCTACTCGACTAGTAGTCGTCTAGAGCAGATACAGAGGCAAGAAACAGAGGAGCAGTTTACAGTAGTTGACTTTCTTGGTATATTAGTCGACTAATTTGAGCAATTAGTCGACTAATCATATAGCCTAGTCGACTAAAAGCATTTTCTGATGTAGAAACAGTTTCCTTTTTAGGCCCCAGTTTTTTTGGTGGAGTACGAATGACTCAGTTTCTATTCAATGAAGGATTTATTTCTAAAGATTTAAGGATCTAGAATTTTTCTAGATCAAGGAGATTAACTCTTAATAGGATTGATCAAGATTTTTCAATCATCTAATGGCCAATATCATCTCATAGTCCAAATGGGAGTTATTGTAAAATTTTATAAATAAAGGTTGTAACCCAGCATTTTAAACACAGAAATCTTAAGCAAAGGAGATCATAAGGAAGCCAAAGAAAGCGAGGAGCAAGATGAAGGTTCATAGAGATAAGCTAATACTCTTGTACTTTAGGTCTAGATTAAGGAGGAAGGTGAATACTCTTGTTGCATCAAGAAGAAGGTTAGATCTCTTTGTATCAAGTTATTAATAAAGCTCTCTCAAGTTCTCTCCCCGTGGACGTAGGCCAAGTTTGGCCCGAGCCACGTTAAATCCTCGTGTTTTCTTATTGCTCTTTTATTTAGGTATTGCTAGTTTGCTTTACAATAAGTTTTCCTTTTGCAAGCATATTCATATTGTCAAGTTCTGCATACGTCGATCCTGGGAGTAACAATTGGTATCATAGCATATCAATTTTGAACTAATTGGTATCAAAGCTAAAATTTGACAAACGATGATATGTCGAAGATAGAAAGATCTACGACAAGGTTTGGGGTCGAGAAGTTTAATGGCAAGGAAAATTTTGGCGTATGTCAAAAGAGGGTAAAGGCATTGCTGGTGCAACAGGGTCTTCACAAGACCTTGCAAGGTAAGTCATCAAAACTGGCAAATACGTCAAACAAGGATTGGGAGATGGATCTAAAGGTGATCCAATTATATCTCGCAGGCAAGGTGCTGTACAACATGATGAAGAAACGACTACAGGATTATGGTCAAGGTCAGAAATATTGTATATGACAAAAAGCCTCTCCAACAAGTTGTATCTCAAGAAACAACTATATGCGCTACACATGAACGAAGGTACAACGGTGTTGAAGCATCTAAACTTCTTCAATAAGGTCATAACGAGCTTTTAGCTATTGATGTCAAGATTGATGAGGAGGATAAAGCGTTGATACTTCTCCGTTCGCTTCCACAGTCATATGATCACATTGTCACCACCATGCTCTCCGGTAAAAAAACTCTTGTCTTGGAGGAGGTCAAGTCAACTTTCTTATTAAATGAGATTAGAAAAAGGCCAAATCAAGAGCAGACAGGAGCAGGCTTGGTAGTCACGGGAAGGAAAGAAAGAGAAGAAAGAAAGGTTTGAGCTCGTCAGAGGTGTTACTTTTGTCACAGTGAAGGTCATTGAAAGAATGACTGCAAGCATCACCAAGAGTGGCTGAAGAAGGAGCAAGTTGAGGCAGCTGTAGCATTGAGCCGTATAGAGGACATGGAGTATTGATGACTTCCTACAAAGATAACACTTCTCAAGTTAAAGGCTGGACGTTTAATTCGGGTAGTACGGTTCATGTATGTTCCCAAAAAGAGCTGTTAAACTCCTTGGTTGCAGAGGAATGGATTATCAAAATGGTGAATGGCTCATCTTGCAAAGTCATTGACACTAGGACAATTAAGGTTACAGAAGGAGATGGGAAGATGCGTGCTCTGGAAGTGGCCTGGTATGTTCCTGAGGCATGGTACAATCTAATATCCATAAGGGTGCTCGACAAAAAAGGATGTTGGATCCAAGTGCAACAAGGTGTCATCATAATTAGCCAAGGAGACAGAGTAATGCTAGAAGGAGAGAAGTGTGGAGAATTATACAAGCTAAAAGAAGGAAACTCAGTTCGAGGTGAAGTTCCAGAGATAAGCTAGGAAGGAAGCTCATCGCGAGGTAGAACTTCAAAGAAGACTGCAACAGGACGTGAACCGGATCAAACTATTGCGTAAAGGAGAAAATGTGCATTCGGGTAAGCCGGAGATGGCCCAAGCCACGGTGGTAAATCCGCCAATGGCCCCAAGAGAGGGAACAAGAGTGGAAGGCTTCACGGTACGTTTACAACCGAGAAAAGAATCAAGGTAGTAATCTAAAATCTCAAGGCGTTTTACTAAATGCTTGAAAAGCAAGTCAAGATGGAGATTGTTAGGATTTTGCCTTATTTTCAAGAGGAGATGGTCCAAGAAGATCTAATCGAGTTGGAGAAGATGATGGCTTGAAGCAAGAAGAAGCAAACCCAAATGGTGCTAATTAGTCAACTAATAAGGTTTATTAGTCGACTAACACAAGTCTAGCTGACTAGTAGTCGACTAGGGTAGAGGCAAGAAATAGAGGAGCAGTTTACAGTAGTCGACTAATTTGGTGTATTAATTGAAGACTAATTTGAGCAATTAGTCGACTAGTCATATGGCCTAATCGATTAATAGGAGCATTTTCTTAAGTAGAATCAGTTTTCTTTTCAGGTGTCAGTTTTCTTTTCTGGTGGAGTACGAATATGACTATGTTTATATTCAATGAAGGATTTATTTCAAAGATTAAAGGGTCTAGATTTTTTTTATATCAAGAAGATTACTCCTAATAAGATTGATTAAGATTCTTCAAGCATCCGATGGCTAAGATCATCTCATAATCCAAATAGGAGTTATTGTAAAATCCTATAAATAAAGGTTGTAAACCAGCATTATAAACACAGAAAAATACCAAAATCTCAAACAAAGGATATCAGAAGGAAGCTAAGAAAGAGAGAGCAGGTGAAGGTGCATAGATAGGTATACAGTAATACTCTTGTAATTTAGGTCTAGATTAAGGAGGAAGACGAATACTCTTATTGCATTAAGAGGAAGATTAAATCTTTTTGTATCAAGTTCTCTCTTCCCGTGGACATAAGCCAAGTTTGGGCCGAACCACATTAAATCCTCGTGCTATTTTTTATTTGCTCTTTTGTCTAGGTATTACTAGTTTGCTTTACAACAAATTCTTCTTTTGCAAGTATACTCATATTGTCAAGTTTTGCATATGTTGATCCTGAGAGTTACAATTGGTATCATAGCATATCAATTTCATAACACCAACAATCCAGTCTATCATGACAGAACCAAGCACAATGATGTGCAGTCACTTCATCCGTATTTTTTGAAAGACTGTATTATCACTGGTGAAGATACACATGAGTCAGAATCCCGCATACATGCTGACCAAGGTGATCATGACAAAGAAGCTGAAGACCTGCTCAATCTCTGTTCGTCTTCTAGGGTGAAGATCTGGAGTTGAGTCGCAATAAATGCCATTGAGTTGAAAGCTGGAGTACAAAAGAGAGAATAGAGTGTCATTGTGACAATAATCAGTTTCCAAGTGGAAGATTGTTAAGTTGTGGAGCCAGATTATTGCCTTGACGGAGTCAACACGATGGTCTCGAAGCGACGATGGAGCTCTTCGGGATATAATGTTGGACGAGTTCAGAGTTTAGGTTGATGGCAAGGACAAAGCGATAGCTTCTGGAGTAATGAAGTCCCCAGAGTGACAACCTATACAGAGTGATGGAGTTCCAGAGTGAAAGATCACTTTGTAGCACCTAGTTGGAGGAGTACTCTGAAGCTACATGGCAGAGTTACTCCTCAGAGGTGTGAAGTGAAAGCTGTTTAGCTTGAACAGTCCAACCGAGGCCCAGTCCAGCCTGAAAGCAGTCCAGTCTAGAAGATTCTATGCTAGCGAAACTTGAGGAACAGGTCAAGGGCTGTTTAGAAATTTCACAACTTGTAATCCTAATTTATCTAGTAAAAGGGGATGCACTGTCATTTGGGTTTAAGGGTAATGAAGCATTAATTTGTGAGTGCCATTGTACAGAGCGGCTTTGAGGATTCTCTTCTCCACTGTAATCTCTCTGATAATAGTGGATTTATGTGTGGCTATGTGGTTTTCTAATTTGTGTTTTTCACGTAATTCTTGGTGTCTGTGATTGATCTGTATTTTTTGCATCTTGTCTTCTTTCGCGTTATTGTCGACCCAATAACTTTTTGTATTTCACCTATCATATAACTATTTTGAAGTTTGATAAGGATCATACTGATAGAATTTCAGTATAGATCCTATCACTTGAAAAAAATGCATTAACTAACAACAATGGATGATTCAAAAGTTCAAAATGAGCTAAATAATTTAAAATGCCTAGAAACAAAAAAATAAATGTTTTATTGATTCTTACATGTGCAATTGTGCATTAAGTGTTTATAAACTTAACAGTTTAAGCGGAGAGTTTCATGACTTTGATCTAGGAAGTAAAATTGAAATTCAACTTTTGATTCAGGATCTAAATACACTAAAATCCATAGCCACCAATTTTTGTGGGGTCTGAAATATTTTAGACCGTAAAACTAACTCGTTACTTATGGTGGGTTCGTGTTCCTTGTGGACCCGATACATTGTCGATTCGAAAATTGACACACGAGATGATCCGGAGATTCGGACCAGTTCGTACAGTGCAGACCGGACAGTGATTCGGACTGAAAACTGCGTCATTTCGTGTGAGTGTTTACTTTGTATTATTGCTATTTACTGTTATCAATGAACGTTTCGTCTGTTTTTCCATAAATTATATTTTGTTTAATTATTACCATGTTCAGGTATTGTTTGTACATGTTAATTATGTTTATGACCATGCTCACTTCGGTGATATCTATACCAGAGAAGTGTTTTGAGGCGGGAAGGTACTTGATAAATTGTCAACTGGATATTTTGGGTTAGTTATTTAGTAGTCAATACTTGGATCTTTTAATGGATTTAATTGGACGAAAGATTGACTCGAGGTTGGGACAGATCAGATTAGTGGAATAGTAAATCTTAAACATGTATAGTGAATTACTAGATTTGTATTGTCATACCGAGGGAAAGTTTAGATAGATTACAGATGATTAATCAGATGTATCCTGATCTTGTATGCTTGTGGATTCGATATTGTATTACTGAGACATTATCACTTTATCATTTCATGTGATTCATTTACCATTTCAGATCTGGGACTATTCGTGATGTAACTTAGACTGTGATCGGATTTAGATCTTGGATTTGATTGGTTCATGATTGTCGTTATGTGTGGATACTTGGGTGAGTTAATTAGCAAACTTGATATTTCTTATTCAGTGATAAGTCAAATGAAAATGTAATTGGACTTTGAGATTTATTAAATAGGATATAGCCTTACTATAGATTTGGATCTCTTGTTACTTGGGTTGAGTGGAGTTGACTTGGACTGATAGAATAGAGTGAACTTTGAATACTGATCTATTTTAATTACCCAAGGTTGAGGGATATGTATAGATTGAATTTACCTGAGTTGGTGAATTTACATTTTTACAGTTGATGGTTACCTTGGTATATGGATCTGTGATTGAACTTGACTGAAGTGAGAGTGTATTGATCGAATTGTTTAATAAGGAGAATTGTTTAATGAGGACTTGATTAGAGGTAATTGAGTATTTATCTTATTATCTTGAGATGGGATAAACTGATGGATATAGATGATCGGAATAGATTAATAAAAAGGATAGAATTGTATTATTGGCATATTGAGTTTGTAGTTTTCTATACCAGATAACTTTGACATGGATTGATATTTGATGTTCACAATGATTTTATTGAGACTATAAGTTGATGGATCAATTACTGTTGTATCTTAGTGCAGATGGATGAGATGTTGATCAGTTCTAGATGAGACTGTGCAGTAAAGATTCAGTATCCAGACTTGATATAGTATTATTTCATGTTACTGAAAATTACTGGGAATGTATTGTTAGACCATAACACAATGTACAATTATATTGTTTACCGTATACACGGTTACTGCAACTGTTCACTGATATTGTTACTGTTTACCGTGTATATGATCACTGTTTACTGATATACTGTAATATTACTGTTACTGTATCATTTTAGTAATATAAATAATATGAATATTGATTGAATTAAATAATAATGTAAATGGACAACTTATACTGGGATTGAGAAAATTGATGGAAAAGACATCGCCTGTATTTTGGGTGGACTTAGGATACATGTTGTGTAGCTGACATACGGTTCCACTGCAGGGTTTAGGGGGATGACTGAAATCCCATATATTTATTGTTCCATAGTGATACTATGAGCACTGTTCCACAGTGATATTATGAGTATTGTTTCACAGTGATACTGTGAGTACTGTTACTATTACTGTTACTGACTACCTAGCGGTAGGGCCTGGTTCAGCTCTAGACATCTGGGCTGTGATTTCGGATATGTACGGAACCCACCTAAAGTATGTACAATGTCTCCTTCTATCAGTTTCAATAACATTGGATTTCGATTGACACGTAAGGTAAGCGTAGTATGTGATACGTCTATTGCACGTGACAATTGGTATTCACTGACATAATTTATAATAAACTGTCTATATTGTACTGGAACTGATCGTGTTTTACTATTACCTCTGTGTAATTATAGACATCTGATTCTAGTATTGACTACCTTTATTACTATTCATTTATGTTTTGCATGTTATTTCAGTCTTATTCCAATATATATTTTCATAGTATGCTCACACGTTATATGCATGTGCGCCTTCCCCTTATTTTACATTCATTGGGAGTTTCTGACTTCCTGAATTTGCACATCCAAGTCTATTATTCTTAATATTTTCATGATTCTGTACATTAGACTCATTACTTATTTTATTTCTTTATTCCTAAGCTACATTGTGTTAGAAATCTAAATGTCATATTGTAGTGATATTAATTCATCATAGTGCTTGCTCATGTTATTTTAGGCTTTTAGCGTGTATACGCGGGACATGTACGATGGAGTGGCAAATGTCAGACAAAAAAATACATTCACGTTTCTTTCCTTTCCTCATCTCTCTTACGCATCTCTCTTTTTTCCTCTCCTCTTTTACGCTTAGTTGTTGCTATTATCTCCTCTTTGTGCCCTTCTCTCTCTTCTCTTTTTCACGACTACTACTCTCTCATATCTCTTCATCTCATGAACTAATGAAAAGCAAAGGGAATATTATTTGCAATTGCTCTGCCTTCACACAAATTCCATCAAACTCGTGGAGCTTCATGTCCTCAATAGCAGTACTATTCAAGCATGAACCTCCATGTCTCTAAATACATCTCTCTTCGCATCATAATGCTTTCGAGACCGCATTTATTATCCTTAAGCCCTCCACCCAGATTCACAAAGAATTGCATCATAACCTCTTCAATTACGATGTTATATAGTCATGATGCTAAGAGCTCACCACACCATTTCATCAAATTTCTCTATCATTACCTCTCAAAAGCTTACCACAAATTCTTCTTCCTCGATATATTATTGTTGCAGGGCGAGGATCACGAGGATGGCTACACTGAGGTGATGCTGGGGACAAACCATGGAACCACAAAGGCAACCTTCTTATAGACTGCATGATATTGGCCTTCAACTTTACGGGCATCAAAACTTTGCACAAGAATTGAGTCCAAATAGTTATATTACCTATTGTTTCTCACAGGCAAGAAGCCATACCTATGGGTTCTTTGGTGCCTAACTCCATCGATTAGGACAACGATTAGGTAATACATGTCCAAATACCTATATTACCTATTGTTTCTCACGAGCAAGAAGCCATACCTATGGATTCTTTGATTCCCGACTCCATTGATTAGGACAATGACAGGAGTCGAAAGGTGATCAAATGGTTGAGCAACAAGAAGAGGTCCTCTGTTTTGCTTGTTTCCTTTGGCAACATGTAGCTCTGTAGGCTTAATATATCACAGTCTCTAAATTCGAACATCGAAGAATGGTAATCAGGTTCTTTTGCCAGATCACTTCTATAACGTTATATTTTTTATTTTTAAATTGTATATTTCTAGTGCGGGTCACTTTGAATCATTCCATATTGTTCACCGTTCTCTACTTGGTGTCAAGACTAGAAGGACGACATTAGTTTATTGACAAGTTTGTTTCTTTATTTCTATTTATTATCATTATAATATATTAATATATTTTTTTTTCATGTTTTTGAAGGTGAATATCCAGTTGGTTTCTCGTGAAGCATTTCAGAAACATCTACAAGAGGTTATTTATGTGCCGTTTATTATTAATATATTTTATATTAATTTTTTGTCGCATATATATATATATATATATCTGTGTGTGTGTGTGTGTGTGTGTGTGTGTGTGTGTTTTGAAGGTGGGTATCCGGTTGGTTTCTCGTGAAGTATTTCAGAAACATGTACAAGAGGTTAGTTATGAGTTTGTTAATATATTTTATATTAAAATTTTATCAGAGATAAGTATCAGAATTTTAGTTATTTGTTTATTTTTAGTTAAAGTTTGCAACACAAGGTTATACATCCATTCACTGGTAAGACACTCGAGGTATACATACTTGAATCCTTTAAGTTATTTTTTTATGTTATATTCTAAGCTATTCTTTTATTTTTAAATAATTTAGTAGAATAATGTGGATTTACATACATGTTATGTAGGATATGTATGCTTGTTTGTATATATGTTTGTATTTGTGTATATATGTATATGTCTATATATGTGTCTGTATGTATGTTTGTATGTATTTGTGTATATGTGTGTGTTTATATGTGTATGTGTATGTATATATGTGAATATATGTGTAAGTTTCTGTATCTATATTTGTGAATATATTCTCTCTATATATTTGTGTGTATTTGTATATGTGAATATGTGTGTGTGTGTGTGTGTGTTGTGCATGCATGTTTGTGTTTATATCTGAGTGTGTATCTATATATGTGAATATGTTGTTTGTGTCTGTCTGCATGGTGAATATATATGTGTGTGTGTATTCTTTTTATATATCTATATATGTGTATATATATTGTGGAGATTTTCTAATACGTTTAATCGAACAGTTAATTTCGCACTACGAGGAGTTAGGGATGTCTGAGTAGAGCTATTCAGGATGAGATACCGTGGTGTATGTTATTTGCTGATGATATTGTCCTAGTCAATGAAACGAGAGCTAGGATAAATACAAAATTGGAGTTATCGAGGCAAACTTTAGAATCTCGATGTTTTAGATTAAGTAGGACCTAAACAGAGTATATGGAGTGTAAATTCAGTAAACAGAGAATCTGAGGTTATGGTATTGTGACACTGATGGTCAAGAAATACCGATGAGCAGTCATTTTAAGTACTTGGATCCTATTATTCAAAACTATGGGGAGATCAATAGTGATGTCAACCATAGGATCCAAGCCGGCTGGTTGAAATGGAGGAGCGCAACAGGAGTTTTATGTGACCGTAATATTCCATTATGGCTGAAGCAAATTTTTTATCGGATTGCTATTAGGCCAGTTTTGTTATATGGCACAGAATGTTGGGTTATAAAGAGATATCATGCACAGATGAGTGTAGCAGAGATGCGCATGCTTCGTTGGATGTGTGAAAACACGAGGAGAGAGAAGGTGAGAAATGAGGATATTCATACTAAGATAGGCGTAGTCTCTATAGAAGAGAGGATGAGAGAAAACCACCTATGATGATTTGGTCATGTACAACGTAGACCTACAGATGCGCCATTCTGGCGAGTAGAGCGTATCAAATTAGGGCAAGTTACAAGAGCGCAGGGGAGACCGAAGAAAACATGGATGGAGGTAATACGACAAAATATAGACTCTAAAGGTCTTAGTGAAGCCATATTGCTCGATAGGAATGAGTGGAGAAAGCTAATCCATGTGCCTGATCTGGCGTAATTCTCTTTTGGTTCATGTAGCCTACCCCAAATACTTGGGACAAATGGCTTTGTTGTTGTTGTTGTAAGTAGGACATTGTGTATTTTCTTAATCCTATTAAGACATGTATTTCTTTTCTCTATAAATAAACGATTACACCCTAATTGAGGATACACGGTCTTCTCTTTTTCTTTTCCACCTCAACATGGTACCAGAGCAACGTGAGATACTATGTATTCCTTTGTTCTACCTTGCCTCCACCTTCTCCATCATGTTAGATTTAGGAAATAGACGGCTTAACCCTAGATTGAGATTTTTTTTTCCTCTTTACATAGAAGAGAAATAAATAAATAAATATAACAAAACCCTTTCATACTCTAATATACACCTTGTGGAAAATATAAAAGGGCGCAAAGTTGTTATAATGTCTTCTTGTTTTTCAAAGCTTGTATTACATCTTGAATGCTTTGCAGGATACAACGTACAAATGGATATACATCCTGCGTAATCTTCCTCTTTGTTTATGTTCACTAGTTGCTAAAAGAAATCCACCATGATTTCGCACAAATTCAGGTCACTAATTTTGAAATTCCCATTATCTTCATAATCCTGTTCCTTGAACCCCCCTCCCTTTGCCTCACGGCTTTCTGATTGAATGTATTAGTTCTTCTTCCACTTTGTTAAACAGTAAAAGCTGTAAGCCTGCAACCCCTAATTCATTTCTCTAATCTGGACAATTCTAATGAGATTTCTTAAGTCCTCATCTGGCACCAATGTATTCATTTACTTTAGCTGAGCAAGCTGCTCTCTTCTTATTTTTACAAACCGCATTTCAACTATGGCATCTGCGGCATCTGCAGGTGGAGGAAATTCCTATACTGGAGATGCCTCATTTTTAAAAAAAGTGTTGAAGATTGATTGGTTGTTTGTTTTTAATATATGAAAAAGATTTGGGCTCACTATCTTACTACTCAACGATATATTCTTCTCTTGTCAACTTGATCATAGGCAAAAACTTAAGCTTGAGTTTCGAAAGTCTTAAGCAAAGCAAATAAGATTGCTTGGAAAAGTTAACTCTTTTCTAGAGAATTCATCTTGAACTGAATGTTAAATCATCAAGTTGTCTTTCAAGTATGGAATAAAAACAAGTTAAAGTGAGGTTTTAAAAAATAGAAGTTTAGAAATCCAACCCATCCTCATGTGCCTTCAAGAACACTTTCAAAGAAGCAAGGCTTAGTTTAAGGCATACATATGATTCCGTTGGGTTCTTTACATCAAAATCATTCAAAACAAGAGAAGGATCGAAGAGAGATGATAGTGACCCCAGAAAAACAAATTTAGCTACTCATAATTAATGTAAAGCAAGACATGTAAATGAAATGAAATATACCCGTGAATTGGAGAAGAAGAGAAATCTTGATCCTCTATTGATGTTACTTCAACTTCAGGTTATAATTACTCTTTTCCTCTTATTTGTATTTGGACTGAACTACAAATTAAAACAGAGATATAACTTCTCAATACTATCTAACAAAGAATCTAAACCATAAAAACAAAGAGAAAAAGTAATTTTCGGTCCCTTCTCTTTCGAATGTAGTATTTATAGGAAAAAAACTAAGTGGGGGAGAGCGTACGAAGATAGGGGGAGCAAATGCTCCCCCAAGCCTGGGTGTGGCCAGGTGACCACACCCGGGGGTATAGCTCCCTGGTTTAGCGATACGCCTTTATCTCTTGCTGGATTTCCCGTTTCAGCTTTTGGATTTGTTGAAATCTCCTTTGATCTTTGGCTTTAACCAATTGATTTGTAAAGATTTATTCTAACCGATTTTCAACCGATTTTATCTTCTCTGATTTGCCTTGATCTACCCTGATTTTCTGATTTCGAATTAATTTTGAATTAAATCAGAATTTTGATGGGCTTTTGGGCTCGTTTCTCTCCCCTCCTTTAGCAATGGGCCTGCACATTATTAAATAAAAATAAGACTTATTAATCGGATTTATTAGATAATAAACATGGTAATGTGACAATATATATGCTTAGATAATAAACATGGTAATGTGACAATATATATGCAATATGTGATCGATTACACCCCCCACACTTATCTTTTGCTTGTCCTCGAGCAAAACAACAAAACTAAACTAAAATTATTAGACCACTTTCGCAGGTCACGCGGTTGCACTGAGCATGTGAAACAAGCTGTTAAACCTCTAGGTTACCCCTAAAGGACGAGTTTTGTCTCGTGAGGATTTTTAGTGGATTGCACCCACAAAATCCATAAAGAAAGAGAAAAAATGTTAGTATTTTTGAAAAGATAGAAAATATTTAAGGTATTGTTGTAAGAGTTCAAGTAATCTATAAGTTATAGGAAAATCGAATTTTTCATTCCTAAACTTAGTCTCTATTCAAAAACATGTCATCAATCAAAGTAAGGAGTCAAATTGTATTTCTCATCTAGTCTATTACTTTACGCTAAGTCTATGCACCTTCGTGACCATGAAATTTTGACTAAGGGTTCTTTAACTTTAACGCTTATGTCTTATTTTTTTATTTTTGGTGATATTATTCTTTAATTCCATTAGTCTTTCTAATCTGCTCATGTAACGAGCCTTTAGTTGGTGACACCCAAACTGGACAATCTTAGGGCACAGGTGAGAAAACACTCCTAAGCACTTAAGCACTCGAGCAAACAAGGCCACGAAATCAAGGATTTTTATTTATAAAATGTACCCCTTTTAGGCGTGAATACTTATGCTTCATGAGGCACGAATACCCAGCTTAATCAGAGGATATATATATATTTCAAACTTATCTAATCATCTGTTGCATAAATACCAAGGCTTGCTTAGGCCAAAGCACTTAGCAATCAATAATTAGATTTGTTTATTTTTCATAGATATACGTATATATATTTTTTATAAGACATAAGAATCTTTGTTTTTGAACTCTAAGTGTGTAAGTGTATAAAATGTGCATATTTCATTAAGGTAAAGATCAAGACTAAATTACTTTCACAAATTTTTTCCTAACCCTAAAAATCAAATAAGTCATCTTATTTTGACCAAGTATAAGAAATCCTAATTATGATTCTCCTATTCCTTAAAATTGACTTAATTTCTTATAAAAAAATATATCAAAATATTTGTCTTTTTTTAACAAGTTTTTTTCTTTTTTTATAGTTATATTAGTCATGTTAGAGCCCTCCCCCACACTTATCTCATGCATTGTCCCCAATGTATGAAAGAAATGTATAGATGCATGAAATGAAATGTAAATGAGAAAAGTTACTGACACACGGGGTCGAAAAGACCCGTAGCCGTTTCATTTACCGGCACCGATTCCAAGAAAAGTTTATGACATTGACTATTTACCTTAAAGTTATTTCCATTATTGGTGTCACTGATCTCTACTGCACCTTGTGGAAACACGGATTTTACAACCAATGGCCCAGTCCATCTTGATTTTAGCTTTTCAGGAAAAAGATGAAGCCTAGAATTAAGGAGTAAGATTTTTTGTTCAGGGATAAATGTTTTTCTTATGATGTGTTTATCATGAAAAATCTTAACTCTATCTTTTGTGATCTTAGCATTGTCATAGGCATCATTTCTCAACTCCTTTAATTCGAAAATTTGTAATTTCTGAAGGACAGCCTTATTCAAATTGAAATTTAGCTGCTTGATTGCCCATAAGGCCCAGTGCTCTAACTCAACGGGTAGGTGGTAAGCCTTCCCAAAGACTAACCTATAAGGAGACATCTCTAGAATCGTCTTGAAAACGGTTCTGTAGGCCCATAGGGCATCTACAAGTTTGGTGGACCAATCTTTCCGGTTTTGGTTCACAGTCTTCTCTAAAAAAGCTTGATTTGTCTATTGGAAATCTCAACCTACACACTGGTTTGAGGATGATAAGGTGTGGACAACTTGTGAGTTATGTCAAACTTTCGCATAAGAGCTTCAAAGGATCTACTACAAAAGTGAGTACCATTGTCACTGATGATAGCATGAGGGGTTTCGAAGCGTGAGAAAATGTTCTCTTTCAAAAATTTTATGACAGCTTTGTTATCATTAGTTCTACTAGGAATTAGGGGTGAGCATCGGTCGGTTCGGTTCGGTTTTTGCTAATTTTTGCAAAACCGAACATAACCGATTAGACTTAGTAACCGAACCGAACCGAACCGACTAAGTTCGGTTCGGTTTTTTCGGTTTTTTCGGTTAGGCCAATATTTTTTCATGTGAATTAAAAATTTCATATTCTAAAACTTTTACGCTATATTTGGGCTCTTATATCAAAACTCACATAATTATTACTAACTTTTAAAGGCAAGAATGAAAAAAAAGAACTATATTAATATAAATATTATTCTTAATTGTGATGGTGTACTTAACATAACTTTCACATATTCAATATAAAAAAGATGGTAATGCTAGAAGTAATGAGATAAGTTTTCATTAGTTTTTGTTATGAACTATATGATTCACTAAATTGAAATGGGTGAGGTGATATATAGGGTAAGAGATTCGGTTCGGTTCGGTCGAGTTCGGTTTTTGAAACACAAAACCGAAACCGAACCGAACTAGAGCGGTTCGGTTCGGTTCGGGTTCGGGTTTCGGTTTTTGGTCGGTTATTTCGGTTATAACCGAACTCTGCTCACCCCTACTAGGAATGGCTTCTACCCACTTGGACACATAGTCCACAGCAACCAATATGTATTGGTTTTCATATGAATTAGGAAATGGACCCATAAAGTCGATGCCCCAAACATCAAAGAGTTCTATTTTTAGAATTGGACTGAGGAGCACCATATCTCGTTTCGAGATCCTTCCTACCATCTGGCATTTAGGCACGCTTTGCAAAATTCATAAACATCTTTGAACAAAGTGGGCTAATAGAACCTACTTTGTAGCACCTTTTCAGCAGTTTTGCGGGGGCCAAAATGTCTACTGCATGCAAGTTCGTGACAAAAAGATAAACCACTCTTAATCTCTTCGTCGGGAATGCATCTTCTAATAATTTGGTCACAACAGTACTTAAAAAGATACGATTCCTCCTATAAAAGAAATACCGGACTTGAGATAAGAATCGACATATATCGTTTTTAGACCAATGAGATGTAGTTTGGTTTGCAGCAAATCAAGGTTCCATAAAGACAGCTAAGAGTTTATCAGGAAAGTCATTATTTATGGGCAGTTCATTACATGGAGAGTTTGGGATACACGAGAGATGGTCAGCAACGATATTTCTACGCCTTTCTTATCTCGAATCTCGAGATCAAATTTTTGAAGGAGGATCCTACGAATGAGTCGGGCCTTGGCATCCTTCTTCATCATGAGGTACTTAAGCGTTGAATGATCGGTGAAAATTGTGGTTTTGGACCTTAGTAGGTAAGGACGAAATTTCTCTAAGGCAAACACTACTGCCAAGAATTCCTTCTCAGTAGTAGTAGTACAATTCATTTGAGCATTTTGAGAGCCCTACTAGAGTAGTAAATCACGTGCTCTTGTTATCAATATGCTGTTCGAGGACAACGCCTATGGCAAAATCAGAATCGTCGCACATGATTTTGAACGACTTATTCTAATTCGGTGCAGATATGATTGGTAAAGAAATAAGTTCTTTCTTAAGCTTCTCTAAAGAATTCATACATTCAGCATCGAAAGTGAAGGACACATCCTTAGCTAATAGATTAGTCAAAGGTCTAGCAATCTTGCTAAAATCTTTGATAAATCTTTGGTAGAAACCGGCGTGTCTTAAGAAGGATCGAATATCCTTCACCCATTTGGACATGGGGAGCTTAGCAATAACCTCAATTTTGGCTCTATCCACTTCAATTCCTTTCTTAGAGATTTCATGACCCAAGACGATTTCATGTCTTACCATGAAGTGGTATTTCTCCCAGTTCAGTGTCAGATTTTTCTCAGCACAACGTTAGAGGACGAGTTCTAAATGGTACAGACATTAAGTGAATGAATCTCCGTAGATGGAGAAATCATCCATGAAGATTTCTAAGAATTGTTCTACCATATCAGAGAAAGGACTCAACATGCAACATTGAAACGTTGCTGGGGCATTTGCACAAGACGAAAGACATTCGACGATAAGCAAATGTCCCAAATAGACATGTGAACGTAGTCTTTTCTTGGTTCTTAGGAGCAATATGAATCTGATTATACCCCGAGTAACCGTTCAAGAAATAGTAATACTCGTGGCCAGCTAATCGTTCAAGCATTTGATCAATGAAGGGAAGCGGGAAATGATCTTTACGAGTTGCTGCATTAAGCTTCTTATAGTCAATACAAACCCGAATTTCTGTAGGAAGTCGAGTTTGGACTAACTCTTTGTTCTTATTTTTCATCACGGTGAAACCGGATTTCTTTGGAATCGCGTGGACAGGACTGACCATTGGCTATCTGAAATGGGATAGATTATCCCATTGTTTAAGCGTTTCATAATTTCAGCATGAACAGCCTTATAGGGTTTAACCTACGTTGCGGGTCTCTCTTTGGTGTCGCTTCTTCATTAAGATGAATGCGATGTTGAACTATGGGTGGACTCAACCCCTTTATGTCGGTCATAGTTCAACCCCTTTGGCGTCGCTTCCCTATGTTTTCTCAGAATTGTTCTAAGATTCTTTTCTTGCCCGTCATTTAAATGGGAGGCAATAATGATAAGAAAGGTCTCTTGTTCACCTAGATAGACGTACTTAAGATGCACAAGTAAGGCTTTAAATTCTAAGGAAGGGGAAGGCTCACTGGAAGGCTGAGTCAAATTTATTGGCTGGATTTGGTGAAATAGGGTTCGAGGCCCAATTCACAGCAGACTCGACAATCTGATCAAGGTTAAAGTCGACAACCTGATCAAGGTTAAAGTCGACAGACTCTAACTCGAAGTCACAATCAGTTTCTAGTTCCAATTCTTCCCTGTGTTCACTTATCAAGTACCCAATGAGGTTGACTTCAAATGTTTGATCCTCAACATCACGAGGTTGCTTTCCTAGGTTGAAGACATTGACTTCTCTAGTCATGTCCCCAAAGGCTAACTTCATGTACCCATTCCTAAAGTTAATAATAGCTTTGGCAGTAGCAAGGAATGGGCGCCCTAAGATAACAGGAGTTTGAGCCCTAGGATTGGACACAGGTTGTCTCAAGAACTATGAAATCAACGGGGTAGATAAACTCCCCGATTCGGATAAGGATATCATTAATTTTTCCCTTGGAAACTTTCACTGAACGGTCAACCAGTTGGATTGTGACTCGAGTTGGACTAAGATCGCCCAACCCGAGTTGTTGATAAACTGAGAAGCGGAGCAAGTTGATACTTGCTCCTAAGTTAATAAGTGCACGACTAATCTCGGCTTATCCTATAGTGCAGGCAATGGTGGGACAACCCGCATCCTTGTACTTGACAGGGATCAGACCCGACAGTAGCTCACTAATATTAGTGGCTAAGAAGACTTTCTTGATTACATTAGTCTTTCTCTTCTTGGTGCACATGTCCTTAAGAAATTTTGCATAGGATGAGACTTGTTGGATGACATCAAAAAGTGGCACATCTATCTTCACTTGGTTGATGATCTCAATTATCTTATCCATGTATGAATTCTGCTTGTTATTTTTCAGCCTATTGGAAAATGGTACTATAGGCTTGTGTACCTGACTGGTTAACTTATCCATTTCAGGTTCATCAGATTGGGAAGGATTGGGACTAGATGTGGGGATGCTTGAGTGTGGTTTGCTGAAAGGGATTGGTGTTGACACTTGATTATCAATTTTCTTTTCTGACCTCAATGTATGAACAACATTACATTGATTCAATGATTGATTCTCAGCCAAATGAGCTTGTTGATAGTCCTAGGATTCATTACTGGCTGACTATGTTGTTGGCCCAATGGCCTTCCACTCTAGTTTTGATGATGATCAACACTCATGTAGTTGTGATTACTAATATTCTTGTGTTTCTAAGTTTCAGATCATTAACAGGATATTAGTTGGTGATTAGCTTCAACAAGATGATTAGAAGCTATTCATGATGATTCCGGTGCCAAAGCTTAAAGATCATACCTTTGCACTTGGAGAATCACGGAGTTTTTGGCAAGTCTACTTGAAGATGAAGATCGTCAAGAAGACTTAGGTATCCTAGTTTAGATAGAGTTTTAGATCCATTTGTAAAGCTTAGTTTAGTTGATATGCTATGCTCAAGTGAACACAAAACACACACGTTTCATGATTTGATATTTGGTTTTTATGAATAGTTGATCAAAACAAGTTTACATATGGTATATGAATAGTAGATGTTTTCTATTTATACATACATGCTTTAACTTGGTAAACAAACTTATTTTGACTATCCTATTCATGTTTTGGAAAATCAAGTTTGACAAAATACAAGGTTTTGTTTTTGATAAAATTTGCAAGACTCAAAATGAATTGTTATGTTGATATATTGTCTTGAAATTTTTATCACATGTTTATGTTTTAACATAAAATGATAAAACAAGTTTTATGGAATTTTCAGAAATGATAAAAGGTTTTTTATAAAATATTTTTCCCAAAATTTTCTGACCTTGTTTTGTGCTGACAGGCTGGTCGGTCGACCGTGACGGTCGACCGCACCAAGGGCCGGTCGACCGTTGCGGTCGACCGACGTGCACAGACGTGCACGTCTGTTAGGCACAGACACGGTCGACCGGGACGGTCGACCGAGTTGAGAGCTCTGCTCTCGGGTTTTCTCGGTCGACCGGGCCGGTCGACCGCTGTTGCCCAACGGTCATATTTCTGACCGTTGGCGGTCGACCGGACCGGTCGACCGGCAGTCTGTCAGACTGCCAGCTCAGCCTAACGGCTAGTTTTGTATAGGGGCTATATAAACCCCATCTCTTTGGGGATTTTGGCAAGTTTTTTTCAAGAGAAAAAATACTAGTTTTCTGAAGTGTTTAAAAGAGTTTTCAAAAGAGTTTTTTTAAGTGCAAAAACTTCTCATCTTTATTTGTTTTGGGTTTTTGGAAAATCAAAGAAAACTAGGTTTTGGGATTTTGATTTGGTATTTCACTTTCTATCTTATACAAGAGATTTCCCAAGTAGTTTTTCTTTGTTGCTTGTTTCCAAAAACACTTTGATTCCACACTTGAGCTATCACCTATCCTAATCTATTTAGGATCTTGTTTTTATGGAAAAAGAAAAAGGAAAGAGGTTTGTGGTTGAGATATACCACTTGTTGTAAACCCTTGATTTCTTGAGTTGCTCCCTCTTGGGTAGAGGTGGAGAGTGTTGTATTGGGTTGTTGGTTTGGATCCCTCTTAGGTAGAGGTGATTGAGTTTGGTTGTAGACCTCTTCGGTAGAGGTGTTGGTTGTTGTATTTGGTTACGGGCCTAACCCCTCGGTTGTGAGGAGGTTGTTGTTTGAGAGAGGAGTTTGGTACTCCTAGAGTTGTAAGAAATCCTCTTCGGTAGAGGTTCCCTCGGTGGGAGTTGAGATAGTGGAAATCCTACACGGTGGTGTAGGCGGGGATGTAGAGCAAGGTGCTCGAACCTCGAAACAAATCTCGTTGTTTGCGTTTGCTCCCATTGTCTCTCTAACTCTCTCTCATTTATATTGTGCAAAGCATCATATTCATATCATATCATATTTGCTTGTGTTGCGCATATTTCATATTGCCTTGCATTTATTCATATTGCTATTCACTCTTATATGCTTGGCTTGATTGTGTGTGTGCATCACTTATACTCATCCAACAAGAGCTTCACATAGCGCCTCAACCCATATCTAGGGGAATCAAGAGGAGTTAGTCCAGAGCCTCGCAAGGGGAATTCGGCTACACTTGTTGGATTGTATTAAGTGTGTTGCAAGATTTGCATTAGCTTCCGCATTTAGCGCACTTAGTTTGCACTTAGTTTCTTAGATTAGCACTTACACCTATTCACCCCCCCTCTAGGTGTTTTTCAATTGGTATCAGAGCTAGTGCTCCTGATACTTAGGCTTAACATCCTAGGAGTGAGATCCATTTACTTGCTAATCTCATTTGCATTTGTTTGTTTGCACATTCATATATAGTTTACCATGGACTTCATGACCCCTCCTAGCTTTGACCCTTCCAACATTGATGTTTGGAAGTATAGGATGTCCATGTACCTAAAGACCCTAGGTTTGCATGTTTTCCTTGCCGCCACCAAGAGATGTTATCTTGGTGATAGCAATCATATAGGGGCCAATGCACAAGCCCTAGAGGCTATTAGAAGCACACTTCCTAAAGATTATCTTTTATGTGTTTCTAATCTTGATTCCGCTTTTGCAGTGTGGAACAAGTTAACAACAACCACCAACACCTCCAAGCTTCAAGTCCAAATCCAAGAAGAGGAATCTAGTGGAGAATCCAACTCTATATGCTACATGGTCCAAGGGAATGACTCCCTTGAGGTACATTCGGAATCTCAACTAGATAGTAATGATTGTGCTAGTTCTTCAAATGATTATGTTGATCCCCATGCCTTAAATGAAGAACTATCTATTGTGTGTGAAAAGTTAATAGAAAAATATAACGTGTTGAAAAAGAAAAGTCTAGAAATTGAAAAAGAAAATAAGTGTTTGCATTCTAGACTTGATTGTGTTTTGCAAGAAAAGGTTGAGGTCTATAATGAAAGGGATTCATTGAGATCTCAATTGGAACTTGCTGTAAAAGAAAATAAATTTTTAAAGTCTAAAATGATTGTGAAACTCTTTTGAAGAATAATGAAAATTTGTCTTCTAAAGTTGATTTTGTTTTAAAAGAGAATGTTGCTTTGAAAAACAAAATCATTTCTATTTCAAATGAGTTGAATGCTTGTTTAGATAAGAATATGGTTTTGCAAAATAAAATGGATGCACATGTTTGCCATGCTAGTGTAGCCTCTTCATCTAGTCTACCTAATGCATGTACCTCTTCTTCTAAGATTAATGATGATATTTGCATGTTAAAGAGAGAGTAGATTGTTTGGGCTCCACTATGAGCCAATGTGCCATGAACCACTCACGGTTGGAAACCTTGGTTCGAAAGAAACAAGTTCCATCTTCTATGCATGCACACCCTCCACGACATACACATGCTCCTCACGGACACTATCACACCATGTATGCTCATGTGTACACATGTACACATTGTGGTCGAAAAGGCCATCTTGCTAAATTTTGCTATGATCGTTTACATGTTGAAAATTTAGCCAAGAAATTTGTTTGGGTTAGAGAAGAGACTAACCCCCATGGACCCAAAAGAGTATGGGTACCAAAGACCACCCCTCCTATTATTTTTGATGTAGGTGTGGGCTCTCACATGACGTGAGAGTGATGACACCTTGGAGTGGATGCGTTCCGGACTTAAAGGAAATCAAATGGATGCATCACTTTCAAGGGAAGGTTGGTGGAGAGGACCACCATGTTTTGGAGACAAGGAGAGTTGCTTCTTCGTTTTTGGTAACAATCCTTTACTCCCATTTATTGTTTACATGCTTTTCATGTTCATAGTTTATAGCATGTTTTTATTGTCATTGGATTAGTATGTTCATTCCATGTTTATTAGATCCTTGACATACATGTATAGTATTTGAGACACACATGCTTATATGATCCCATACTTAGTGTTCTCACTTATGTTTAAGCTATAATGTACATCATGAATCTAATACATGTGAATTTACATAGTAGTCATGTTTTAGGTTTATCATGATGATTTTCATATTTGTTTTGATGCTTCTTGTTAAGATTACTTGTTTAGATGTTAGTTTTCATTAAGACTAGGAATTATACTTGTACATATAGTGGGCCACAAATAAATCTATATATGTTTGGGCTTGATTGCTTATTTGAACCCATTAGATGTGCTAGTATAGTCTAGTTTTGATGATTCATACATTTCAAACTTGTATTCCATTTTTGGATTTGTTTTATGATTGTGTATTTCACTTCATGTATATGTTTGTATTGCCAAACTTTAAGATATACATGTATACCCCTTGAGTCATTTGCCCTTCATGCAAATCTATATTATGCACTCAAAGTGTGTTTAAGGGATATGTATGTATACTTCTTGTGTTGACAAATCATACATATACCTTGAAATGAAAATTGCTTTGATGAAAATTTAGCCTTACATGTTTTCATGTTTATGTGTCAATATTTAACTTCATGTATATGTCCATCTTATCCAAACTATTGACTATACATGAGTATCCTTTTTGAGCCACGTGCCTTAATGCATATATCTTGTGGACTCTTTATGTTTTGGATATGTATGTATACATTAGTTTGTATTAGACATACATATGCCTTGAAGATTAGATAGTTTTGATGATTTCGTGTTTTAAGGAATAATTGAGCTTAATGAAATATTTTTCATGATTATGATCTTCACATATTATTTGTACACTCATATCTATTGCTCATGTTTTGTTTCTCATGAGTTATGCTTTATTGGTTAGAGTGATGATTATCATGTGAATTTGATTTTTGTTTTATTCCTTGCTTGAAGGATTTCGTGCTAGTTAACAAGTTTTCCATTTAACTAGTTGCGATGTTCTTCAATTTGGTAGTGATTTTCAAACTAAGCTATAATTTTCAAATCTATTTTTGAAACCCCTACCTTCCAAGGGCGGTAGGATGGGAGATCATGTTCATGTATGCCCTAAATTGAAATCTTTAAAACTTGAATTATGATTGGGTGGTAGATAATATGATGTATGCACTTGAGCTTATTGTTATGTCAATTGGTATCATTGAACTCTTTCAATTGGTATCATTTTGACCTTTTGTATACTCATATGTTTATTGTGTATGTATGTTTTCATTTGGTATCATCTATTGGTGATTGATACTCATTCCATTTCATACACATATACTTGTTTTATTTGTGCCTACTATATTCCTATATCTTAGAGCACAAATAGTTGTTTATGTTTAGCTTGTTAAAATAAAAATGTTCAATGTTTCCTTTGGTATTTCATAAAGGGGGAGAAAATGAGTATTTCATATTTTGTCTTTCAATTGGTATTTGTACTCCCATACTTTATGATTGACATTTCGAATTTGGTATCATATGTTCAAAATGAAATATATTCTTACAATTGGTATCTAAATTTGTGTTTAGACATTCAAAATTTGTTATGTTGTTTTACTATTGGTAATTTGTTATGTTTAATTACAATTGGTATCTCAAAATGTTGTTAAAAAAAAATATTCAAAGTTTTGATTTGTATTTCATATATGCAAGGAGAGCTTAACATCTCTCTTACATATAGATTCATGTTGAGTATATTATAAATTGAGGAGCTTGACAACTCTTCTTTATATGATATACGTGTGTAGGGGGAGCTTCACATCTCCTCTTATGCATTACATAATATGTGTTATGTGAATTGGGGCTTGTCATCCTTTCTTCATGTAATGCATATGTGTAGGGAAGCTAACTTAGCGTCTTCCTCTTCATGAATGTATATAGCATATAACATATATTGATCCTTGTTTATTGGTATCAAGATGCTTCATTGACATATTTTTTAATTGATATCATGTTTGTAGTCACCCCTTATTGACTTTGTTTTTGTTTTAGACAAAAAGGGGGAAACATTGTTTGCATTGTTTTGATAAAAAGGGGGAGAAAGATTTTTACCCCTCATTTTATCTATGGTTTTGATTGTTTACCCCTTTGTTGATGATTGACAAAAAGGGGGAGAAGTATTTGAGTTTTATATGCATGCTTATGTTTTATATGCATATATTATGTTTTACTATCAAGAATATTAAGTTTAATTGGTATCCAAAGCTTGCTTTGTAATTGTTGTAATTGGTATCTAAAGCTTGTTTTGTTTTGGATATTCCATGTGGTATCTAGAGTTTTTATTGTTTATGCATTATCATTCTTGCATATTTATGTTTATTTGTTTATGCATGAGTTAAGGGGGAGCTTCTTTGAAGCTTAACTTTAATCCATGCATATATAACTCCATGAGTTTTTGTCATCATCAAAAAGGGGGAGATTGTTGGCCCAATGGCCTTCTACTCTAGTTTTGATGATGATCAACACTCATGTAGTTGTGATTACTAATATTCTTGTGTTTCTAAGTTTCAGATCATTAACAGGATATTAGTTGGTGATTAGCTTCAACAAGATGATTAGAAGCTATTCATGATGATTCCGGTGCCAAAGCTTAAAGATCATACCTTTGCACTTGGAGAATCACGGAGTTTTGGAGCAAGTCTACTTGAAGATGAAGATCGTCAAGAAGACTTAGGTATCCTAGTTTAGATAGAGTTTTAGATCCATTTGTAAAGCTTAGTTTAGTTGATATGCTATGCTCAAGTGAACACAAAACACACACGTTTCATGATTTGATATTTGGTTTTTATGAATAGTTGATCAAAACAAGTTTACATATGGTATATGTATAGTAGATGTTTTCTATTTATACATACATGCTTTAACTTGGTAAACAAACTTATTTTGACTATCCTATTCATGTTTTGGAAAAATCAAGTTTGACAAAATACAAGGTTTTGTTTTTTATAAAATTTGCAAGACTCAAAAATGAATTGATATGTTGATATATTGTCTTGAAATTTTTATCACATGTTTATGTTTTAACATAAAATGATAAAACAAGTTTTATGGAATTTTCAGAAATGATAAAAGGTTTTTTATAAAATATTTTTCCCAAAATTTTCTGACCTTGTTTTGTGCTGACAGGCTGGTCGGTCGACCGTGATGGTCGACCGCACCAAGGGCCGGTCGACCGTTGCGGTCGACCGACGTGCACAGACGTGCACGTCTGTTAGGCACAGACACGGTCGACCGAGACGGTCGACCGAGTTGAGAGCTCTGCTCTCGGGTTTTCTCGGTCGACCGGGCCGGTCGACCGCTGTTGCCCAACGGTCATATTTCTGACCGTTGGCGGTCGACCGGCAGTCTGTCAGACTGCCAGCTCAGCCTAACGGCTAGTTTTGTATAGGGGCTATATAAACCCCATCTCTTTGGGGATTTTGGCCAAGTTTTTTTCAAGAGAAAAAATACTAGTTTTCTGAAGTGTTTAAAAGAGTTTTCAAAAGAGTTTTTTTAAGTGCAAAAACTTCTCATCTTTATTTGTTTTGGGTTTTTGGAAAATCAAAGAAAACTAGGTTTTGGATTTTGATTTGGTATTTCACTTTCTATCTTATACAAGAGATTTCCCAAGTAGTTTTTCTTTGTTGCTTGTTTCCAAAAACACTTTGATTCCACACTTGAGCTATCACCTATCCTAATCTATTTAGGATCTTGTTTTTTGTGGAAAAGAAAAAGGAAAGAGGTTTGTGGTTGAGATATACCACTTGTTGTAAACCCTTGATTTCTTGAGTTGCTCCCTCTTGGGTAGAGGTGGAGAGTGTTGTATTGGGTTGTTGGTTTGGATCCCTCTTAGGTAGAGGTGATTGAGTTTAGTTGTAGACCTCTTCGGTAGAGGTGTTGGTTGTTGTATTTGGCTACAGGCCTAACCCCTCGGTTGTGAGGAGGTTGTTGTTTGAGAGAGGAGTTTGGTACTCCTAGAGTTGTAAGAAATCCTCTTCGATAGAGGTTCCCTCGGTGGGAGTTGAGATAGTGGAAATCCTACACGGTGGTGTAGGCGGGGATGTAGAGCAAGGTGCTCGAACCTCGAAACAAATCTCGTTGTTTGCGTTTGCTCCCATTGTCTCTCTAACTCTCTCTCATTTATATTGTGCAAAGCATCATATTCATATCATATCATATTTGCTTGTGTTGCGCATATTTCATATTGCCTTGCATTTATTCATATTGCTATTCACTCTTATATGCTTGGCTTGATTGTGTGTGTGCATCACTTATACTCATCCAACAAGAGCTTCACATAGCGCCTCAACCCATATCTAGGGGAATCAAGAGGAGTTAGTCCAGAGCCTCGCAAGGGGAATTCGGCTACACTTGTTGGATTGTATTAAGTGTGTTGCAAGATTTGCATTAGCTTCCGCATTTAGCGCACTTAGTTTGCACTTAGTTTCTTAGATTAGCACTTACACCTATTCACCCCCCCTCTAGGTGTTTTTCATATGTGAGGTACCCTTTTGCCTCTCATTCGTATATTAGCTAATTGGCTCATTTGAACCTCTAGCCTCTGTATTGTTTGCATGAGGGAATCTTAGTTCTTCATGTACCTTTCCATGTTTCTCCCAAATCAGTCATTCTCCTTTCAAGTTGAGGATTCTGGAAGGAAGATGGTGGAGCTTGGTTGGGAAAGTTATATTGATAATTTGAAAATTGTTGGGAGAATTGTGATGGTTATTTGGAAAGTTGGGTTGATGATTGGAAGAATTATTGGAATGATGGAAGTGGCTCGATGGTTTGACCGTAAGTGGTCATTGTTGTTTTGGCTCCATGAGAAATTCGGGTGATTTCTCCAGTTAGGATTGTACGTTTGTGTGTAAGGATTATTGTTCGGCATAGAAAGGCCGCATTCATCGGTTCAGGAAATTATTGCCGAGCTTGAAACACAGGACACTCCTCAAACACATGATTCATGGCTTGATAGCAAGTACAACCCGGAGTTGGAAATTGGTTTGGGATGACTTGATTGACTGGACTTGGTTCCTTAGTTTCTAGAACTTTCACTCTTCTCGCTAGATTTGCTATTCTAGGCTCGGCAGCTATGGCTGATTCAATTGAATGGAGACCTTCTTTTGAAGAGATGGAGTTTTAATTTCTAGCGTTTTCATTAGCTAGTTCCCATTGGATAGTCTTTTCAACTAGATTCTCATATAAATCTCATCCTTTATTCTCATCCTTTTGCAAGAATCCCTCTTGGCACATGGTTTCTAACAGGGTTTTGGTTGAGTAGTCTAAACCGTCATACTGAATTTGGCATTGTTATCATTTCTCTATTCCATGATGAGGACATTGGACAAGGAGGTTTTTGAAGCGTTAAAGAACCTTCAAACGGTTCACTAGGTTCTTGCTTGAACTGCATGATGTTCTTCCTAATGAGAGCGGTCTTATGAATTGGATAGAATTTCTTCAAGAAGACCTTGATGAAATCATCCCATAATATGATAGAGCCGGCCGCTAGCTGTAAAGCCATTTCTTGGCTAAGTCCTTAAGAGCAAATGAGACAAATCTCAACCTAATAGCATCATCTACAAGGTGTGAGATTTTCATCATTAAGCATACTTTCTCAAATTTTCTTATGAAGAAATAAGCATCTTTGGACTCTAAGCCATGGAACTTAGGGGTGTGTTGATGAACTGAAGCTTAAACTTAAAGTTGTGTTCACCAACCGATGGAAGTTGGATGCAAGATGGAAGTGTGGTTCTAATGGGATAGAACCTATCTTGCAAAGATGTCGGTTGAGCCACAACCGGATCTGGTCTTGGTTCAAACTTGGGTGGTGATGTGTTTCTAGTTAATCTTGATGAATTAAGGTCTCTTGACCACACTTACATACACAAACACTATCACAAACAAGTTCACCATAGTCAACAAGAGAAAACAACCAAGTCTAGCCTAAGGTAACCTTGACCTAGACAACTCCTAACGGGTTGATTGTCCACAGGAGGTATAATGTAGACTTTGACTACAAGTTAATCAGCTAGGTCAGGGCAAGATTGGTGGGAGGTATCCGCGCAAAGCGACGGGCTTAATTAAGCCAAATCACCAGCCTTCGGGGTTTCGCCCATCAATCCCTGTCCTTAGACACTGATATGACAGGAGTCAATTCTAACACGTTACCCCTTGGGATAATCTCCTAATGAGTTCGAGATGGCCCTAGGGCCAACGTCTATTAGATTTTAAATTAGACTTAGGTTGTGCATGCTTGGAGATGGTTTGTGGGCTAAGGAATGGTAATGACTTCCCCACCTTATCTTATTTTGGGTTTTGCTTTTAAGATTGATTGTGCAAAGTGTGCAAGATATAAAAAAGTAACATTCAACAAGCAAATAATCACCAAAAATATTTCCTAAACTATATGCTATGGATACGTACCTTGTCTCCAGCTTTCTTCAACAATAATTGTAAAAGAAACGTAATTAGACAAATGCTTAGACTGTAAGTCTAAACGTTTTTTAAGCAATTGACAATCAATTAGATTACTGTTGGATTAAAAACAGGGTATTTGAATATCAGATATAGCAAAAATAACACACAATAACTATATTTTTGCAAAGCAATATGTCCTACAAAAAAAAGTTTTAGTAGTCCAAAAATTTTCAAGTTTTTGCGCTGCAATTTCTTGAAATTCTGTTTCCTACTTTCTAGAGTAGGGGCACAGAATTGCAAGTCTTCTCCTGTAAAGCTTGAGTGCTAAATCTGACTCCTTGATGGCCTGAAACAAGACCAAATTTGTTAAAAAACAATTGCACCGTTCCCTCCCCGGCAACGACGCCAAAAATTGATTGCAAGTAAATACAGTGAGAATTACCGTCTAGCTTTGGGCTAACGGGTCGTGTCCACGAGGAGAAATGCGATGAAAACTTTTCCATGAATTGTTTAAAGAACAAAGATGGTGTCAGTGTATTTTTTTTATGTTGAAAAAGAGAATGGAGAGTAAGGAAGTGATTAAAAGAAAATTGAAAACTTAGAGAAGGCTTTGGAAAAGATGATCTTTAAAAAGTGTTGAAGATTGATTGGTTGTTTGTTTTTAATATATGAAAAAGATTTGAGCTCACTATCTTACTACTCAACGATATATTCTTCTCTTGAAATTCTCAGTGCCTCAACTTGATCATAGGCAAAAACTTAAGCTTGAGTTTCGAAAGTCTTAAGTAAAGAAAATAAGATTGTTTGAAAAATTAACTCTTTTCTTAAGAATTCATCTTGAACTGAATGTTAAATCATCAAGTTGTCTTTCAAGTGTAAAATAAAAACAAGTTCAAGTGATGTTTTAACAAATAGAAGTTTAGAAATCCAAACCCATCCTCATGTGCCTTCATGAACACTTTCAAAGAAACAAGGCTTAGTTTAAAGCATACATAGGATTTCGTTGGGTTCTTTACATCAAAATTATTCAAAATAAGAGAAGGATCGAAGAGAGATGATAGTGAGCCTAGAAAAATAAATTTAGTTACTCATAATTAAGGTAAAGAAAGACATGTAAATGAAATGAAACATACCCGTGAATTGGAGAAGAAGAGAAAGCTTGATCCTTTATTGATGTTACTTCAACTTCAGGTTACAATCACTCTTTTCCTCTCTCACTTGTATTTGGACTGAACTACAGATTAAAAATCAGAGATACAACTTCTCAATACTATCTAAAAAAGAATCTAAACCCTAAAAACAAAGAGAAAAACTTAAACTAATTTTCGGTCCCTTATTCTCTTTCGAATGCAGTATTTATAGGAAAAACCAAGCGGGGGTGAGCGTACGAAGATAGGGGAGCAAACGCTACCCCAACAAACTTAATTAAGACGCGGAAACGCGGCTTTGGTCGCGTTTCCGCGGCCTGAGTGTGGCCAGGTGGCCACACTCGGGGGTACAACTCTATGGTTTAGCGATACGCCTTTATCTCTTGCTGGATTTCCCGTTTCAGCTCCTGAATTTGACGAAACCTTCTTTGATCTGTGGCTTTAACCAATTGATCTGGCCACACCCCGGGGGTACAGCTCTATGGTTTAGCGATACGCCTCTCTCTTGCTGGATTTTCCGTTTTAGCTCCTGAATTTGATGAAACCTCCTTTGATCTTTGGTTTTAACCAATTGATTTGTAAAGATTTATTCTAATTGATTTTTAACCGATTTTATCTTCTCTGATTTGCCTTGATCTACCCAGATTTTCTGATTTCGAATTAAATCTGAATTAAATCAGAATTTTGATGGGCTTTTGGGCTTTGTTTCTCTTCCCTCCTTTAGCAATGGGCTTGCATATTATTAAACAAAAATAAGATTTATTAATAGGATTAATTAGATAATAAACATGGTAATGTGACAATATATATGCAATATATGTGACTGATCAATAAAGATTTGGACAACTCCACCTAAAAAGCTAGTTTTTTTGAATGGTGCCCCAAGTCCTTCAATTTTTGTCTCAGCCTCAATCCATGTCAGTGATGTAGTCCATTTCAATTTAACCTCTTCTGTGTAGCTAACTCAATTTTTTTCATTTCCAATTATGCCCTTCCTTCATACCTGGTGGAATAAATTCTATTTTTCGACGATTAAATACTTTTTAGATCTTCTTCATCAATCATCACAGGCTTTATTGAATTTTTCTCATTGCCCTCGTCTATCCTTCGCCATGGTGATTTTTAAGGATAAGGTTCATTTCATTTTTGTTGATTTTTTGGGGGGTTTTTTGTACATCATATTGGTTTTGATTAATTAATTGTAGCGACTGATTATTTTGATTAATTTTATTTAATTTGATTCATTTTGTTTGATTTGGATTCCACAGTGGATGGATTGAAGCCGATAGTATGCAATAATAGAGTATTTTCACACCTTGGCCCATTGAAATGTATTTATGTAAGAAACGTGATACAGTTAAAATATGTATGAGATTGGTTTAAGTTAGTTGAATTGTAAGTCGCTGTTATGTGAATAATGAAATCTGAAGAATAATTTTACTCATAAACTGTAAATTTACATGCACTGTAAATATGTATTAGTTCCCATTGCAAGTTACTGCATCAGAAATAATTTTTTGGTTGATGGAATTTAGTTTTTTCTATTGAATTATACTATTATTTCAATTGTTTTTAATTTTAAGTCAATAATGCAACCAAGGTCGCAGTCATAAATATGTTTAATATATTTTTTAAAAATACTGTGATCGTGATCGCAGTCTTTATAAACAATAAGAACTATGTGAGTTCACACTTCTGATAGAGAGCACTAAGTTTTAGATTTGTGTACTCATTGCGATTAAGGTGGTTGACTTTAAAAAATACACTAAATATTGCTATCACGATCATAATTCTTATAATTAATGAATTTTTTGTAATTTTAAGCATGAGTGCGACCACAGTCGCAGTCCTTATAAAAAAGCTAATTCTTCATATTGTGTACGCACTGTGATTCAGCTTGCATTAGGGTTTTAGAGGAGAGTTACGCAGTAAAAGAAGAGATGGTCGCAGTTCTCATAATAGGGACTGCGACCAGAAGGACCAATGTTCTAAATATCGGACGAAATTTCAAAATTTCGGCTAAAATTTCAAAAATTTGGCCAAAATTTTAGTTTCAAAAGAAGGTCGATACAACACTGTTCCCCCAATTTGAATGTAGAAATTGGGAGACATCGCCGACATGTCAGCCAATGTGGGCAATGTCGGCTGACCCAAAGTCGGCCGACACAACTAAATTTTTTTTGGGATCGGGTAAGTAACTGTAAACCCAGAGCGCAAAAGTACCCGCCTCCATTTACCCAATCTAAAAAGCCCTGGATGCTACCCTCTTTCTCATTTCTCTCTCGATCTTCCTCCCCCTTTCTCTCCCTCTGCCATCTCCATTAGAAGAAGCGGCGGGGCAACAACTCTTCGTTGGCGTTGGTGGCGGCTCAGCAACCTCGTCAGCCCAGCATTCGTCATTGAAGGTTCCTCTCTTTTGCACTCGATCGCTCTCTGTGCTGCTGCTTTCTCCCTCTCTGCGCTCTCTACTTCGCTGCGTTCTCTCCCGGCGCTCTCTCTCTCTCTCTCTTTCACCTCTCTCCTCGATCTCTCTCACCCTCCTCTCCCTCTCTGCGCTTTTTCTCGACTCTTTCTCGATCCCCCTCTCTCTGCTCTCTCTCATTGCTCTCCACCTCCCCCTCTCTGCTTTCTCTCACTCACTCACTGCTCTCTCGATCTCTCACTGGAAGAATCAGTGAGAGAGAGAGAGAGTAGTGAGTGAGGGATCAGAAAGGGGGAGATGGAGAGCAACGAGAGAGAGAAGAGAGTGAGAGAAGGGGATCGAGAGAGGGGGGATAGAGCAGAGAGAACAGATGGTGACTTGATGAGAGAGAGAGAGCACAGAGGGAACATAGAGCAGTAAGTGAATTTGAGAGTTTTATGCAATTTTTATTAACATTTTGATTTTTCAGTTCCTCTGTGGATATTAAAATGATGTGAATGCTTTAGATTAAGAATTTAAGTGATGTTTTTTTTTGATTTGCTTGCAAAATAAAGAATAAAAAATAAGATACAACAATACTTTCACTCCATTTATAAGATGTAACAATACAATACAAGAATAAAAATTAAAAAAATACAATTAGCAATCATTATTATTTGCTTGTCTTGGATTCATCAAAAACTTTGTTATTTGCTTGGCTTCAACAATATGACAATATCCACATGCACGGTGGTGCACCAATTATGTATGATGTCCAATATGACAATACCTGAAATGAATAAAAAGATTAGAGATGTTAATTTTAGAAATGTAAACTGTAAAGTAAAAGAAATACTTAAAGAAATAAATAAATAAGATAAGAATATAAAAAAGAGAAGTATAGACCATCTACCCACCATTTTGTTCATTTTTTATTGTTTAATTATGTTTAGTGTTCTTTTTGAAAGAAAAAAGTGCAAATCAAAATGTGTTCTTCCGCAGCATCTAGTGAAGCACCCTCTGTCACCGGGTCTAAATTGAAAGACTAGAGATGTTGGGATCATGCGATAAGAGTTAGTACTAGTACACAACAATTGCATTGCAAATATTGTAACCACTTTATGTCAGGGAGAGTAAGCCATTTGAAACATCTTGCGGGACAGCAAGGTAATTATGCACCATGTTTGAAAGTCCCCGATAATGTGAAGGTGAAGGTGCTCGAACTGCTGAAGGAAGCCGATGCCAAAAAGCAAGCTAAGGCGGTCGGTTTTCAAGCTCTAGCTGACGACATGCGCATTGGAGAGGATGAATATGATTATCAGGATTCAAATGATTGTTCATCTCAAAGGACCAAATTCGGATCCGTTTCCATCAAAGCAAAAGGACTGATGGATTGATTTACTCGAACTCCGGAAGAGTTGACGGCGGGGTTTGCTAAAACTAATCAAACTACCATGAACTCCAAGTAAAGAAAGAAGAGAAGAGAAGACACTATTAGGTACATTGGAAAATGGTTTTATGAAGCTGGGATTCCCTTCAATACCGCTACTCTTCACTCGTTATAGCAAATGTTGATAGCTATTGAAAGATTTAGTGAAATGTTGGAAGCCCCCTCACCTTGTGAGCTTAAGACTGTTCTCGAAAGAGAAGTGGTGGAGACACAAGAGAGTCTCAAACTATTCAAAGAGTTGTATTATTAGTGGATGCACGCTAATGACCAACGCTTTGTAAAAAAAAGGAGCTTGATGAACATCGTTGCCCACTGTCCAGTAGAAACAACCTTCTTGCATTCAGAGGATGCTTCAGCAGAAAAGCACAATGCAAATTATATCTTTTAATTTGTTGAAAAAGCAATTAGAGATTTGGGTTAGAAAATGTGGTTCAAATTGTGACGGACAATGCATCAAACAATGTGGCGGCTGCAAATATTATGCTATTGAAGAGGCCTAGCATTTTTTGGACTTCTTGTGCTGCACATACGGTGAATTTAATGCTAGGGGACATTGCCAAGATTAAATCTATTCGTAATGCTATAGTGAACGGGAGGTCCGTGTCAATTTTCATTTATAGCCACACGATCACCCTTAGCTTAATGAGCGATATCGTCAAGGGAGATCTTCTAAGGCCTAGAGCTACTAGGTTTGCCACTGTATTCCTATCCTTAAATTCTTTGAGGGAGAAAAAAAGAATTGAAGGAAATCTTTACATGTGAAAGATGGTTGCAACATCCTCTTTCTGAAAAAAATGTGGGGGAAGGTATAATTTATAGATTTTTCTAGTTCTTAAATAATAATTAGAAATTATTTTATCTTAATTGTTGACCAATTTATATTTGTAGGTTGTTGATATTGTTAGTTTCAATAGATTTTGGGACAATGTAGATCTTGCTCTTAAAATCTTTTCACCACTAGTGAAAGTTCTTCGACGAGTTGATGGTGATAAGCCATCAATGGGATTTCTTTATGATGACTTAGAAAGAGCAAAGGAAGAAATAAAAAAAAAATTCTCGACTCAAAAGAGAAAAAATATATTCCTTTACGGAATATCATTGATAAAAGGTGGGAAGATAAGCTTAAGATGCCTTTACATAGAGTGGGACACTACTTGAACTTCATGCACTTTTTACAAGAAGAAGACAAAGATTGAAAAAGTCGTCACCTTTATGGATGGGCTTGTTAAAGTCATGCATAGATTCTACCCAGATAAGCACGAAACTCTCAACATGATAACTGACCAGCTGGTTTTGTATCAAGATCAGAAAGACTCTTTTGAGAGAGATTTGGCAAAGAAAGGAGAAGAAAATCCTAACCTTAATCCAGGTATATCGCTTGATAAATTTGTTAATTTTAATGAAGATTATAAAGCTTAATTTGTTGATGATTTTTTCGATAACTTTCAATTAATTAGTTAATTGGTGGATGATGTATGAGACAGATGCGCCCGAGTTAAAAGAAATGGCAATGAGAGCTTGAACTTGACAACAAGCTCGTTTGGGTGTGAGAAATTAGAGTACCTTTGAGATGGTATAAAAACTATTATTTTTTTGACTAATAGAATTTCTTTTTGAATTCTAAATATATGTGCATTTTTAAATTTGTTTAATGATTTTCTTTTCTAGGTTCATACAAAAAAGAGAAATAGACTAAGTCATAAGAAATTGCATAACTTAGTCTTCGTCAAGTTCAATGCAAACATCAAAAGCAAAACATCCTCAATTAATAGGGATTCTTTGGCCGCTATTGATAATGAGGAAAGAGTTACCGATTGGTTGGTGCCTCCAAAAACAAATGGAGCTCCCGCTTCAGAAAGCGATGATGAGGTCTTTCCCGAAGAAGGATTAATATGGAGGCAAGTTGAAAAATTCTTAGGAGCTAGTATAAAGAGAAGAAAGAGTTTAAGAACAAAGTTGAAGACTTTTTAACAGAAAAGCAAAAGGCGAGGGCTCGTTAGCAAATGAACGTGAAGAAGACATAGAATCATCCAGTTCGGAGTCATCATTAGAGGATGGAGAACCATGAGGTAGAGCTCAATTTAACAACTAATGATGTGATCGCTTCAGAAGACTCGGTACCGGAGTTTTTCAGAGGATTTAGAAGGAGATATCGCTTGAGTCACCTGTACCTTATGAAAATTAATTTTTTTTGAATTTGATTTTGAAATGTGTTTAAGAACTATATTGGATTATTGTTGTGTAACTGTGTTGTTTGAACTTTAAACTATTGGAATATTGACTAGATCTTTCTTAGAATTATTGCATTCTACTGTCTATTTTTGTTGAAAGTATTATTTCTCATTGTTTATTTAGATAGTTTTAATCATTTCTGTATATTAACTTGAATATTGATTTCATGTTCATTGTTTATATTTTGTAGGTTGATAACTTGATATTCAATTGGCTACAACTTAAAGTTTTCATTTGTAGCCGTAGCCTTAATGTAACTTGTGAAGGTAAGTATATCCTAAACAAGATGATTTAAATATGTATTTCCTTGATATATCATATATATAATGGTTTAGGATATTTATAACATTTAGGACTATACTATGTGATATATATATCCTCCGGAATTGACACCAAAATTGAGCAAATGTCCCTGAAATTTTCTGATATCCACAATTCGATTTTACATTTTGCCTTCCGGACATCCGACATTTAGAATATTGAGAAGGACTGAAACCACGATCATGAGACATGAGGAAAAAATTCTTACAAAGTCAAGTTCTGAAGTCACAATCACAGTCGAAGTCGTAGTTCTCACAAAGTCGTAGTCGTAATTGCGGAGCTCTTTCAGTTATGGTTGTGGTCACGGTTAAATTTTAGTCTTTTGCATTTTGTGATTAAATCACCAGTCGATTACGATTTTACAATCTAAATCCTGCAAAAAAAATGAGGCCTAGATGAAGAAAAATTGCAACTGAGGTTTTTCCTAATTAAGTTTTACTGTAGGTGATTCTGCAAGATAAAAAGGGACCTTGCCCTTATTTTACGTGAGAGTCTGTTGACACTTGGAACTTTTTTCTTTGAAATCACTGTTAAAAAAATTTACCTTCATGATAAATTTGGCATTTATGGTACTTTTTAGGCATATCTGTATGAGTGTATTCCTTAATGTTTTTTCTTGTGCCTAGGTTTATAATTAGGTTTCTTGCTCTTTTGTCACAAAGCAATTGGCTATCACTATTTTCTATTGGACAGGCTCAACCTTTTCATTTCTACTTGAACAATTGAAGGACCACCTTCCAACAGGCTACGCTTGAAAAAGCCTCAGTTGTTCAACCTTTTGAAGAAGTCGTGTGTCGCTGCAACTTTAAAGTTAAAGTTGGCTCATTTGATATCACAATGTGTTATCACAACGTATACTGGCCAAAAATGAATATATAGGCAAATTTCTGAAGGTCGATTGCACTCTAGTACTGAAGGAGATAGAATACCCTTCTGTATATGCTTTCTGATCACCTGTTTCCCCAGGTATTTCTCATGATATGATTGTTGACTTAACTATTTCTGATGTCTTTAAAAAAATTAATCCTATATATAAACTCAAGGAAATGATGCTTTCAGCATTGAGGAAATATATGGCTATGCTTGAGAAGATACCAAATTAAGTATGACTGAGCAAAGTTTTTCTCACAAAATTATTTAAAGATACAAATATTGTTTTCATTATGAAACTTTCTCACACGAAGACCATGAGAAAATCATATAAGAGCGATCATGTGGATGATTCGAACTATTCATTTTGATCTACATACTTTATTTAGTCTAGTAATAAAAATTACGCGATTCCGAGTCATTTTACTCATGCAACAAGTTGTTACAAGATATACGTTATATACGCTGTAGAATAAAGATGTTATTTGATGCATGGGTAAAAAGACTCGGAATCGCGTGATTTTTTATTGTTAGCCTAACTAAAGTATGTAGATCAAGATGAACGGTTCGGATTATCCGTGAAATTGCTTCGATATGATTTTTTTCATGAAGCTTATTTTGAGAAAATTTCTCATTTGAAGATTTTCACACACACAGATATATATATGTGTGTGTGTGTATACACATACATATATGTATATGTGTGTACACACACATATATGTATACACACGCGTACACACACATACATATATGTATATGTACACACACATATGTATATGTACGCATACACATATAGAGATAGACTTGTAGTTTCGGAAGGATTCGAGCCCGAATCCTTCCCACTCGAATACAATCATACATCATCTGAATAAAAGATCTATTCCGTTGAGGTTGATCTATTATTTCAAATATATATAAATGAAAAATCAAGTATTTTAAATATATTTTGCCCATGCATTAAATGGAACAAAAACAGACAGTCTAAATAGTGAGTTAGTTAGTTTAACGGTGTAAAACATTTGAAAGCTAATAAACATTGATTTGTAGGGGTCTTGAAATATTTAGATCATAATCAAATGGCCGGATCTAGAATTTGTTTGTCTAAAGACATAGATCTAACCAACTCACTACTTTTGGCCGTCCATTGTGCGTTGCTTGATGGATGGGTAAAAAGTATTCAGAACACTTGATTTTTGATTTTTAGTTACTTTAAATAATATAGATCAACTTTAACAGAGTGGATCTTGTTTTTGAATGTCGGATGTTGACATTTGAGTGGAAAGGATTCATGTACGAATCTTTCCGGAACTACACAAGTCTATATATATGTCTTCATGTGAGAAACTTTCTCACACAAAGATCGTGGAAAGCTATATAGGAATGATCATGTGGATGATCCGAACAATTCATCTTGATCTATATACTTTATTTAGGCTATCAATAAAAATTACGTGATTCCTAGTCTTTTTATTGATGCAAAAAGTGATTGCAAAACACGTTATATTCGCCGTAGAATAAAAATGTCATTCGATGCATGGGTAAAAAGGCTCAGAATTGCGTGATTTTTTATTAGTAGCTTAATTAGAGTATGTAGATTATGATGAACGGTTCGGATCATCCACGGAATTGCTCCTATATGGTTTTCTTACAAAGCTTATTTTAAGAAAGTTTCTAATTTGAAGATTTTCCTATATATAGTGTCCTTCAATCTGGATAGGTATTCTGCTATTGCAAGGAAAAAAAACTTTCTAATTTTTTTTGGGTGGTAATCTTTTCTTTTATGAAGAAACGCATTCCTTATGTGCATTATGGATGTTTTCTAATTTGAAGAATTATTATATGTTTTTGTGTTCAATTTTTTAGATAATTAGTATGCAATTTTGTTGCTACAAGAACTTATCTCAGTTTACTTTTCTTTCTTGTAGGTGAACTTTGTCGGTGACGGAATGGAATTCAAATCTTTAAATGCCCGCTATATATCTTGTTCTTTTAAACCCTTATGCATGCGATGCTGAAACAATGGATGGGGGATTTAAACTCTTCTGCTCATAATCTGTAATTTCTTTTGTTTAAATTAGGTCTTTTAAGCTTATATGGTTTTAAGTCTTATTGGTACAAATCATCATTTTTTGCAGGAAAGTATGAGGGAGTGCCTCATTTGATTGCTGTGTTAAACCATTTCATTACCATGAAAAAAAAAGAAAAAAGAAAAATAATAGTAGTAATAATAATAATCATCATCTGATTGGTTTACTGAGTATTCTACTTTTGCAACCCTAACTTTCCTTGTGATTGTGTATGGTGAGAAGTATTTGGCCGCCTTCTGAGCTGCTTATTCAATGTGTGTATTGAATTCATAATTTCACACATACCCTAACAGGAGACTGTTGTGCTCGGAGACAACAACCCTTAGAGGATCCAACCAGAACTCAATCACCAAAACAATGAAACCAAAAACTAGAAGAAGAACCAAACGCAAAAACCAGATCTAACGAGGTTCGGCCAACCTGCCTACGTCCTCGGGGCAATCCACGGAGAGAGATTTCTTTATGGAAGATGGTTTACAATAGCTCTGGATCTCTATGAACACAAGAGAGTCAGCAGCTATACTTTCTCAAAGTTCTCAAAGCACTAAACCCTAGAAAATTACAACCAGGGCTTAAATACATAATTTCCCGAAACAGCAGATTTCGCCCAAAACCCGACTACCGGTCGACCGGTCCGGTCGACCGGTCCATTGCTGTTTTCTCTCCAGTCGACCGTCCGGTCGACTGGGCTCCAACAGAGACATCACCTGCTTACAGAGACCCTCTCCGGTCGACCGGTCCGGTCGACCGGAATCCAACCGAGAGCTCTGTAACCTGCAGACATCCTCTCCGGTCGACCGGTCCGGTCGACCGGGATAACCTGGTGCACTTCGTGCATGTCGGTCGACCGGTCCGGTCGACCGACCTCTGTCAATTTTCTGCTGCTGCTTCTTTTTCCTGCCCGCTGTTCCTTCGCCTTTCGTCGTAGACTCCTTGGCAGTCTTCAACAGCACCTGGCATGTCTTCATATCCTCTAATGTACTCTCTCCTCCAACAATTCTCCACCTCGGTGAAGATTGTTAAATCTGAGCCGAACACCGACTCGATAGCGGCTGCACCAATCTGGTTGCCTACGTACCCCTTGCCCAAGGGATCAAGCCATCCGTAGTTCATCCACATGAGCTTCAGCAAGCTCATTTCACCTGAAGGATCTGGAGCAAGTCTTTGCAGTGTGCAAACTTCACTCCCGTAACCACCTTTGTAAGCATGTCGGCCGGATTCTCTGAAGTATGAATCTTCAACAGGTTGATGTCATCTTCCTCCAGAATCTCCCGAACAAAGTGATACCTGACATCGATGTGCTTCGTTCTTGCATGGTAGACTTGGTTCCTTGCCAAATAAATGGCACTCATACTGTCACAGTGTATCTTCAAGATCTCCTGTTCCACTCCCAAGTCGTCTAGCAATCCCTGAAGCCAGATTGCCTCCTTCATGGCCTCTGTCAAGGCCATATATTCAGCCTCTGTAGTCGACAACGCGACTGTGGACTGAAGTGTGGAGCGCCAACTCACCGGTGCCTGCGAGAATGTGAATACATACCCAGTAGTCGACCGGCGTTTGTCAAGATCACCTGCATAGTCCGAATCCACGTACCCTATGCATTCCTGCTTCCCGGTGTTGTCCTTCTCAAATACGAGGCCTACATCAACAGTACCCTTGATGTACCTCAGGATCCACTTCACTGCTTCCCAATGGCCCTGACCTGGATCATGCATATATCTGCTGACCATGGAAACTGCCTGTGATAGATCCGGCCTTGTACACACCATTTCATACATCAAGCTTCCCACTGCATTGGCATATGGTACATGAGTCATATGCTCACGCTCCTGAACACTCCTTGGAGACATCTTCGCTGACAACTTGAAGTGCGGCGCCATTGGTGTACTTACAGTCTTCGTATCTTTCCCGATATTAAACCTCTGCAGTACCTTCTCCAGATAGCCCTTCTGAGTCAAGCTAATCCTGCCAGCCTTCCTGTCCCTTGTGATCTCCATACCCAATACTTTCCTTGCTTCCCCCAGGTCCTTCATCTCGAACTCAGACGATAAAGTCTTCTTCAGAGAATCAATTGCAGATCTTGACCTAGAAGCAATTAGCATATCATCTACGTAAAGTAGTAGATAGACATACTCACCAGATGGTAGCTTGTTATAGTACACACATGGATCGAAGTGGCTTCGTGTGTACTTCTTCTTCCTGATGAAGCTGTCAAATCGTTTGTACCACTGTCTCGGAGACTGCTTCAGACCGTACAGCGATTTCTTCAGCTTGCATACCAACTCCTCTTTCCCTGCAGTTTTGTAACCTGTGGGCTGAGTCATGTAGATCTCCTCCTCAAGATCGCCGTGGAGAAAGGCGGTCTTCACATCGAGTTGGTCAAGGTCCAACTCATTCTGTGCCACCAAGGCTAATAGGATCCGAATAGACGAGTGTTTTACAACTGGGGAGAACACCTCGTTGTAGTCGATCCCTTCTCTCTGTGCGTAGCCTTTAGCCACCAGCCTTGCCTTGTAGCGCACTTTGTCTTCTTGGAGTGATCCCTGCTTCTTAGCAAACACCCACTTACACCCTATTGCTTTCTTCCCCTTGGGCAACTTGGTCAGTTCCCATGTGTTGTTCTTATAAAGAGACTGCATCTCTTCATTCATAGCTCCTTTCCATAACTCAGCTTCTGAACTGATTTCAGCTTCCCTGAAAGTAGATGGAATGGCTTCTTCAACAACTGGAAGTGCATGTGCAATCACCATGTCTGTAGTGAGCCAGCCAGGTTTCCTAGCATTCCTCCTTGGTCTTCCAACTGCAGTGGGATCTTGAACCGCATCAATAACCTGTTCCTGATCCTCTTCAACAACCTCAGCATCTTCTTCTGCAACTTGATCACCTCCCTGTGTCACCTCAGGGATGATCCTCACTGATACTGAGTCTTCTAGAGATGGTGGATCTGCATCACTCTCCACCTGCTGCAATAGCTCCTTGGTCTTCTTAGTCTCCACCTGCTTAGAGACTGTAGGCTTCATCATCGAGGCCTCATCAAAAGTGACATCTCTGCTGATTATGAATTTGTTGTCTTGTTGGTCCCAGATCTTGAACCCCTTGGTTCCTTTCTTGAAGCCAACAAACACTCCTTTCTTCGCTCTCGGATCCAATTTGTCTTCTTTTACATGGTAGTAGGCTGGACATCCAAATATCCGGAGCACATCATAATCTTCTGCAGCTTTACCCGACCAAGCTTCAAGAGGGGTCTTCCCCCCTATTGCAGATGACGGCAACCTATTGACGAGATGGCATGCATACCCCAAAGCTTCAGCCCAGAACTTCTTTGGTAATCCTGCATTTGACAATATGCACCGAACCTTCTCTAGCAAAGTTCGGTTCATTCTTTCAGCCACCCCATTCTGTTGCGGAGTTTCCCTCACTGTGAAGTGCCTCTCTATGCCCTCATCAAGACATAGCTTCTGGAAAGGGTCTGACTTGTACTCTCCTCCGTTATCAGAACGAAGTACCTTGACTTTTCTTCCTGTACTCCTTTCCTGATTTGCTTTCCACTTCACAAACAATTCTAGGACTTCATTCTTGTGTCGCATGGTGTACACCCAGCACCGCCTAGAATAATCATCGATAAACGACACAAAGTAATGGGTTCCCCCTATTGATGCAGTCTTTGTGGGTCCCCATACGTCTGTATGAACATAATCAAGAATGCCTTCGGTGCAGTGTGAAGCTGTACCAAACTTCACCTTTGTCTTCTTGCCTATGATGCAATGTTCACACAGATCCAGTTTGCAGGTCTCTGCACCCTTCAGCAGCCCTTTCCTCACAAGAGCTTGCATAGACTTCTCCCCTGCATGTCCCAGCCTCATGTGCCATAGCCGGGTTTGATCTTCCTTCTGACTGGTCGAAGCTGCCACCTGCCCTGTCACTGTACTACCTTTCAAGTAATACAAATTGTTCCTGCGGTTGGCCTTCAACACCACCATTGAGCCCTTTGTCATTTTAAGAACACCTTCTTTAATAGACACACAGAGCCCCAATGATTCCAAAGCACCTACTGAGATCAAGTTCCTCTTCAGCTGAGGGACATATCTCACTTCCTTCAGTTCCCTTACCATCCCGTCGAACATCCTGATAGGAATTGTGCCCATACCCTCCATGATGCATGGGTGATCATCGCCCATGACGACCGAACACCCCTCCAACTTCTCAAGACTGGTAAACCAATCTCGATTAGGGCATACATGATATGTAGCACCTGTATCAAGAATCCACTCGTTATCCCCCGAGTAACCTACAACAGGAGTAGTAACTGAAAACGAGAATACCGAAGAATCTGAATCTGAATCCTCTGCCTGTGATTTACTGCTAGCAGCCTTTTTCACTCTTGCCAGATTTGCCTCAGATTTTGATTCCTTCTTCTTCCCCTTGTACTTTGGACAGTCAACCTTCCAGTGCCCAAACTCTTTGCAATGCATGCACTGGTCTTTCTTAAGATCCCTTAAGCCCGGTCTTGACTTCGATCTTCCTCTCACCTCCTTGCCTTTCCTTGATGAGCTCCTGCCTCTTACCTCCAAAGCTTCTGCTGATGAACTAGATTTCCCAGGATGTTTCTCATTCTTCCTTTTCTCATAACTCATCAGTGCTGACGATATCTCATCAAAGTCTAAGGTTTGCCTTCCATTTAAGAATGTCATTGTAAATATCTCATACTCCTCCGGTGGAAGAGAGTTCAGGAGAACGACTGACTTGTCTTCCTCACTTATAATGGCATCCACATTCAGCAAATCCGTAATAAGCTTTGTAAACCTGTTGAGGTGCTCATTCACTGTGCTTCCCCTCTGCATCCTGAACAAATACAGCTTGCTCTTAAGCTGCAACCGAGTCTCCACGCTCTTTGTCAGGTACTTCTTCTCGAGGGTTTTCCACATATCCTTTGCTGACTTCTCATGTTGAACAGAATACTTGATATCTTGTAACAAACATGAGCGAATCAGGCCACATGCCGACCTGTTCATTTTTGCCCACTCATCATCAGTGGTAGTCTCCTTCTTCTTCTCCAAAAGGAGCGTGTCCTCGAGGTTCTGTGCATTCAATGCATCCATGACCTCACACCTCCACATCCCGAAATTGTTAGTTCCATTGAACTTAACAACTTCAATCCTGGAGTTGTTCATTGTTTTAACAGACTTAGATTCCTCTGCCATTGAGATCCTTTTCTTGACCCTCTAACTATGCGGAAGATCAAATACTTGCAAAATAGATCTATTACTGAGATAAAAAAGTGATTTTTACCTCCACCTTGAAACCCTAGCTTGAGTTTCTCACCAGATCTATTCCACCACTGATTCAAAACGAGCCCTCCCTGCGTCCACCTGAGATCGACACACGATCTCCTTGAACACCAATGCCTCTGACCTGAGATCGACACACGATCTCCACCTGATCAGATCTGGAACCCTTCGAATCTTCAGAATATCCCAAGCGTAACCTGGCTCTGATACCACTTGTTGTGCTCGGAGACAACAACCCTTAGAGGATCCAACCAGAACTCAATCACCAAAACAATGAAACCAAAAACTAGAAGAAGAACCAAACGCAAAAACCAGATCTAACGAGGTTCGGCCAACCTGCCTACGTCCTCGGGGCAATCCACGGAGAGAGATTTCTTTATGGAAGATGGTTTACAATAGCTCTGGATCTCTATGAACACAAGAGAGTCAGCAGCTATACTTTCTCAAAGTTCTCAAAGCACTAAACCCTAGAAAATTACAACCAGGGCTTAAATACATAATTTCCCGAAACAGCAGATTTCGCCCAAAACCCGACTACCGGTCGACCGGTCCGGTCGACCGGTCCATTGCTGTTTTCTCTCCAGTCGACCGGTCCGGTCGACTGGGCTCCAACAGAGACATCACCTGCTTACAGAGACCCTCTCCGGTCGACCGGTCCGGTCGACCGGAATCCAACCGAGAGCTCTGTAACCTGCAGACATCCTCTCCGGTCGACCGGTCCGGTCGACCGGGATAACCTGGTGCACTTCGTGCATGTCGGTCGACCGGTCCGGTCGACCGACCTCTGTCAATTTTCTGCTGCTGCTTCTTTTTCCTGCCCGCTGTTCCTTCGCCTTTCGTCGTAGACTCCTTGGCAGTCTTCAACAGCACCTGGCATGTCTTCATATCCTCTAATGTACTCTCTCCTCCAACAGAGACATGTTTTTAGGCCTTGTTTGTTTGGTGAAAAATGGCCGAGAAGTGGGTTTTTCCTCTCAATTCTGTGGGCTCAATGGACTTTTTCCAACAAAGTTGTTTGTTTGCTGAAAAAAGCCAAGGATAATTGTCATTTTTTCTCTCTAGATTGGCAGTGTCTTCAGAAAATTGATTGCAGTTAGGCTCAAATTTTCTCAAAAAAAAAAAAAAAATTTTTGATAGCAGCAGTTTTCCGTGGGCCAATTTCTTGGAAAACAGGCCCTTAGACTATCTCCAAGGGGTTGAAAAATCTAGCCCCCTTCAACAAACTAAGGGACATTGTGAGGTTTGTGCTCTAAGTGGCCGGAGTTATCTCCCCTCTCAATTCAAGTCCGTACAAATGTTCTTTAATCTGAGGAGACCAAAAAGTCTCATAGGAGCATCCTTAACATGTGGACCCCTCTATTTTATTTTTTGTTTTTTAATAGATTTTAGTAAATTTAATTAATATATAAAGTAATATAATTTAGTTAATGTTTAATATATTAATAAATACCAGATAATACTTGAAAATTTTAATTCTTAAAATTTAATAATTAATTAATACGAATTTAATATTTAATAATTAATTAATACATAAAATATTTGATTAAATTTACTTATTACAAATTTATTAAATAAATAAAAAATTCATTCAAAACATAAAATATTAAAACAAATGGTAGAGGAAGCATTTAAGAGAGTACCATTGGAGGCCAATGGCCCCTCAGCCTTGAAAGAAACACCTAGAGGGGGGGGGGGGGTGAATCGGTGTTTGTGCTAATCTAAAACTAAATGCAAAATTAAGTGCGCTAAATGCGGAAGTTAATGCAAATTTTGCAACACACTTAGTACAATCAACAAGTGTAGCTGAATTCCCCGTGAAGGGCTCTGGACTAACTCCTCTTGATTTCCCTTGAATGGGTTGAGGTGCTATGTGAAGCTCTTGTTGATTAGGTACAAGTGAGGCACACACAAACAACCAAGCATATACAAGATATAGCAAAGTGAATTATGCAAGGCACAACACAAGCAAATAGAAATGATATGAAAATATGAATTATGCTCAACACAAGCAAATATAATATGAATGAAGTATGATGCTTTGCACAAATGTAAAGAGAGAGAGTTTAGAGACAAGTGGACCAAATGCAAACACAATGATATGTTTCGAGGTTCGAGCACCCTTGCTCTACATCCCCGCCTACACCACCGTGTAGGATTTTCAATCCACTATACCGTCCACCGAGGACTCCCACCGAGGGAACCTTCACCTAGAAGGATTTTTACAACAATGGAGTACCGAACTCCTCTCTCAAACAACCACCTCACAACCGAGGGGTAGGCCCGTAGCCAATACAACAACCAATCCACCTCACACTTGAGGGATACAAACCAACAACCAACTCTACCTCACCAAGAGGGAGTAAACACCAATCTCCACCTCACAATAGAGGGAGCAAACCAACAACCCAAATCACAACCTCAACCTCTACCAAAGAGGGAGCAACCAAGAAATAAAGGGTTTACAATAGGTGGTCTCTTTCAACCACAAACCTCTTTCCTTTTCTTTTTCCACAAAACAAATGATCCTAATAGATTAGGATAGTATGATAGCTCAAGTGTGTAAACAAGGTGTTTTTGGAAACAAGCAACAAAGAAAAACTAATTGGGAAGTCTCTTGTGAAAGATAGAAAATGAAAGATCAAATCAAAATCCCAAAACCTAGTTTTCTTTGATTTTCAAAAACCCAAAACACAAATCAAATTGGAAGTTTAAAGCCCAAAACACTTTTGAAAACTTGTTTTAAACACTTTAGAAACCAGAAATTTTTCTCCTTGAAAATCTTGGCCAAAAACCCAAAGAGATGGGGTTTATATAGGCCCAATACAAAACTAGCCGTTAGAGCTGAGCTGGCAGCTCTGACAGGCAGCGGTCGACCGGCCCGGTCGACCGCCAACGGTCTAAAATATGACCGTTGGGCAACCACGGTCGACCGGCCCGGTCGACCCAAACAAACAGAGAGCTCTGCTCTCAGACCGGTCGACCGTCCCGGTCGACCGTCCCAATGGCTCCAAACGTGCACAGATTTGTGCACGTCGGTCGACCGGCCCGGTCGACCGACCTCAGCCCTAGTCGACTAGTCAGGTTACTAGTCGACTTGGTTGAAGCCTGGAACAGAAAATTTGATAAAAACATATTTTGAAAATACTTATATCTTTTCTAAACTTCCATAAAAACTTGTTTTATCATTTTATTTTAAAACACAAACTAGTGATAAAAATTTCAAGACATATATCAATCATATCAATTCATTTTCGAGTCTTGCAAATTTTATCAAAAACAAAACTTGTATTTTTATCAAACTTGATTTTTCAATACATGAATAGGATAGTCAAAATAAGTTTGTCTAGCAAGTTTAAAGCATGTATGTATATTTAGAACATATCTAAAATACATAGAAATAAAGTAAACTTGTTTTGATCTACCATTCATGAAAACCAAAAACCAAAACTTGTATTTTTATCAAACTTGATTTTTCTAATAGGAAATCTGATTTTCCTAAAAACTCATGAATAGACATCTCAAAATAAGTTTGTTTAAGATATGAAGCATGTATGTATATTGAACACATCTAATATACATAAAAACCATGTAAACTTGTTTTGATCTACTATTCATGAAAACCAAATCCAAAACATAAAACTTTTGTGTGTTGTGCATTTGAGCATATCAACTATACTAAGCTTTACAAATGGATCTAAACACACTATCTAAACTATGGATACCTACGTCTTCTTGATGATCTTCATCTTCAAGTTGACTTGCTCCAAAACTTCATCCATGGGCTAGGCAATGGTATGATCTTGATGCTTTGGCCCTGGAATCACTATGAAAGCTTCTAAACTCCTTGTTGAAGCTAATCACCAACTAATATATTGGTTAATGATCTGAAACTTTAAACAACACAAGATTATTAGTAAACATAACTACATGAGTTAATCATCATCAAAACTAGGGTGGAAGGCCTTTGGGCCAACAAGCTCCCCCTTTTTGATGATGACAAAACTCATAGAGTTATATATGCATGGATTAAAGTTAAGCTTCAAAGAAGCTCCCCCTTAACTCATGCATAAACAAATAGATAAAATATGTGACAATGAAGCTCATAAATATGTATGCAAATGTATGACATGTATGCAAATACAACATGTCAAATAATCATAAAAGTCATCAAGTTCTTATCTCCATACATTTGCAAAACAAAACATATATGCATATCTTTTATTTAGTTGTTAGGCATGAGAAAACTAAACACAAGTATGCATATAAACATGTATACATCAACATGTATAAAAACATATTCTAGAAGCTCTAGATACCAATTAAATTAATAAAATATTAACAAAACACTAGATGCTCTAGATACCAATAAAACTTAATATATGCAAAAACATAAGTATGCATATATAAATCACAAATTATTCTCCCCCTTTTGTCAATCATCAACAAAGGGGTAAACAATCGAAACAATATATAATAATGAGGGGTAAAAATCTTTCTCCCCTATTATGTCAATCAAAACAATAAAACAATGTTCTCCCCCTTTTTGTCTAAAACAAAAACAAGATCAATAAGGGGTGACAATCAATTTGGATATCAATTGAAAGGAAACAAACAAGAAAAATATTGATACCAATTTTAAACAAAAACACATGAAAAATCTTGATACCAATTGATATTAAACATAATAAATTTTGAATGTTTAAACAAAATTTTGATACCAATTGTAAATAATTTTCATATTAAACATATGATACCAATATGAAATTTTCAATCATAAAGTAAGGGAGTGGGAAACAAATACCAATTGAAAAATCACCAATTGAAAGACAAAATTAAATTTTCTCCCCCTTTATGAAATACCAACTAAAATGATGCATGGGCTTGATACCAATTTAAGAGTAATCAATTAAAACAAAATTGAAGCTCAAGCACTAGCATAAACAAGATTTTGTGAAAGATTTATATCTTAAGCACAAATAAAACAAGTATATGTGTATGAAATAGAATGAGTACCAATCACCAATAGATGATACCAATTGAAAATATACATACACAATAAACATATGAGTATACAAAAATATCAAAATGATACCAATTGAAAGAGTTCAATGATACCAATTGACATAGCAATAAGTTCAAGTGTATACATCATATTACGATACCTCCCAATCAAGGTTCAAGTTTTAAATGATTTTCATTTTTAAAGCATACAAGACCATGATCTCCCATCCATCCGCCCTTAGAAGGTAGGGGTTTTCAAAAATAGATTTGAAAATAAGCTTTGTTTGAAAAAAAACTCTACCATAATGAAGAATACGAACTAGTTATAGGAAAAACTTTTAAAACTAGTACGAAATCCTTCAAGCAAGGAATAAAACAAAATTATTTTTCATAAAACACATGTAAATCACATGATCACTAAACACTCAAAGTCCATAAAGCTCATTCAAATTCTCATGAAAACAAATCATGAGTAAACTAATAAAGTGAGTGAACAAGTGGTATGTGACACACATCAATTATAAAAATATTCAATTAAGCTCATATGAAATTCCTTGAAGACATGAAAAACTAGATTTTCATTTCCAATAGAAATTACCTAAAAACATGAAAATCATCAAAACTTATTTAACCTTCATGGCATATGTATGTCTAATACAAACTAAAGTATACATACATATCCAAAACATAAAGAGTCCACAAATGTATATGCATGAAGGCACGTGGCTCAAAAAGATAATCATGTATATCTAATAGTTTGGACAAGATAGACATATACATGAAGTTAAACAATTAAACACAAAATCAAACTAAATCTTCACCAAAACGAATTTCATTTCAAGGTATATGTATGAATTGTCAACACAATAAGTATACATACATATCCCTAAACACAATTGAGTCAATATATATAGATTTGCATGAAAGGCAAATGACTCAAGGGGTATACATGTATATCTTAAAGTTTGGCAATACAAACATATACATGAAGTGAAAAACTCATAAAACAAATTCAAAAATGGAATACAAGTTTGAAATGTATGAATCATCAAAACTAGACTATACTACTACATCTAATGGGTTCAAATAAGCATTCAAGCTCAAACATATATAGATTTATTTGTGGCCCACTATATGCACGAATATATACCTAGTCTTAATAAAAACTAACATCTAAACATGTAATCAACACATGAAGTATCAAAACACAATAAAAATTAACATGATAAACTTAAACATGATTATTATGCAAATCCACATGTTATTAAACCTATGATAAACATGATAGCTAAAACAAATGGTGAGAACACAAAATATGGGTCTATATAAACATGGGTGTCTCAAAATGCTATACATGCATGTCAAGGATCTAATGAACATGACATTATCATAATAATCACCAAATAATGAAACATGCTATAAACATCAAAGATATGAAATACAAATCATATATGATCAATATGTACATGCATGTGCATTAGATTTAGGTCATACAAATTAGTTTAACCAAGGTGAAAACACAAAAATATATGTCCATATAAAACATGAATGTTTCAACCAACTAATAAGTATAACACTAATCTAATTAACATGGCATATTCACGATGATCACTAAACATCAAATCATGCTATGAAAGATAAACATGGAAAGCATGTAAACATAAGGAGTTAGAGATTCGATACCAAAACCAATGAGGGCACCGCTCTAGTTCTCCAAAACAAAGGTGGTCCTCTCCATCAAATCTTCCCTTGAAAGTGATGCATCCATTGATCTCCTTTAAGCACGGAACGCATCCACTCCAAGGTGTTATCACTCTCACGTCATGTGAGAGCCCACACCTACATCAAAAATAACAGGAGGGTGGTCTTTGGTACCCATATCTTCTTGCGTCCATGGGGGTTAGTACCTTCTCTAACCCAAACAAAATTCTTTGCTAAATTTGAAGTATGTAGTCTATCATAGCAAAATTTAGCAAGATGGCCTTTTCGGCCACAATGTGTACATGTGTACACATGAGCATACATGTATTGATGGTGTCCGTGTGGAGCATGTGTATGCCGTGGAGGGTGTGCATGCATAAAAGTTGGAACTTGTTTCTTACGAACTAAGGTTTCCAAGCGTGTATGGTTCTTAGCACATTGTCTCATAGTGGAGCCCAAACAATCCATTTTCTTCCTCAACATGTTTATATCATTTTTAATCATAGAAGAAGTGGAGCATGCAAGGGGTGATCTAGGTGAAACTACCCTAGCATGGCAAACATGTTCATCAATCTTATTTTTCAAAACAACATTTTTCTTTAAACACACATCTAAATCATTCGAAATGGAAATAATTTTATTTTTCAAATCAATATTCTCTTTTAAAACAAAATCAATTTTTGAAGATAAATTTTTATTTTTCTTCAAAAGAGTTTCACAATCATTTTTAGATTTTAAAAATTCATTTTCTTTAAGTGCAAGTTCCAATTGAGATCTCAATGCATCCCTTTCATTATAGACCTCAACCTTCTCTTGCAAAACACAATCAAGTCTAGAATGCAAACTTTTATTTTCTTTTTCAATTTCTAGACTTTTCTTTTTCAACAAATTATATTTTTCTATTAATTTTTCACAAACAATAGAAAGTTCTTCATTCAAAGCATGAGGATCAACATAATCATTTGAAGAACTAGCACAATCATCTTTATCTAAGTGGGGTTCCGAATGTACCTCAAGGGAGTCATTCCCTTGGACCATGAAGCATCGTGAGTCGGATTCTCCACTAGATTCCTCTTCTTGGATTTGCACTTGAAGCTCGGAGGTGGTGGTGGTTGTTGTCAATTTGTTCCACACTGCAAAGGCGGAATCAATGTTAGAAACACACATAAGATAATCTTTAGATAATGTGCTTCTAATGGCCTCTAAGGCTTGTGCATTGGCCCCTATATGATTGCTATCACTAAGAAAGAATTCCTTGGTAATGGCAAGGTAAACTTTATGACCTAGGGTTTATAAATAAACGGTCATCCTAATCTTCCAAATATGAATGTTGGAAGGGTCAAACATAGGTGGGGTCATGAAGGCCATGGTAAACTATATGTGTGCAAAACAAGCAAATGCAAACAATAGATTAGCAACCAATGGATCTCACTCCTAGGATGTTAAGCCTAATATCAGGAGCACTAGCTCTGATACCAATTGAAAGAAACACCTAGAGGGGGGTGAATAGGTGTTTGTGCTAATCTAAAACTAAATGCAAAACTAAGTGCGCTAAATGCGGAAGTTAATGCAAATTTTGCAACACACTTAGTACAATCAACAAGTGTAGCCGAATTCCCCGTGAAGGGCTCTGGACTAACTCCTCTTGATTCCCCTTGAATGGGTTGAGGTGCTATGTGAAGCTCTTGTTGATTAGGTACAAGTGAGGCACACACAAACAACCAAGCATATACAAGATATAGCAAAGTGAATTATGCAAGGCACAACACAAGCAAATAGATATGATATGAAAATATGAATTATGCTCAACACAAGCAAATATGATATGAATGAAGTATGATGCTTTGTACAAATGTAAAGAGAGAGAGAGTTTAGAGACAAGTGGATCAAACGCAAACACAATGATATGTTTCGAGGTTCGAGCACCCTTGCTCTACATCCCCGCCTACACCACCGTGTAGGATTTCCAATCCACTATACCGTCCACCGAGGACTCCCACCGAGGGAACCTTCACCGAGAAGGATTTTTACAATAATGGAGTACCGAACTCCTCTCTCAAACAACCACCTCACAACCGAGGGGTAGGCCCGTAGCCAATATAACAACCAATCCACCTCACACTTGAGGGATACAAACCAACAACCAACTCCACCTCACCAAGAGGGAGTAAACACCAATCTCCACCTCACAATAGAGGGAGCAAACCAACAACCCAAATCACAACCTCAACCTCTACCAAAGAGGGAGCAACCAAGAAATCAAGGGTTTACAATAGGTGGTCTCTTTCAACCACAAACCTCTTTCTTTTTTCTTTTCCACAAAACAAATGATCCTAATAGATTAGGATAGTATGATAGCTCAAGTGTGGAAACAAGGTGTTTTTAGAAACAAGCAATAAAGAAAAACTAATTGGGAAGTCTCTTGTGAAAGATAGAAAATGAAAGATCAAATCAAAATCCCAAAACCTAGTTTTCTTTGATTTTCTAAAATCCCAAAACACAAATCAAATTGGAAGTTTAAAGCCCAAAACACTTTTGAAAACTTGTTTTAAACACTTTAGAAACCAGAAATTTTTCTCCTTGAAAACTTGGCCAAAAACCCAAAGAGATGGGTTTTATATAGGCCCAATACAAAACTAGCCGTTAGAGCTGAGCTGGCAGCTCTGACAGGCAGCGGTCGACCGGCCCGGTCGACCGCCAACGGTCTAAAATATGACCGTTGGGCAACCACGGTCGACCGGCCCGGTCGACCCAAACAAACAGAGAGCTCTGCTCTCAGATCGGTCGACCGTCCCGGTCGACCATCCCAATGGCTCCAAACGTACACAGATTTGTGCACGTGGGTCGACCGCCCGGTCGACCGACCTCAGCCCTAGTCGACTAGTCAGGTTACTAGTCGACTTGGTTGAAGCCTGGAACAGAAAATTTGATAAAAACATATTTTGAAAATACTTATATCTTTTCTAAAACTTCCATAAAAACTTGTTTTATCATTTTATTTTAAAACACAAACTAGTGATAAAAATTTTAAGACATATATCAATCATATCAATTCATTTTCGAGTCTTGCAAATTTTATCAAAAACAAAACTTGTATTTTTATCAAACTTGATTTTTCAATACATGAATAGGATAGTCAAAATAAGTTTGTCTAGCAAGTTTAAAGCATGTATGCATATTTAGAACATATCTAAAATACATAGAAATAAAGTAAACTTGTTTTGATCTACCATTCATGAAAACCAAAAACCAAAACTTGTATTTTTATCAAACTTGATTTTTTCAATAGGAAATCTGATTTTCCTAAAAACTCATGAATAGACATCTCAAAATAAGTTTGTTTAAGATATGAAGCATGTATGTATATTGAACACATCTAATATACATAAAAACTATGTAAACTTGTTTTGATCTACTATTCATGAAAACCAAATCCAAAACATAAAACTTTTGTGTGTTGTGTACTTGAGCATATCAACTATACTAAGCTTTACAAATGGATCTAAACACACTATCTAAACTATGGATACCTAAGTCTTCTTGATGATCTTCATCTTCAAGTTGACTTGCTCCAAAACTCCATCCATGGGCTAGGCAATGGTATGATCTTGATGCTTTGGCCCTGGAATCACTATGAAAAGCTTCTAAACTCCTTGTTGATGCTAATCACCAACTAATATATTGGTTAATGATCTGAAACTTTAAACAACACAAGATTATTAGTAAACATAACTACATGAGTTAATCATCATCAAAACTAGGGTGGAAGGCCTTTGGGCCAACAAGCCTCCTCCACCCCTTTAAATAAGAGATCTCCAAGGGAACCCTTGGAGATACTATTAGGTTCTCAACTTTATCACCACATCAAAAGTAATCAACTGCAATAATTTTCAATTCAACTACTTAATTATTTGTAATATCTCTATTTTATTATACCAGTTTTAATAGTAGATAATTGTATTTCAATATGTATATATATTGTAAGTTATTATTATTTATTATTATTAATCATTATGATTGTTCTTAGATTATAATTGTTAATAATTATCTTGCATTTGGACTAATAACATTTCCCTTTTTCTCATTCTTTTCTCATTTTCATTTCTCAAGCCTAACTCAATAGAGCCCAGGCCCTTAGCCAACTCCCCTTTCATTTTCCTTTTAGTTTCATTTTTCCTCCTTAAGCCCAGCCCATCCATACGCCCACATAAATATTCCTTCTTCCTCCTTTCCTAAAAACGAAACCCTACACAAAAAAACCCATCTGCATCCCCTCCACACGCCGCCACCACCATGCCCTCATCACCACCCACGACTGGTCTCCTTCGCCTCCTCTTCGATCTCCACCGGAGCCAACCGTACCCTCCGGCGACTCCGCTTACCCAACCACCTAACCCCATCTTCACCATCTCCCCCACATTGCACATTGCAACTGCTCGAGCACCCCTATGGCCGTCCTGCGCCTTCACCTCCTCCAGGGCAGGGTCGAGAATCCTCCACCCTCCGAGCTCCACGGTCACCATCTCCCTGACACCTGTACCCCACTCCTTTACATAGTCGGTGTATCCACTTCTTCTCCTCCACCTACCTATGGCCTCCCTTCAAGACCCTCCACCCAACTTCTCCCCTTGCTGCATACAGCCAATACCACCCCGGGCCATCCCCATCTCCACCCATACCCCCTGCCGGAGCACCACGCCACCACCAAGCCAACCCCCATGGTCCTCTCCTCCTCCACCCAACACCACACCACACCACCCCATAGCATCTGCATCCTCTCCCCTTAGTCGGCTCCACCATCCCCAGGCCAACCTTCTCCTGCGGCCTCCTTCTCCCTCCCCGGGATGATCCCGACAATCCCTTGGAGTCGTCAACCTCTTCCACGGCTTCCGCCATCACTGTGTGCGCCGTAGGGCAACCCCCCTCTACTGTGAGTGTCTTTCCCTCTCCCTCTTTGTATTTCTCTCTCTGTAAATTTAATTGTGTGTGATATATGTGTGTGTGTATGGGGGGGGTTGTAATTGTAAGTATTTGTGATATTTGTGTGTTAGTATGTGCATGGGTTCATAGGTGTATGTGTATTTCTCTCCCTCTGTTGGGTGTGCGCGCGTGAGTGTACATGTATGTGTTGGCATAAAGGTTACAATTACCGGTTTTTTTTGTTTTGATGATAACAAACCATATATAGTTATTTAGTACTAATCAAGTTCAAGTGTTTAAGTATGTTTTAGGGTTCAAAAAGATCAACAAGTTTCTTCCTCTAAAGGAAGGTGTTGATGGCTCATACGGGAACGAAACTCAAAACATTCAATGTCGCTATAAGAGAAGCCTGCTTAAAGATTCTTGTAGTCGATTAGAATCTTGTAAGAATCTAGTTTGTTAAAGAGTAGAATACGGATTTGATGTTCAAAGATATACACACAAAAATACACGTTTTTGAAAGATCAGTTTATCTTGTATTGGTGTTTTTGGCATGTTTGATTTTGATACTTGTTCCACATTTTCTTAAAAATTTATATCTCAGTTTAGAACTTGTATCTCCTTGCTATACATGTCTTTACCCCTTTTAAAACCCATATAGAATTATTTAAAAATTTTCTTTATCTTCAAAACTGGCCTTGGATATGGTTTTGGCCTAGGTCGGTCGACCGGGCGGTCGACCGTGCCTATTACAGGCCAGAATGGTCGACCGCACGGTCAACCTGACCTTTGGCAGAGGGGTGTGCATGTTGGTGCATGTTCTCGATCGACCGATCCCCACTTGTAGTCGACCGATGAGTCGACCGACTGTAATGATTTTGGTCTTGGTTAAAATCGGTCGATCGGACGGTCGACCGAGCGCCAACGGTCAGATTTTTTAAAACGGCCGGTCGATCGGCTGGTCGACCGACAAACTGCCAAAATGACAGTAACGATCATATTTCAAATTCTGTATTTTGAACATGTTTTTAAAACGTGATGATTTGAATTCTGAGGGTCAAATTTGTCCCTTTATGACCTAATAAACTATTCTAAATGTGTTTTTCTACAGCCTATATAAGGGGCAATTTAATTAACATAACAACAAAATTCTCATGAAAATTAAGTTTTGCTTTCAAAGTGAAAAAGTTTTCAAAGTTTTCTTTGTGCTTTCAATTTTAAAGTTTTTAATTGAGTTTTCTGCTTTATACTCTCTATATTCTGATTTTCACTCTCACATACATCCTTGAGCTTCAAATTTACTTTTTACTCTATAGGAATTTGTAAGAGAGTCGTAAGAGAGTGTTTGTGATCTCTTGATCACCAAGAACTTATTATCTCAATTGGTTTTGTGCTACCTCTGGAGTAGAGGATTGAGTTGGGGAGTTGTGTACTCCAAGTGGTTGTAATTTCTCGTTGTAAGGTCTCTTTGTGGAAGATCCATTAGTGGATAGTGAAATACTTCACAGTGTTGAAAGCGGGAACATAGAGCAGTGGCTCAAACCTCAAAATAAATTTTACTTGTTTGTGATTGCCTTATTGTCTCTATTTTATTTACTTGTTTATTATTCATTCATTTTTGTCGATCAATACTTATCTCAACAAGATAACAATTGAGCACCTCAACTTTTATCTAGAGGAATCACGAGGAGAAGTTCAGAGCCCTTCACGAGGAATCCGGCTTCAATTCTTGTTTTAAGTGATCAGTTTGCAACATATTCTATAAATTGTTTAGAATTTGCATTTGATTAGCTTTACACCTATTCACCCCCCTCTAGATGTATTTTCAGTTGGTATCAGAGCTTTGGTCTCTAGAGTTTGGCTTAACCACCTTAGAGAGATCCTATTTACTAATCACTTCATTAATATCTTCATTCTCATCCACCATAGTAAAAATGTTCGAAGATACTAAGACCCCTCCCAGGTTTGATAGTCTTAACTTTTTCATATGGAAGGTTAAGATGATCGTGTTTTTGCAATCCCTAGGAAGCTGGATTGCAAAGGCAGTGACTAAATCCTTTAGTGTACCCGCTGGTGATGAGGACACTTGATCCGATATTACCACCAAGGAATTTGATGCCAATACAAAGGCACACTATGCATTGCTTCAAGCTTTGAGCGATGACGACATAGTGATGTTCATTCATTGCATCCGCCTACGAGATTTGGTCATACTTAGTGGTCACTCACGAGGGAACATCACAAGTCAAGAGGGCTAAAATTGACCTCTTGCATTCCAAATATTAGAATTTCTCATGCATGAACATGGTTCCATTGATAACATAGTTACAAAATTTACTAAAATCACTAATGGTCTTGCTTCTTTAGGTGACGCCACTGACAATGATCAAAAAGTAAGGAAGGTCATTCACGCACTTCCACCCTCATAAGAAGTCAATGCTACTACATTGAAAGAGCTAAACTACGAAGAAGAAATAGATCTTATCGGTCTTATCGGCAACCTTAAGACCCATGAGATGGAGAGGAAGGTTAGAGAAGAAACGACGCTGTAAAAAAAAAAGATGATTGCCTTCAAGTCTACTCCCACCATCTCTAATGATGTGAAGAAGAAGATGATGAAGATCTTTCCCTCCTTGTGAAAAATGTAAGGAGGATGTTCAACAAGGCCAAGTTCAACAATAAGAAGACGATGGCAAGAGAAGGAAGAAAAGAAAATTATTTGTTTCAACTGTCGGAAACCCAGACATATCATTGCAGAATGTCTGAAAATCAAAAATAAGCCATCTTCCTCAAACAAGCCATCTACCTCAAAGAAGTCATATAAAAAGAAAGCTCTCAAAGCAACATGGGATTCGGAAAGTGAATCCAAAGAAGAGGTGGACAGGCAAACATGTGTTTTATGGCAAATGACACACCTAAGGTAACCTCTGAATCATCTCTAGATGATTGTAATTTAATTATGGATGAATTAGGTGAGGTATTTGAAGAACTTTTAAATAATTATGATTTTCTAAAGAAGAAATAGCTAAAACTGAAAAAGGAAAATGAAACTCTTCAAATAAAATTATCACTCTTTCTAAAGAAAAAGATGCTTTATCTTCACTCTTATGTCTACACAAAAAGATTTTGATGCATACAAGATTTCATGTAAAGTAAAATTTTCAATGGTTGATGAAAATAAGTTTCTATTTTAAAAACTAAAATCAACACTTTGAGAAATATTTTAAAGAAATGTGAGTTTGATAAGGCTAGATTAGAGGCCATGTTTTCTAAGAAAAATACTTCAAAGAAATATACACATGCTCACACTTCTAAATCACAATACATTCATACTCATAAATATGCCCCACACATTAAGCAGGCTCATATTTCACATGCTCGTCATACACATCATGCATTTATGTATGGTAGAGTATACTCATGCACCTATTGTGGCCGGAATGGTCACTTAGCTAAATTTGTTTTGATCATATAAATGCTTCTAATAATCATATTTGGATTCGAAGTACTAACATTATAAGACCCAAGGAAATATGGGTACCAAAATTAACAACTTTATTATTTGATGTAGGTACACACCAAGGTTTCAAGATGTAGGGAGCGGTGATATCTTGATAGCGGTTGCTCAAGGCACATGACTTGGGATATCAATAATTTTGCAACAATATCTAGGTATCATGAAGGTGGCACCGTCACCTTCAGAGATGACTCAAAGGGTAACATTATCGGTATAGGTAACATTAAAATTGGTTCATCTTCATTGATTAAAAATATTGTTTTATTTGATGATCTCAAGCATAACCTCTTGAGTATTAGTCAAATTTGTGATCGAGGTTTTAGTTTTTTTGATGATTTATCTTGCAATGTTTTAGATAGTAAAATTAATGCTTGCATTCTTTTCAGATTTTGTGAAAATAATGTATATATTATTGATATGTTAAAATTAAATTGCAATGCTACATATTTAAATGCTTTCAATGAGGATTCTTGATTATGGCATAGAAGATTAGACTATGTCTCTTTTGATCATCTATTTAGAATTAACTCTAAGAAATCAGTGAAGGGTATTCCTTACTTGAAGTTTAGAAAGGACCGCATTTGTGATGCGTGCCAACTTAGAAACAAACTAATCCTCTTTCAAACCAATCAAGGATATCATGACATCTAGACCATTAGAGTTAATCCATATGGATTTGTTTGGTCCTACTAAAATCAAAGTTTAAATGAAAACCGTTTTGTTTTTGTTTTGGTTGATGATTTTTTCTTATTTTACATGGGTTTTCTTTTTGGAACATAAAGATCAAGATTTTTCACATTTTAATGTTTTTAGAAAAAGGGTTGAAAAAGAAAAGGTTTTTTGATTTTGTGCGTATGAAGTGATAGAGGTGGTGAATTCATTAACCATTCTTTATCACTTATTGTTAAGAAAATGAAATTAGGCGTGAACTATCTTGTCCTAGAACTCCACAACAAAATGAAGGCGTTAAAAAGAAGAATCATACTCTTTAAGAAATGGCTAGAACAATGATTAGTGAATACGAATTCCCTCAATTTATGGGCCGAGTAGAACAATGATCAGTGAATACGGATTCCCTCAATTTATGGGCCGAGGCCGTAAACACTTCATGTTACATATCAAATAGAATTTATTTTTGTAAAAATACTTTCAAAACTTCTTTTAAAATTTACTATTTGAGAAAGCTAATGTTTCTTACTTTAGAGTTTTTGGATACAAATGTTTTGTTTTAAACACCAAAAATAACTTAAAAAGTTTGATGCTAAAGTTTTTGAAGCTATTTTTATTGGATATTCTAATACACGTAATGCTTATATAATCTTTAATAAATTTACTTTCACTATTGAAGAATCTATGCATGTTAAGTTTGAAGAATCTAATGCTTTTGTTCAGAATGTTATAGAGATTGATTCTTTTGGTGAAGACGTGGAGAAAATAACCTTAAAGGAGTCACCTATCTAAGAAGATAAGTCAAAGCTTGATGAACAAGGTGAAGTTCAAGAGGTTGAAGTGGCACCAACACAATCACTTCAAAAGATTGGAGATATGCTACAAATCATCTCAAGGAACTAATCATAAGTGATGTATCAAAGGGGATAACTACTTGCTCCAAACTCTATAATTTTTGTGACCATTTTGGTTTTATTTCTCATATAGAACCAAAGAACATCCTCGAAGCCGAGGGCGACTCATATTGGTTGCTTGCTATGCAAGAAGAGCTTAATCGATTTGAGCGCAATAAAGTTTGACACCTTATCCCTAGACCCTATAATAGACCAAACATTGGTACTAAATAAATTTTTAGGAACAAGTTGGATGAGTCAGGTAATGTTGTTAGGAATAAAGCTAGGTTAATGGCCCAAGGTTACACCCAAATCGAAGGTATCAATTTTGAGAAAACCTTTACACCCGTAGCACGACTTGAAGCATACGGATTACACTTGCTTTTACTTCTTTTAAAGATTTCAAAAATTTTCAAATGGATGTCAAAAGCATATTTTTAAATGGTTTTATTAAAGAGGAAGTGTACGTTGAATAACCCCCCGGGTTTGTTGATCCTACACATCCAGATTTTATTTTCAAATTAGACAAAACTTTATATGATTTAAAACAAGCTCCAAGAGCTTGGTATGAAAGACTTTCAACTTTTCTTATTTCAAATGATTTTGTAAAAGGTAAAGTAGATACCACTTTGTTTACAAAGCATGTAAATAGTGATATTCTATTTGTTCAAATTTATATTAATGATATTATATTAGATCTACTAATGAAAAACTTTGTAAAGATTTTGAATCAAGCATGAAGAATGAGTTTGAGATGTCTATGATGAGCGAGCTAAACTACTTCTTTGGTCTCCAAATCAAGTAAAGAAGTGATGAGATTTTTATAAATCAAGCTAAGTACACAAGGGAACTCATCAAGAAATTTGGTCTTGAAGATGCAAAGTCAAGTAAGACTCCCATGGCTACCACAATAAAACTTGACAAGGATGAATAAGGAATAAATGTAGACATTAAACTTTATAAAAGCATGATTGGTAGTTTACTTTATTTAAGGACTAGTAGGCCGATATTATGTTCAGCGTGTGTCTATGTGCGAGATTTCAATCTTATCCTAAAGAGTCCCACTTGATTGCGGTAAAATGCATTATTAGATATCTTAAGGGCACTATTGGAATGGGCTTGTAATATCCAAAGATTGGAGAGATTTTCTTTTATTTGTGGTGAGCTAAATGTTTGTATTATAGATTCATGAGTTTTTCTTAAAATCTCTATTTGTTTTAAAATTCGTTTTTTGTTGCTTTGCTTACCCTTTTTGATGCATGACAAAAAGGGGGAGAAGTATTTATTGAGTATTTATTATTAGTTTGTTCATGCTTATATGCGATGCCTTTATCATGTAACCTATTGTTATCCTGTACTTGATAGATAAGCATAGCTTGAGGGGGAGCTTTTTTTTAGCTCTTTTCTTTCATTTCTTTTAAATAGCTCATATCTTTTGTCATCATCAAAAAGGGAAAAATTGCTGGGCCAAGGGTTACAATCACCAGTTTTGTGTTTTGATGATAACAAAGCATATGTAATTATTTAGTACCAATCAAGTTCAAGTGTTTTAAGTATATTTCAGAGTTCAAGAAGATCTAACAGGTTTTTCCTCTAAAGGAAGGTGTTGATGGCTCAAGAGTACTCAAGTACGGGAATGAAGCTCAAAACATTCAACGTCGCTATCAGAGAAGCCCCCTTGAAGATTCTTATAGTCGATTAGAATCTCGTAAGAATCTAGTTTGTTAAAGAGTAGAATACGGATTTGATGCTCAAAGATATACACACAAAAATGCATGTTGTCGAAAGATCAGTTTATTTTCTATTGGTGTTTTTGGCATATTTGGTCATGATACTTGTTCCACATTTTTTAAAAAATTTATATCTCAGTTTAGAACATGTATCTCTTTGCTATACATGTCTTTACCCCTTCAAAACCCATATAAAATTATTTAAAAATTTTCTTTATTTTCAAAACTGGCCTTGGATATGGTTTTGGCCTAGGTCGGTCCACCGGGCGGTCGTGCCTATTACAGGTCAGAACAGTCGACCACACGGTCAACCTGACCTCTGGCAGAGGGGTGTACATGTTGGTGCACGTTCACGTTTGACCGAGCGATCCCCACTTGCGGTCGACCAATGAGTCGACCGACTGTAATGACTTTGGTCTCGGTTAAAACCGGTCGACCGACCGGTCGACCGACAGACTGCCAGAAAGGTAATAATGGCCAGATTTCAAATTCTGTATTTTGAACATATTTTTAAAACATAGTGATTTGAATTCTGAGGGTCAAATTCTTCCCTTTATGACCTAAAAAAATATTCTAAATGTGTTTTTCTATAGCCTATATAAAAGGGCATTGGGATTTAATTAACAAAACAACAAAATTCTCTTGAAAATCAAGTTTTCCTTTCAAAGTGAAAAAGTTTTCAAAGTTTTTTTTTGTGCTTTCAATATCAAAGTTTTTCGGCTCATATAATCTCTCTATTCTGATTTTTTACTTTCACATACATCCTTGAGCTTCAAATCTACTTTTTACTCTATAGGGATTTGTAAGAGAGTAGTAAGAAAGTGTTTGTGATCTCTTGATCACCGAGAACTTATTATCTCAATTGGCTTTGTGCTACCTCTAGAGTAGATGATTGAGTTGGGGAGCTGTGTACTCCAAGTAGTTGTAATTCCTTATTGTAAGGTCCCTTTGTGAAAGATCCATTAGTGGATAGTGAAATTCTTCACAGTGATGAAGGCGGGGACGTAGAGCAGTGACTCGAACCTCGAAACAAATCTTACTTGTTTGCGATTGCCTTATTGTCTCATTTTATTTACTTGTTTATTATTCATTCATTTTTGTCGATCAATAATTATCTCAACAAAATAGCAATTGAGCACCTCAACTCTTATCTAGAGGAATCACGAGGAGAAGTTCAAAGCCCTTCACGGGGAATCCGACTTCAATTCTTGTTTTGAGTGACCGATTTGCATCATATTATATAAATTGTTTAGAATTTGCATTTGATTAACTTTGCACCTATTCACACCCTCTTCTAGGTGTATTTTCAGTATGTGTGTGAGTGTGTTGTGTAAATGGGTGTGTGTATGTACACGTGTGTGTTTAGTATATGTGAATACGTATATGTATATGTACATGTGTGTTTGTATATTAATGTTGTGTATGGTTGCATGTTGCAATGATACAGATTCGTTCGTGAGATCCGAACCGAGTAACAGAAGATCTGGACCCGATCCGGATTCATGTTCGCTGTGGAGCCGATATGCTGGCGATTCGAAGACTGACACACAAGATGATTCGGAGATCCGTACCGGTTCGTACAGTGAAGACTCGATGGTGGTTCGGACCCAAATCCACATCATTTCATGTGTGTGTTTACTTTTGCATTATTTCTATTTACCATTATCAATGAACGTTTTATCTGTTTTCATTAGATTATATTTCTGTTTAATTATTACCATGTACAGATATTGTTTGTATATGTTACTGTTCATGACTTAGATGATATCTATACCAGAGTGGTTGTATTCTGAGACTGGAATATACTCGATAAATTGTCGACTTGATATTTGGAGTTAGCTATTCAGTAGTTGATACTTGAATCTACTAATGAATTATTATTATTGGGAGAGAGTAGATTATTTTAGTGGTGATAGATCAGATATATTCTCAATGTCAGATGTGTTTGGATTCGATGTCTGTCACTAAGATTAGTATTTCATTTGTTATTATTTAGTTTGTTTACATTTTAATTCAGATTTAGATGTGAGGGGTTTGGATTGGGATCTTTTCGATCTGGAGAATGATTAGCAGTTGATTGTACTTAAGTAAATGGATTTTTTGGCAATCATTATTAGACTTGATCTCCATTTATTTGATGATAACTTAGACGAGAATTTAACTAGATATTGGGAATATTTAAAAATGATGTAGGTTTATAAAAGACGAGATCTTGGACTTGGACTCATTAGTAGACTCGATTGGAGTGGAGTTGACTTTGAGTTGAGAAATATGTATTTGACTAGATTAGTCAGAACTAGTGGTTTAGATATGTATACAGTTAGATTGTTATCTCAGTATGTGGATATTATGTTTACCTTTATAGAAGTGAGAGTATGTGATGATCTTAATTGATAATGTTAATGTTATTCAATAGTGAGGATATGATTAGATGTAGCTGATTGTTTATGTTGGGACTGTGATATATTGGTGACTAGAGGACGGATATATTGATAATATAAAGGACTAGGGTAGATCGATAGGAATGAGATAACTGATTATTGATTTATTGAGCTTCGTGATAGGCTACGAACTGATACTTGATGGTTATAGTGACTGTATTGAGATTATGTGTTAAAGAGATTTCTTATTGTTATATCCTAGCACAGATGGATGAGACTGTTCAGACATGTTACTGTATTATTTCATATTACTAAAAATTACTGGGAAAGTATTATTGGATCGTAACCCTATATATAGTTTTATTATTTATTGTATTCACGGTTTCTACTACTGTTTACTGTCATTGTTACTGTTTATTGTGTATACGATTATTGTTTACTGATATACTATATTGTTACTGTCACTATATCATTCCAATAGCCTAGATAACATGAATATTGATTGAATAAGGTAATAATATAATTGACAACTTATATTAGGATTGAAAAAATTGAAGGAGGAGACATCGTCTGTATTTTAGGTGGACCTAAGATACAGGTTGTGTAGCCGATATAGGGTTCCACTGCAGGGTTCCGGGGATGACTGACATCCCATCTATTTACTGTCCTCTGTTTTCACAGTGAGTACTATTACTATTACTGTAGTATCGGACGGTACGGCCTGGTTCAGCGTTAGGCGTCTAGGTTATGGTCCCGGGTATGTACGAGACTCACCTAAAGTATGGACAATGTCTCTTCTATTAGTTTCAAAACATAGGACCTTAATTGGCACATGTGGTAGGTATAGTATGGGATGCGTCTATTGCAGGTGACAATTGGTGTTTAATGACTTAATTAATAATAATAAACTGTTTATTGTATACTGTGACTGACTGTATCCACCTGATATGTACTCTTGGATAGACACCTGACCATACTACATGATTCTAGAATAGATTTTTTTTGTTATTGTTTATTCATATTCTCTATGTTATTGCGTTCTTAATGATCAGATTGCTTTATTATTATATTGTAATTCATCACGTTATAAACATGTGCACCTTCCCCTTTATTTTTACACTCATTAGGAGTTCTGACTCCCTGGATTTAAACATCCAGTTCTATGTATGTTATCTTACTGATCAGGTATTTGGAGAGGATCACAAACATCTTGAAGAGCCGAAGTTCTCTTACTCGATCATCTTTCTAAATATTTCCTTACTTTTCGTTATTCATATTGTTTTCATGATTCTGTGCATTGAACTCAGTACTTGTTCTATTCCTTTATTCATCTTTTATCATTGTGTTGGAAATTTATATATTATATTGCAGTGGTTATCATGTCATCATAGTTGATTGATATAGCTTGTTCAGGTCACTTTAGGCTTAAGGGTTTCTCCTTGCGTATGTACGTCGCCGACTCACGTTGCGACTCCGTTTCTGCGTATTTTAAGAAGCAGGGCGTGACATTATCTTTCTTTCTCTTATGTAGGATTAAGCCAATTTGTACTTCCATCTTACCTTCAGTTGGATGCAAGACACATACTCCTAATACTATTGAGTATAAAATAATGAGATATTGCGCCTCCTGGAGGAATCCAATACACGCTAATAAAAAACACAGTGACTAATGAGCTCAGTGAGACTCCACTTTTCCCTCTGAGTATTATAATTAATCTTGAAAGGATTGTATCGTGGAAGAAGGAAAGTCAGAATGAAGTGCACCAGAATCTCTTCAGATAGTTCTAATTCTGGTGCCTTCAATTTAGAAACAAGGTTGGACATTTCAATAATGTACGCTCTTATATTTTCTTTGTCTTTGTAGCGTATATTAACCATCTTGCTACGATATGTGTTGGCCTCAACTTTATCCGATTTAGTAAACCGATTGGCTTGTTCAAGTAGAAAACTCTTAGCACTAATTTTCGCAGGCATAGCACCCTAATAGTAATAAGAAAAGTGTGTTCATGACCATAATACACATTCTATTAGATCTCTTCCACTTTTCATAATTGGTCTTTTCTTGTACTGAACTTTTGTCAGTAATGGTAAGGGGTTCGTTCGTCCTTAAGGCATAGTCTAGGTTCATAAATTTAAGAACGATGATAACGTGGTTACGCCACTTCTCAAAGTTTGTACCATTCAACATAAAAATGTCATTGGGGCTTGTAGAAATTAAAGATGCGTATACTGATAAACAGAAGAAAAGACTACATAAACATACAATTTCTCATCAATTTAACTTTAATAAATATTGCATTTAATAAATTCACTATAGTGCCATAAAATAAGAGGAATTAAAATAAATGCAATCAGTCTAACTGATAGATCTGCCAGCAAAACTTTTGAAGGTTCACCTAGAGAGGGGGTGAATAGGTGATGGCTAATCTAATGGTCACTTAATGCCCAATGATGCAAATAATGCGGAAGCTAAAAGCAAATATGACCTAATTAAAACTTTTACACTAAACACTATGTATAACACAAGAGTGTTGCCGAATTCCCCGTGAAGGGCTCTGGACAAACTCCTCTAGATTCCCCTTGAATGGGTTGAGGTGCCGCGTTGGCTCTCTTGGTTGAATACAAGTGTTAGAAAACAAACCCAAGCAAGTATGTATCAATTATGCACACAATATATCAAGCATGAAAGATAAAGACAAGTAATAAGCATGCAAGATATAATAAGAGACAAAGAGAGAGAGAGAGAGAGTGAGCAATCGCAAACACAAAGGGTTTGTTTCGAGGTTCGAGCACACTTGCTCTACATCCCCGCCTTCGACACACGAAGGATTTCCACTATGTAAGATCCCAATGGATCTCTCCTCGATGCCGCAACACCTACAAGCCCTCGGACTCCCTAGTCCCGTACACACCGCAAGCCCACCGGCTCGCCGAGGCCGCACCTCAAACAATGAGCTCGCACCTGAACTCAAAACACCGAGTCCACACTTGGACCCTAAACAAACACGAGCACACTTGCCCGTCTCCTCAAAGAACAAGGAAAAGATCTTTGGTGATCACAACACTTTGATCACCTAAAGCACTCTCACTACAACACACCTATAGGATGAATAATCAATGGATAGCTTAAGTGTGGTGTGAGAAAAATAAGGATGAAAGCTATGGTGAAAAACTCAAGAATTCTCTTTTAACACACTCTAAATAAAACTCCCTTTGGATTGGAAGTATTAGCTCTCTATTTTGTGGAGAAAAACTTCTGAAAAGAGTGGGAAAAACTGGCTCTAAAAACTTCTCCAAATCTTGGTGAAAACAGTCCACAAACTCCCAAATATATAGGCTGTCAAAAACTAGCCGTTGGGGTCCTGACAGGCCTGCTGGTCGACCGCCCGGTCGACCGCCAACGGTCAAAAATCCGACCGTTGGAGCCTCCGGTCGACCGGCCCGGTCGACCCAGAAGAACAGAGAGCACTGATCTCAGTTCCGGTCGACCGGCCCAGTCGACCGCCCACAGAACTGCCAGACGTGCACGGTTCTGTGCACGTCGGTCGACCGGCCCGGTCGACCGACCTCTGTGCAATGGGTTAACTTGGAACACAGTTTTGAGGTCTAAAACGTTCGAATTTGGGAATAAGTATATAGGGAAAGTTGTAGATATTGAAGTCTTCTTTCTAATGCAACTTAAATCAAATCAATATCAATTCAGAATTGAAAGTTATCAATAAAATACTAAAAGGTATCAAATCAGAAACTGTAAACTGTTTTTAGAACAAGAACAGACTTCAACCCAATATTTGACATTCTTAACATTTAAATCAGAAAATGATTATTGAATATTAAATGTAGCTCTGAAATTCATCTTTAAAATGCAATTTAAATCATGTTAATTGAATATAAGAATCAAAAGTTATGACTAGAAAACTAAAAGAATATCGAGCAGATCAGCAGAACGGTCGACCGAGAAAACCCGAGAGTTCTAAAATGGTTTTGGTTAAAAACACATGTATATTTGAAACACCAAAAACCAAAACGGTATTTTTCTAGAACTAAAAATCTTTTATGAAAACACATATAAATCAAGAGTGTGTGTGTGATATGAACTTGAGCAATCCACCAACTATCTATCATTTACATTTTATCTAAAACAAAAATCAAATCTTATACCTAGACACAAGTCTTCATCTTCTTGAAGTCTTCACTTGAAGGCTTCTCATCTTCTTGACTTGGTCCAAGCTTGATCCAAAAGCTCCTTGGATCACACCGTGCTAGCTCCAAATCTTGACATTTTATCCTTTGTTGAGCTATGCACCTACTAAGATCTTGATAATGAATCTGTCACTAATTAAACACAAGATCATTAGTAAACATAACTTCATGAGTTGATCATCATCAAAACTAGGGTGATAGGCCTTTGGGCCAACAATCTTCCCCTTTTTGATGATGACAAAACTCATGGAGTTATATATGCATGGATTAAAGTAAAGCTTCAAGGAAGCTCCCCCTTAACTCATGCATAACAATAAATAATAAGATATGACAATAAAGCTCATCAATATGTATGCAAGTATGGAGATAAAACATGCAACAAGCATAAATCAAAATCTTTTTCTCCTATTTGCAATACAAAACATATATACATAAATAACAAGGAAGACAAATACTTCTCCCCCTTAAGCAATGAAAAACATGCATATAAACTCAAATACTTCTCCCCCTTTTTGTCAATCATCAACAAAGGGTTCAAAGTGAAATCAAATCAAACAAATTTTTCTCCCCCTTTTTGTCAAAAACAAAAAGATCAATAAGGGGTCAAATCAAACATATCAACAAAATGTTTTTTTATTAATTTTTCTTAAACAAAATTTTTAAAGGTATCAGAGCTTTTGTAAAAACAAACAAATTTTTAAGATACCAAATTGAAAATAATCATTATTGTAAAAACATATTGATACCAATTGACATTTAACAAATATGAAGTTGAAGCATTTTGATATCAATGGTAAACATAATGATCCAAAATTTTATTTTTCATCAAAAACTTTGTGCTTTTAAAATTGTGAGCCAATTGAAAGTTAAGCACATGAAAATCATATATATGTATGAGAAATGAGTATACCAAGTGAAATTGATACATACATATATAGGAAAACAAAATATGAGTATATACAAAATAAGTTCATATTGATACCAATTGAAATGATTCAAAAATACCAATTGACATAACAATAAGGTCAAGTGTAAACATCATATTACAATACCTCCCAATCATGGTTCAAGTTTTAAATGATTTTTATTTTTTTTAAGCATACATGAACATGATCTCCCATCCATCCTCCCATAGATGGTAGGGGTTTTCAAAAATAGATTTGAAAAATAAGCTTTGTTTGAAAAACTCTACCAAATGAAGAACAATTAACTAGTTAAAATAATTTTTAAAAAACTAGTTAAAGATCCTTCAAAAACATGAAATCAAAGCATATGTATTTCATGAATCATACTAAGTACATAAAAGTTCAAGCACTCATAGTCCATAAAGCTCAAAATTATCTTGAAAAGTAAAAGATGAGTGTTCAAAGGTTATGTTAATAGCATTTTCATGAAAATGGTCATTGAAGCTCAAAAGATTATAAGTCACATATTTAAAAAAAATCATTTTTCATTAAAATAATAATCTTCATGGTATATGTATGATTTATCCAAAACTATCAATACACATGCATATCCCAAACATAAAAGAGTCTATCAAATGTATTTGCATGAAGGCAAGAGACTCACGGGTATACATGTATATTTATTAGATTTGAATTAAAAATACATATACATGAAGTAAAGCATAGAAATTGGCAAAGCATGTATAAATGAGAATCATCAAAACTAGCCTATACATGTGCATATAGTGGGTACAAATGAGCATGAAGTGCAAACATATGTAAGTCACGTGTAACTCACTATTTGTACATGTATAATACAAGTTTTGATAAAAACTACATCTAAGTATGTTTTTACCACATGAAGCACAAAAATACATAAAACATGAACATGCTAAAAATAATATGAATGAACAAGTATGAACATGAATAAAAAGGGAGTTTAGAGATTGTTACCAACTCCAAAGCTCCAATCATGGTGGTTGTCCCACCAAAGCTTCTTGATAGTGATGCATCCCAAAAGTATGTCCATCATGTCCAAGTGCATCCACTACCAAGGCACCGATCCTCTCACATTTTGTGAGAGCCCTCACCTACATCAAAAGCAAATGGTGAGGGTTTTGGTACCCATATTTTCTTGGGTCCTTGGGGGTTAGTTTTGTAAGGAACCCAAAATCTTTTATTAGCAAAATTAAAATGATCTAACCTATCATAACCAAATTTTGCTAAATGGCCTTTGCGGCCACAATGTGTACATACGTAAACTTTAGTATGCTTATGTGAATGTTTGTGATCGTGTTGTGCAACATAAGCAAATGCATGATGTGAGCGTGCATGAACATGGGGAACTTGTTTCTTTTGAAACAAGAATTCCAATCTAGTATGGTTAAATGCACAAGAGTTCAAAGTTGAACTCAAACAATTAATCCTATTTTTCAAAACATTTACTTCATTTTGATCAATAGAAGTGGTGGCATGTAAAGCGTGATCAAAAGTCTTTTTCTTTTTAGAAACTTTTTCTTGTTCTTTTTCTTTTTTAAAAATTTTTCCTTTTAAACAAGAGTTTTCTTGAAAAACAACTTCTTTTTGTTTTTCACCAAAACAATTTTATTTTTCAAAATAGTGTTCCCTTCACACAAATCATTTAATTTAGACATAAGGGAAACATTTTCATTTTTCAAATCTTTATTTTCTTTTTCTAAACATGCAATGTTAGATTTAAATGAATCTTGTTCTATATGCATGCAATCAAGTTTCTTTTTCAAATTTTTATTATCTTTCTTAATCATGTCATATTTCTCAAGAAATAGTTGACAAAAAGTAGATAGCTCATCATATGATATATTATTATCCTCATCCTCGGATTCGGAAGTTACCTCAAGGGGGTTATCCCCTTGGACCATGTAGCACACATTGGAGATGTCGCTTCCAACGTCCGAATCGCTCCCGGCATAATATTGTTCTTTTTCACCAAGAGAGAGGAGGGTGTTCCACACTACAAAAGCTAAATTAATGTTAGCAACTCTAGATAAATAAACATCATCTAGGGTAGACTTTAAAGCACTTAGGGCTTTTGCATTATCCTCAATATTCTTACCATTCAAACAATATGCATCATTAGTTGTGGCAAGATAAACATGAATGCCTAGGGCTTTGAGGTACAAAGACATCTTAACTTTTCAAATTTGGATGTTAAGAATGTCAAAGGTGGGTGGTGACAAGAAGTCCATGGTGTGCGTACAAATATTGTGATTAGCCTAAAATGAGGATCTTTTACTCTAGGTTGTTAGACCAAATCAGAGTACCAAGCTCTGATACCAATTGAAGGTTCACCTAAAGGGGGGGTGAATAGGTGATGGCTAATCTAATGGTCACTTAATGCCCAATGATGCAAATAATGCGGAAGCTAAAAGCAAATATGACCTAATTAAAATTTTTACACTAAACACTATGTATAACACAAGAGTGTTGCCGAATTCCTCGTGAAGGGCTCTGGACAAACTCCTCTAGATTCCCCTTGAATGGGTTGAGGTGCCGCGTTGGCTCTCTTGGTTGAATACAAGTGTTAGCAAACAAACCCAAGCAAGTATGTATCAATTATGCACACAATATATCAAGCATGAAAGATAAAGACAAGTAATAAGCATGCAAGATATAATAAGAGACAAAGAGAGAGAGAGAGAGAGAGAGTGAGCAATCGCAAACACAAAGGGTTTGTTTTGAGGTTCGAGCACACTTGCTCTACATCCCCGCCTTCGACACACGAAGGATTTCCACTATGCAAGATCCCAATGGATCTCTCCTCGGTGCCGCAACACCTACAAGCCCTCGGACTCCCTAGTCCCGTACACACCGCAAGCCCACCGGCTCGTCGAGGCCGCACCTCAAACAATGAGCTCGCACCCGAACTCAAAACACCGAGTCCACACTTGGACCCTAAACAAACACGAGCACACTTGCCCGTCTCCTCAAAGAACAAGGAAAAGATCTTTGGTGATCACAACACTTTGATCACCTAAAGCACTCTCACTATAACACACCTATAGGATGAATAATCAATGGATAGCTCAAGTGTGGTGTGAGAAAAACAAGGATGAAAGCTATGGTGAAAAACTCAAGAATTCTCTTTTAACACACTCTAAATAAAACTCCCTTTGGATTGGAAGTATTAGCTCTCTATTTTGTGGAGAAAAACTTCTAAAAAGAGTGGGAAAAACTGGCTCTAAAAACTTCTCCAAATCTTGGTGAAAACAGTCCACAAACCCCCAAATATATAGGCTGTCAAAAACTAGCCGTTGGGGTCCTGACAGGCCTGTCGGTCGACCGCCCGGTAAACCGCCAACGGTCAAAAATCCGACCGTTAGAGCCTCCGGTCGACCGGCCCGGTCGACCCAGAAGAACAGAGAGCACTGCTCTCAGTTCCGGTCGACCAGCCTGGTCGACCGCCCACAGAACTGCCAGACGTGCACGGTTCTGTGCATGTCGGTCGACCGGCCCGGTCGACTGGCCCGGTCGACCGACCTCTGTGCAATGGGTTAACTTGGAGCACAGTTTTGAGGTCTAAAACGTTCGAATTTGGGAATAATTATATAGGAGGAAGTTTTAGATATTGAAGTCTTTTTTCTAATTCAACTTAAATCAAATCAATATCAATTCTAAATTGAAAGTTATCAATAAAATACTAAAAGGTATCAAATCAGAAACTGTAAACTGTTTTTAGAACAAGAACAAACTTCAACCCAATATTTGACATTCTTAACATTTAAATCAGAAAATGATTATTGAATATTAAATGTAGCTCTGAAAGTCATCTTTAAAATGCAATTTAAATCATGTTAATTGAATATAAGAATCAAAAGTTATGACTAAAAAACTAAAAGAATGTCGAGCAGATCAGCAGAACGGTCGACCGAGAAAACCCGAGAGTTCTAAAATGGTTTTGGTTTAAAACACATGTATATTTGAAACACCAAAAACCAAAACGGTATTTTTCTAGAACTAAAAATCTTTTATGAAAACACATATAAATCAAGAGTGTGTGTGTGATATGAACTTGAGCAATCCACCAACTATCTATCCTTTACATTTTATCTAAAACAAAAACCAAATCTTATACCTAGACACAAGTCTTCATCTTCTTGAAGTCTTCACTTGAAGGCTTTTCATCTTCTTGACTTGGTCCAAGCTTGATCCAAAAGCTCCTTGGATCACACCGTGCTAGCTCCAAATCTTGACATTTTATCCTTTGTTGAGCTATGCACCTACTAAGATCTTGATAATGAATCTGTCACTAATTAAACACAAGATCATTAGTAAACATAACTTCATGAGTTGATCATCATCAAAACTAGGGTGATAGGCCTTTGGGCCAACAACTTTCAAAACAAGTTGTATCTCTTTATGCCAATATTGTACTGGCCCAATATAGATACCCTAAAGTCTAGGTCTGATGTAAGAGAACAACCTTCTTTTGGGTTGACTGCCCTTTTATAGGATTGGACCCAGAATTTAAATTATCTATTTCAATCATATAATATATGTGATGATTTTGCCATAATGATAACCTTCCTTTGGGCTGACTGTCACACGCATGGGCCACATAAATCTATGCATCTTGATTCTTGTTCCGCCGTCAGGCCAGTTGATGAGAGTAATACAATATGAGCCTCTAGTGGTGGCAACCTTCCTTTGGGCCGATTACCACATACCAAAATTCTCCCAAAAATTGCATTACCCACATCAAGTATCTGACGCCGTATAAAATTAAGTCAAACAATTGTCTTTCTTTGGGCTGACTATTGTCTACTTGAATTATATACACATTTAATAAGCTCTATATAAATTCTTTTACTTGAACATGTATATATTTTTAATCTGTGTTATCTATTGTAGCATTATTTATCATGCTAGAGCAATACAAATAAATAACATAAACATCAATGAAGTGGAAACATGTAAGGATACATATAAGCATAGTAATTTAACACTTTAATGCTTAACTAACTATTGTTTTGTCATCTCTAGTGCCAGTAATACTGTAATTCTCGTCAAGAGCTTTGAAATGACTATTTGAATGCCCAAAACAGAGTCGGATAAGCCCGTAACAGTTGATTGAAGTTTCTATTGGCAAAATGGGTCTGCAATGCTTATCGGGTGGTCTGTATAAATATCCTGACCTGGCTCGCAAAGATTAAGTTATGGGTTTTCTTAATGGGTCGGGTTTAATAAACTGAATAAAATTCGATTAGCTTAAAGTGAGTTTGATTATGATTAGGTTTCTTTATTTGATTAAAATTCTACTACAAATTTTTTTAATAGACTAGAATTCTATCTCTACCCTTAAACCCAAATCAATCTCAATAATCACAATTAAACTTAATCTAAGGTTGATTAAGATTAGACTTCTTATTGAATCAAAGTTCTAATCAATCTCAATTGGGGAAACCCAAAACCCTAGCCATTTTTTCTGTCGTCTAAATGCCACTGCCGGCCCATGGTGACTGTCACACCCTGCTAACTAAAATACACTAATGCAGGTATACGACGAGAGTCACTACGTTTTTTTTTAAATACTCTAAGCATCGGTACATGAAATTTAAACACAACTAATAAGATATCCAGCTTTATTACAGAAGTACAAAATATAACAAGAGTCTTACTTTATTACATTAAAAGCACACAAAAATAAGGAAAACAAGAAATCCTCACGAGCTGAAAGTGAAATCTAGCCCACTACTGAAGCTTGGCAACTCGCTCAAAATACTCCTGGTTCAGTGGAGTCTCTGAGTCGAGATCTCAGCATGCAAACTCAGGATTATCAGAAAGCAACCTAGTGAGTGGTAAAATAAGGGAATGATATAATATAATATAATAATAGTCAATATATTATTGTAGTGGTTACTTTTTGACCTGCCTAAGATTGTGACATGTGTAACATCCGGCCCCCAAGGGATGCGCGATAGGTGGCCACTTCCAGAATAACTGATCCAGAGTCCCGTCCAATTCGAACTCCAAGCGGGTTGGGTAAGTGAAAGACGAGATAAAGCTGGTTAAAGGAATATCTTTATCTTTAAGCCTAATTATCATCCAAATGGGGCAGTTACCCCTCGGGGACAATTCATCATTATCCATAGCAAGGTGCGGACTACCAGATGAGATAGACTCTCCTCTATCTCAATTCAAATCAGGATGTTCAGCTCAACTGCCATCCAGATGAGGATTTTAAGTATTCAAATTGAGTTAGACTCATTCATCTTATATTGTGGATATTACCTTTATAAATAACAGGTCCCTCCCAACAAGGAAAGGGATCACAATAGGAATTCAGAAATCCTAGCACACTAGAGAAGCCCACCTGTAATCATCATTATTATAGTGAAATTCTCCTCTCTCTCTCTCTATCGTGATTTTTTTTCTTTTTGGGTTTCCACGTAAGTTCTATGTGTTTGTGCTTACTGTGATTTTGATTTAACTATCCCTCCATTATTTTGGTGCGTAGATTGATTTTTTAGGAATTTATCCACTGCAATTGGTGCTTTTATTGAGATACTCGAAACCACACCCTTGAGATCTTTCGCTACACAACACCCTAACTCTTCCACAAAAAACCGTCGCTCAGCCGTCATGGCTCACAAGAGTGCCACCCGACATGACATTAATGCTCCTGACGAATTCAATCCATCAACCCTCTCCCGCGAACAATTCATCTAGATGGTAATCACCTACGATGACGGCTGGACGAGCACCGAGTAAAGGCTGATCGCGAGCGTGAACTGGTTTCCATCCATCGCGATACAGTAGAACGTAAGCGCGAGGCGGTAACACAGGTCAATTATCAGTTGCTCATGCAGATAAAGCTTCTGCAAGAGGCGCAACAGCAAATCATTGAGTTAGGCGCCCAGAAAATTCAGGCAGACTCCTTCCCCGAGGTCAATCAATACCCAGCAGCTCCGACCGACTTACGTTTCAAGCTAAACAAAATGCGCTCCAAAGTGATTGTTTCACATAAAGATCCAGAGAACCTTCAAGCTGATAGCTCAAGGAAGCGCGCAAGGGGGCATGGAGCCCCGACATTCAAGGAGGACGATCCCCCCAATAATGACGAAGACCGAGGACTCCACCGCCTTCAACCCCTGAACCTCCCGATCGACCAGATCTTCCACATAATCAAGCATCAGTCCCGATTGAAACTCCCTAAGACAGCCAAACACGACGCAGATATCTTGGAAGCAGGAAGTTTCTCCTTTCACAGCAGTTGGGGACACGCCACTGTGCATTGCTAGGCCCTCAAATGACATCTCGAGGACCTAGTTAGATGAGGACATCTGGACGAGTTCATCTGACTCGGAGGAAGACCCCAAGGTCGGAGAGGCCCCGACTAAAATGGTTGACTAAAATGCTCACTCCTTAACACCACCAGGGACAGGAAGAGCACCCTCAGGCAATGTGCTTCTCACCTGAAGAGATAGCACGTGTAAAACTGCGTAACATCCAATAATATTATGCAAACTCTTTTATTCCATGATCGATATCTTCTCTAGGTATGACGAGCATACTCGAGTGAGTCAACAGCCTATATCGATTCCTACCTTGATGGCTACGAGGGAAAAACAACCCTCGTGGCTATCCATTGGGGAGCCTCCTGAAAGATGGAGGCTCGTCCACAATGGTAGTTAGGAGTTGGCTTAGATAGGTTTTCACCTTGATGGCTACTCGACTGAGTCAACAGCCTATATAGGGTCCGACCCTGACAGCTTTGAGGGAAAAATAGCACTCTGCGGCTATCTCTCAGGGAGCCTTTTGAAAGATGGTGGCTCACCCATAAGGGCTGCTTGGAGTCAGCCTAGGCAGGTTTTTACCCTGATAGCTACTCGAGTGAGTCAACATCCTATAACGGGTCCTATACTGATGGCTATGAGCGAAAATAACCCACACGGATATCCCTCGGGGAGCCTCATGAAAGACAGAGGCTCGCCCATAAGACTCAGAGTCGGCCTAGATAGATTTTTAACTTGATGGCCACTTGAGTGAGTCAATAGCCTATATCAGGTCCTACCTTGACGGCTATGAGGGAAACACAGACCCCGCAGCTACCCTCAGGGAGCCTCTTGAAAGATGAAGGCTCGCCCATAAGGGCTGCTCGGAGTCGGCCTAGACAGGTTTTCATCTTGATAGCCACTCGAGTGAGTCAACAGCAAATATCGGATCCTACCCTGACGGCTATGAGGGAAAACAGCCCCCGTTGTTATTCCTCGGGGAGCCTCCTGAAAGATAGAGGCTCGCCCACAAGGGCTGATCAGAGTCGACCTAGATAGATTTTCACCTTGATGGCCACTCGAGTGAATCAACAACCTATATTGGGTCCTACCCTGACTGCTGTGAGGAAAAAATAGCCCCCATGGCTATCCCTCAGGGAGCCTCCTGAAAGACGGAAGCTCGCCCACAAGGCCTGCTCGGAGTCGGCCTGGACAGGTTTTCACCTTGATGGCCACTCGAGTGAGTCGACAGCCTATATCGGGTCCTACCCTGACGCCTATGAGAGAAAAATAGCCCCCCATGGCTATCTCTTGGGTAGCCTTCTGAAAGACAAAGGCTCGCGCACAAGGGTTGCTTGGAGTCGACCTAAATAGTTTTCACCTTGATGGCTACTCAAGTGAGTCAACAACCTATATCAGGTCCTACCCTGATGGCTATGAGGGAAAAATAGCCCCCATGGCTATCCCACGGGGAGCCCCCTGAAAGGAGGCTCATCCACAAGAGATGCTCAGAGTCAGTCTAGACAGGTTTTCACCTTCACGGTTACTCGGGTGAGTCAACAACCGATATTGAGTCCTACCCTAACAACCCCCAACAAACAAACAAAGACATAAGGCATCACACGGGAGCGATAAGAGTAGTAATTTACCAATCAGAGAAAAATAGAGGACACATCTCTTCATCACATTCATCCATACAAAAAGTGTGTTAGCCCCATTATCCTCGTCTATGACCACTGCCTTGATCCTCTGACCACCTCCAGATCTCTCATGGTAGCTGCCAGAGCTCTCAAACGATCAGTCGGTCTCCTAAGCTGACGACCCGATCTCCCGGTCTGGGAGCTAGGACCCTCGGGGTTTTGGTTCTCGCCCCTAGCCACCCTCCGGTGCTCTCCACCAGACACCAGATCTAAGGGTTATAACCTCAGAGCGCAGCTTCTGCACCTCCTCCAGCGACGTTCCATGAACAAGCCAAAGATTATTATAATGGTCTGATGACACCTCCTCACATGCCTTCTGCAACTCCAAAAGACGGCTCAGGAGCTTCTATTTAAGACTACCTTCTCCTCCCTCAATGAAGCACTCGCCACCTGTAACTCGCGCCCTTTCTGAACGACCCCATCCACCCTGTTTCCGAGACTTGCAACAGTCATTTTGTGAGAGATGAGCTCACGATCCAGCTGAAAGGTTAGGAGATCGAGTAGTTTGAGCTCTACGGGGCGAGAAAGCCCACAAATCCTCGGGAGCTCCCCCACAGCTACTTTCTGCCGCCAGGCATTCAAGGAGTCTAACAATGATCCAGTCTTATCATCCAGGTCTATTTCCACCTCTTTATCCTCTCTTCTAGGTCCAGAGCCCTTGACCTCCTCGGGCGACTCCTCGCCCGAAGTGCCAAGCTCGTTAAAACCTATGAGGGTAGGGGATATCCCTAGACTCCGAAGGCTCCCCCTCTGATCACCAATCACCGAGTCAAAAGACGGGCAGAAAGGGCCTGCCGGACACGCATCCACTATGGCCTTAAAGCATAAAGGGAATAAGACATTCAAAAAGGGGTGAAAGCTGAAGATTCGACTATTTCTGTTCAAAAGATTACACCGGATTTTTACAAACAATGGTAGAAATATCAAACAAGATAAACTCTCAAACACTCACTTTGCCTTTGCCTTTGCGAGAGGCCTTGAAAGTGGGAACCAAAAGAGCAGCTTCCTCGGGGGCAGCCCAGGCCACCTGCCCAGCGCTCGGAGCAGCGGGTGGAGAGCTCATCGCTATGGGCGCAACATCACTTGATGGAGTATTCAGAGAGGTCTCCTCCACTATAGCGGGTGAAGCACCAGCCACCCGCCCAGCTCGAAAGCTGTAAGCAGGGAGCTCGATGTTAGGGGCGTTGCACTGCTAAATGGAGCATTCAGAGAAGTCTCCATCTCGGCAGCATGGGCAGCGCTGCTTTCAGGAGGATCCTGACCTTCACCCATAAGGAAGGATCTAATATCAAGCGAGTACCTCAGAGACATCCCCACGCTTCCCGTCTTCGTACCCCTCATCGTACTTCTTAAATTTGAACACTTTCAGCGCATGTTGACAATCAACTACAACCTCCTGCTCATGTGCTTCAGTTTCCTCGAGGGCGACCTGTACCTAGTTCAAGTCATCGATGAGGCACTACCTCACCTCCTGAAAGCATCTCGCTCTAACTTCAGGGCAGCCTCTGCCTCCTCTACATGCAGTCGCAACCCCTCAAAATCCTGCTGGGCCTTTAGCAATGTAGACTCTTTCTGTTGTAGCTCAGAGTCCCTCTTCTGCATCTCTGGCCCCTTCTTTTCCAGCTCCCCCTAAGCTGCGCCACCTCCTCCTCCCAGCTCAAGTGAGCCTCCACTTTTCGGCTCAAATCTTCTTTGAGCTATCCAATCTCCTCAGCCGTCACCTGCCCTACAGCACTGAGCTCTTCATCCTCCGGCGCATGTCAGAGATTTTGCCCTCCCTCACCTTAAGCGCATCCCAGTAGTCGTCAATAGCTCTAAGAGGAGAACCATGTTCTGAAGGGGAAGCCAAAGTTAAGCGACACTCAAACAAATAACTCAAAATAAGGACGTCAAGCCACTTACCTTGGAAAAGTCATTCTTCAGATGCCATCTTCGCTCCTTCAAAGGCATGACTTTGAGTTCGTCAAGCCCCTGAGGTAGTCTTTGTACCTGAGGGCCACCTCGAATCACTCCTCTAGAAGAACAATCCTAGTTCCGGATCCGCAACGATCCATCCCGATGATAGTTCTTAGAATTGTACGGCGGTCCCCAGGGAGCCGACACCACTAGTTGCCTTGCACCCTCCGCAGCCTGAGGATGCTCAACAATGTCTACCCTTTCAAGACTATGTGGAAACGAAAGCCTGACATCATCCATAGGCAGAGGGTGCTATTGTCTCAATCCCTCTTGGGCAACGACTCAGTGGTAGGATGCCCTACAGGCATTTTAGGGCCGTACCTTCAACCTCTGCAATGGTTTCAATGATTGGTGAAGCTCCCCAAACACCATCTACACGATCCGAGGATTCAACCCAAGCCTTCTCTGAAAATCACCTAGAGGGGGGTGAATAGGTGATATGGCTAATCTAATGGACTCAATGCGGAATTTAAAAACTTAATGCAATACACTCAAGTGCAATCAACAAGTAATGCACACACAATCAAGCCAAGCAATTATGAATTCACAATATGAATAGTTGCAAGGCACAAAGTAAAGAGAGAGATAGAGAGAGTCAACGGATCAAGCGCAAACAACAAGATATGTTACGAGGTTCGAGCACCCAGCTCTACATCCCCGCCTTCGATACACGAAGGATTTCTAATCCACTAGCAAGTCCACAAAGAACTCTCACAAGGAGTACCCAACTCCTCTCTTTTCAACCACAACCTCCTCCTTGAGGCAAGCTCCAATCCAACAAAACAATCACCTCACAACTTGAGGGATTAGCACAAAGCAAACAAGGATCACCTCACAACTTGAGGGATACAACCCAAGGCACAAAGCCAAGCAAAGATTGGGTTTTTAACTTGGTGGTCTAACAAACAACCACAACAATTTCTTTCTCCCACACAAAGATCCTATAGAAGAGATAGTAAATTTTAGCTCAAGTGTAGAGAAAACCAATGGAATGGAAATCAAAATCACAAAGAAAAATCCTTAGAAAAAACTGAAACCAAGATATAGAAGATGAATCAAAACTCTTTTCCCAAAAACCCTTTTCTTTGGTTTTCCAAACCCTAGCAAAAACTCCAAATAGATTGTTCAATATGAGTTCAAAAACTTCTTTTGATTGCTGTGAAAACACCAGAGAGTAGGAAAAAATTCGCACAAAAATTCTTTTTGAAAAACTCTCACAAATGGGGTATTTATAGACCCCAGAAAAATATAGCCGTTGGCAGCAGAAAATGCCAGAAATACACTGCCGGTCAACCGGTCCGGTCGACCGTCCAACGGTCAAATTCTCCCATTGGCAGCTACCGGTCGACCGCCCCGGTCGACCCAAACAAACAGAGAGCTCTGCTCTCAGACCCGGTCGACCCTGACGGTCGACCGTCCCTGTCTGCCAAACGTGCACAGATCTGTGCACGTCGGTCGACCGACCCGGTCGACTGACTTCAGACCAAGTCGACTTGGTCAGAAGACTAGTCGACTGGTTGAAGTCTGGAACAGAAAACAGGATCAGAAAAACAGTTTAAAACTATTTTGAAAAATCTTTTAACACTCCTAAAAATCACCAAAAATAGTTTTATCATTTTGCATTGATATATAAACACGTGGTAAAAAGTTTAGCTCAAATATCAATCAATATGAACTATTTTTGTGTCTTATCATTTTTACCAAAAACCAAAAACTGTATTTTCTAAAACTTGAATTTTGAATAGAAAATACGTTTTGTCCAAAACTCTTCCAAATACAAAAACATGATATTTAAACACTTTGAAGCATGATGCATATGGATAGAAATCCAGTATACATGAAACATATATATATCATAGTTTTTATCTTTAATTCCAAAAATAAGTTTTGTTAAAACACAAAACCTAAAACACATGAAATAGGTATATCAAAGTAAGTTTGTCTAAGAGTTAAAGCATGCATGTATATAGAACAAATCTAATATACATTAAACCATGTAAACTTGTTTTGATATAAAATCTATTCATGCAAACCAAGATTGGTTAAACCAAAAACCGAAAACCAAAACATGAAACGTGTGTTGTGAACTTGAGCATATCATACTATTCTAATCTTTACAATTTGGTTCTAAACACAAAACTAAACTATGGTACCGATGTCTTCTTGTAGAGCGCAATCTCCAAGCCGACTCGATCCAAAACTCTATGATCCACCGAGCAAGTGCTATATGTGATCTTTGACGCTCGGGCTCTTGAATCAACATGTGAAAGCTTCCAAATCATCTTGTTGAAGCTAATCACCAACTAATAACTTGATTAATGATCTGAAACTGAAATCACAAGATTATTAGTACACATAACTACATGAGTTAATCATCATCAAAACTAGAGTGGAAGGCCTTTGGGCCAACAATCTCCCCCTTTTTGATGATGACAAAACTCATGGAGTTATATATGCATGGATTAAAGTTAAGCTTCAAAGAAACTCCCCCTTAACTCATGCATAGGATAAACAACTAATAAATGGCTCTAGATACCAATGAAATTATAAAACATGAAACATGCATAGATATGCATAATATAATAAATGGCTCTAGAAACCAATGGAAGATACCAATGAAATTTTCAAAAACAAATAAACATGTTCTAGATACCAATTAGCAAAAACAAATGTAACGCCCCGATCCTAAAGATACGGAGACGTTATGGCGACGCATATACGCGAGGTAAAATACCCCTCGTATACGCGCTAAGCCTAAAATGTAACCTGAACAAGCTATAAATCAGAACTATAATAATCAAGGAACACTGCAATAATACATATACATGACTACACATGATAGCAATGAATAACGGGAAGAAAAATGACAGCTGAATAGAAGTCAAAGGTGATATACATGAATCAAAGAATAATAACAAGAATGAAATGCAAGTATACCAGAATCAAGGGGAGAGGACCCAAGCTCCTCGCCAGGCGTACCGTCTCATCGAACACCTGCACATTAGAACAACAGTCCAATAGCTGGACGTGCAAATCCAGGGTCGTCAGAATGCGACCATAATGAGTGTGTGTGTAAAAGGGGAAACAGCTCGTGCAGAAGAAACCATGTGCATATAAAATAGTAAGAACAACTGCAGATAGGAAGACTAAATAACAAGATACATATCTGGGCAGTAACACATATAGTAATCAATATGAATACAGGTAGAAGACAAATGGCACAACGGTAAATATACAATCAATGTCAAGGGGTGTAATCTATCACATGTCACTAGGTTGGCATACAATCCAGTCATGGTTACAATTATATGTCTATCACAGTGATATAAATGCACAGTTAGATGATTGTGGTCAGTCACAATTCAATAACAGTTTATTATTAATTATGTCAGCGAACACCAATTGCCACCTGTCATAGGCGCATCCCATACTACGCCTACTACATGTGTCAATCAGAGTCTTAAGTTATTGAAATTAATAGAAGAGACTTTGTCCATGCTTTAGGTGGGTTCCGTACATACCCGGAACCACGGCCCAATCACCTGGCGCTGAACCAGGTCCTACCGCTAGGTAGTCAATAACAATAACAATGTGTCAATACAATGACAATATGAACAATACGGGATGCCAGTCATCCCCCGGAACCCTGCAGTGGAACCGTATCTCGGCTGCGCAACCTGTATCCTAGGTCCACCCAAAATACAGACGCTGTCTCCTCCATCAATTTCCCCAATCCCAGTGTAAGTTGTTCAATTACTTATTATTATCATTTATAACAATTAATGTCCATGTCATTTCGATTACTGGGACGATACGGTGACAATAACAATATCAATGTGACAATAACAATGTGAACAATAATACCGTGTAAACGGTAGAACAATAGAACAATGTATGTTATGGTCTGACAATATTTTCCCAGTAATCTTTCAATAACATGAATCAATACAACAATAGAACTCGATAATACTCAATAGCCAGTCTCATCTGGAACCGGTCAATACCTCATATGCCTGTACTGCATATAACAATATCCGATCTCCGTAGTCATCATGAACCTACCCTCAATAGTCATCCTGACCGTCAAATATCAATCTATGTCAAAGTAATCCTGTACAGTAATCCACAAGTTTAATAAATCAATAACCTGTTCTCTCATTATATCAGTCTAATCTGATCTTTACGTCATCAGCATATTCACATCTCAATAACCGAAATCGTCAATACTCTGATACATCTATTCAGATCTCCACACTCTAGTCTGATCAAAGTCATCACCCCTCCCTACTAAAGAGATATCATTAACTATTCCATCAACTTATATTCCCAATACTATCCTTGCAAATCGTTAAGTATCAGTCTGTATCAGTGTAAGCCAAAACGGTAAACTACCATATCAATGAATCTGTAATAGGTCCTCTCCTCAACACCAATATGAACTCAATCTCTATCAATAGATGTAATCAATAACCATGCATGTCCTCGAGGTCAACAAGTCAAACGCATATCCCAATCATATCAACTAGGAAACATCCTCAAATACATGTGATCTAGAATATCTACCCAACTACTTCAATCATATCTGATATGTCCTCAAACACTTACTAATAAAGTCATTTCTAACTACTGATCATCATTCAATGTAAATAACATAAGTCTAGATCAATCCCGAGTCATTACATCCAACTTAAGATTTCAATAGTTCCATAACAATCGAGTATCAATACACATCAAGTAATCTGACACATTAATCATCAATCCGACATGCATCAACAATATCCAGTACTAGTCCTCTCACTCAAACATGTAACTCTAATTCATAAGTATTCACAATCACCACTTCTATTAATGATCCGTCATAATATCCCCACACTCGGTATCACCACATATCATAGACATGCATCTAAGTTCTATGATGATAAGTCTATTCATTACCACTAATATCCATCTCTAGAAATCATGTACATCCATCAATAAACAATATATATATAACCCATGGGTGAAGTCCACAATCCATCGAGTAACCATACACAGCTGACAGACTCATATTAGTCGACTGAAGCTATATACAAGTCGACTAGGGGAAAGTGTAGTCGACTAACAAGTTAGGATAAGTCGACTAGTCATTCTATTAGTCGACTAAAAAGTATCAAGTCGACTGACAGGGAACAACAGAGAGTCAGCCATTCATCTGAGAGGTAAGCTAGTTGACTAGGGGTCATGGGGTGGTCGACTAATACTTGTATTAGTCGACTACCAGTATGGACAAGTCGACTAATCTGGTTTGCAACATGATACAGATTCAATTCCGCACATACTCTCAATCTACCAAGGGACTCACTGCTTCTCTCATGCACACTTCCCACAGCATATAGGTTCTACCTTATGTCTATACACAAATTGTCCAACACTCATATGATAACAAGGGATTCTAACGTCATAGATATATGCATCTCCTATTCCATGCATTCGTCATGTAAAATAAAGGGAATGACAAAACCACTTCTATACTAAAAGTTATCCACACTCATAACAATATAACACATTAAATGGTTCATCACATACATAAAAATATTTACAATTACTCCAAATTTAAAGAATGAGAGAGATATGAGGAGAAAACACTCACCTTGGGGAATCTGCGCGTTACCGGGCGAGTCGCCGTTACGGTCGCCGTGGCGTCGCTCTTCGCTGTCGGACTACATAGGACGGTAGCCAGGGTCCTGGGGAAGACCTGGCTGCAATCTGGAGGTCTCACGCTCGCCGGAAGGGCCTGGAATCGCCGCTCGCCCGCTGCTTGTGCTGCTGGTTTGAATCTGGATCTGCTATGCGCGTCGCCGGGCGAGTCGCTGCCATGGTCGCTGTGGTGCGATTCCTCACCAACGGACTGCATGGGGGGGTGGCCAAGACACTGGGGAAGGTCACCGTACTGGTCTCCGGCGATGGTCTGACGTGGATCAGGAGAACGACCAGCTCGCCGAACTTGCGCAGATCTGGATCTGCTGCTGTCCAGATCTGGATTCGGCTGTTGGTGCGCTGTCGCGTCGCCGTGGGGGGGATCCGGGGCAGCCTGTGGATTAAGGGGAAGCTGCTGGTGTGCCACGGCCAACAGGGGACTCGCTGCTGTCGTCGTGGCTGTTACTCGCGTGCTGGATCCCTGCAGGGGCGGCCTGCTGGTCTGCAGGGCCTGCTGCTACCCTGCTGCTGTGGGAGAGGCCGGCTGCTCTGGTGAAGGGCTGGATCTGCGGGTCACCTGGCCTGCTGTGGCGCGCCGCCAAGGGGCTGTGGTGGTGAGTGCCGCTGGATCTGGTAGGCTGCCGTGCTGATCCGAGAAGAAGACGACTGCAGGCCTGGACATGGGAGGAGATGCTGCAGCCATCAAGAGAAGAGGCGGCTGCTGGTGTTCGGCTGCAAGGAGGGGGCAGCCATCAGGTGGAGGTGGGGGTGCTCGGCCATCAAGGGAAGAGGTCTCGGGCTGTGGGTGGCTGAGCGGCAATGGGAGGGGATCTCCGGTGGAGTCTTGTAGTGGAGGTATTATGGATCTAGGTGCGGCCAGAGATGAGGAGAGAACGGGGTTGGCGGCTGGATTTTTGAGGGAGAAATTAGGTTAGGGAACCTAGGTTTAGGTTAGATTGAAAATGGGATTATATAATATGGGTTGGTTATTGGGTTTTGGGTTTGTGGGTAGAGGGTATGCCAACGGGTTGGGGTTCAACCAATCAATGAGTAAATGGGCTTATGGATCCAATTAGGTAATTGGGTATAGATATCGGGTATTGGGTTAAGGCTAACAAGAAGAACACCACCACCACCTCCAAGATTAGTATAAATGCCAATATGAATATCAAACCAAATAAACAAATAATAGTAACACAATTAATATTATTAAAAATAATTAACAACGGAATGATAATAGAAAATTACCATTTACTATCTCAAAAGAATTCCCATATTTAATAATAGAAATAATCTCAAGGAGGAAATTAATAAATCAACTTGATTAAATAAAAATACTCAGTAAATAAAAATAAATACTTGAAGAAAATAAAATACAGTAGTTTAGATTAGGGATATTACAACAAATAAACATGCTCTTGATACCAATTAAACTAAACAAATAAACATGCTCTAGATACCAATTAAACTCAATATATGCAAAACAAAACTAATGATCTAATGATCTCTTTTACAAGCTCTTGATACCAAAACTAAACATGTTCTTTAAATAATGCTTTTGATACCAATTGAACTAATATAAAAACACATAAAACATGCATACAAACATGCATATAAACTCAAATTCTTCTCCCCCTTTTTGTCAATCATCAACAAAGGGGTTAAAAACAAAACTAATAAAAAACATATACCAATTAAAAGAAATTCTTCTCCCCCTTATTTACAAAACTAATGAAAACATATTCTTTTTATATTCAAAACAAGGAATCAATCAAGGGATGCTCTCCCACTTCAAATATGATACCAATTAAAAAATGTGAAACTATACCAATTTGAAAAACAAAAATCTTGATACCAATTGATAAGTAAACAAACAACATACCAATTGAAATAAAACATAACAATTTTTGAATTTTTAAACATAAATATTGATACAAATTGAACTTAAACATAGATCAATTGAAATTATTGCCAATTGAAATTATTATTCTCTATCATAAAGTAAGGGAGTGGAATACTAAAAACCAATTGAAAGAAGAAATACAAGATTTTCTCCCCCTTTATGAAATACCAATAAAAACTATGATAAGGCTCGAATTAAGATACCAATTGAAAACTAAATCAATTGAAACAAAGTTGAATCTCAAGCTTATCATCATAAACAAAATTTATGCTTAAAGATATAGGGATATAGTAAGCACAAATAAAACATATATATGTATGAAAAGTAGATACCAATTAAAATTGATATTCTTTGAAGTGCAAGCATACATATACAAAAAAATATGAGTATACAAAAATGTCTATATTGATACCTATTGAAGGAATCCAATGATATCAATTGAGACAACAATAATATCAAGTGTATATCTCATATTCCTACCACCCATTTCATGTTCAAGTTTACTATGATTTTCACTATAAAGCATACATGAGCATGATCTCCCATCCACCACCCTTAGAAGGTAGGGTTATCAAAAATAGGTTTTGAAAATATAGAATGTTTGAAAAACTCTACCAATTGAAGAATACGAACTAGTTAAATAGAAAAACTTTTAAACTAGTACGAAATCCTTCAAGTAAGGAATAAAACAAAATTATTTTTCATGAAACACATGTAAATCACATGATCACTAAACACTCAAAGTTCATAAAGCCCATATCATAGTCTCATGAAAACAAATCATGAGTAAACTAATAAAGTTAGTGAACAAGTATTATGTGACACATATCAACATGAAAATATTCAATTAAGCTCATGCGAAATTCCTTAAAAACATGAAAACATGAGAAACTAGATTTTCTTTACAAATTACCTAAAAACATGAAAATCATCAAAACAATTTAAACTTCAAGGCATATGTATGTCATGTACAAACTAAAGTATACATACATATCCTAAACATAATGAGTCCACAAAGGTATATGCATGAAGGCACGTGGCTCAAAGGATGTACATGTATAATCAATAGTTTGGACAAGATAGACATATACATGAAGTTAAAACTCATGATCATAGAAACAAATTCAAAATGAGGAATACAAGTTAGAATGCATGAATCATCAATACTAGACTATACTAGCACATCTAATGGGTACAAATAGGCATTCAAGCACAAACATATATAAAGATTTATTTGTGGCCCACTATATGTACAAGTATAAATCCTAGTCTTAATGAAAACTAACATCTAAACGTATATCCAAAACATGAAGTATAAAATTAGACATAAATCAACAAGATAATCATAAAAATGATCATGAAGTAAATCCACATGCTATTAGAATCATGATATACATAATAGCCAAACAATGGTGAGAACACAAAGGATTGATCCATATGAACATGGGTGATCTCAAAAGCTATACATGCAAGTCAATAATCTAATAATCATGGAATTCAACATACTAAACAAAACATGGGTCATTAAAACAAAACATCATAAACATCCATATGATCATTATGAATATGCATGTACATTAGATCTAGGGCATACATGATAGTACTAAACAAGGTGAGAACACAAAGATAAGATCCATATAAAACATGGGTGTCTCAAGTAACTAAACATGTATAACACTAATCTAATCAACATGACATAAGCATAATGAATAATAAAATAAGACATGCTATGAATAGATGAACATGAAAAGTATGCAATTAAAAATGGGAGTTAGAGAATGATACCAAAACCGATGAAGGTGCATCTCTAGTTCTCCAAACCACGGTGGTCCTCCCACCAAATCCTCTTGAGAGTGAAGCATTCAAATGGTTCTCTTTTAGGCTTAGAACGCATCCACCTCAAGGCACCAATACTCTCACGTGATGCGAGAGCTCCCACCTACATCAAAAGTCAAGGAGGTGGTTTTTGGTACCCATTTTCTTTTGGGTCTACGGGGGTTAGTATCTTTTCTAACCCAAACAAGATTATTTGCTAAATTTTCAATATGTAAACGATCATAGCAAAATCTAGCAAGATGGCCTTTTCGACCACAATGTGTACATGTGTACACATGAGCATACATGTCATGGTTGTGTCCGTGGAAAGCATGTGTATGCCGTGTAAGGTGTGCATGCAAAGATGGACCTTGTTTCTTGCGAACCAAGGTTTCCAAACGTGAATGATTCAAAGTGCATTGGCTCAAAGTGGAGCCCAACATTCAACACTTTTCTTCAAAACATTTATATCATTTTCAATAATGGAAGATAAAGTGGAGCATGCAATAGGTGTGCTAGAAGAAGAAGCTATACTAGCATGGCACACATGAGAATCTATATCAATTTTCAAAGATTCATTTTTCTTTAAAACTAAATCCAATTCTTTTGTAATTGAATCAATTTTATTTTTCAAAACAAGGTTATCTTTTAAAATAAAATCCAATTTAGAAGATAAAACCTCATTGTTTTTCACAACATCATCACAATCATTTTTGCTTTTCAAAAATTCATTTTCCTTTAAAGCAAGTTCAAGTTAAGATTTAAGTGAGTCACGTTCACTTGCAATCTCTTCCTTTTCTTGCAAAACTAATTCAAAATTAGAACACAAATCTTTTAATTCATTTTTCAAAACAAGGTTGTCCTTTTTCAAAAGATTGTGTTTTTCCAAGAAATTTTCAAGCTTTTGAGCAAGTTCCAAATTTAAAGATTGAACTTCTAAACATCCATAGCAATAGGAACTAGAGCTATCATCTAATTGAGTGTCCGATTGTACCTCAAGGGAGTTATTCCCTTGGACCATGAAGCAATGCTCTTCGGACTTTTCTCTCATAGATCTCCTCATCTTGTTGACAATCCTTGGAAGCTCGGGAGACGACAATAAGCTCCAAATTGCAAAAGCGAGTCATAACGATCAAACACGGGTAAAAGATGTCACTAAGAGATGCTCTAAGTGCTCTAAGTGCTAATGCATTAGCCTTTTTGTGTTTACTACTATTAGGGAATGATTCTTGAGTGGAGGCTTGATAAACTAGATGTCCTAGGCTTTTTAAATGTCTACTCATATTGGCCTTCCAAGCATCAAGTCTAATATGGTCAAACATAGGAGGGCTATCCATGAGTGCAACCTAAATGAGTGCAAATGAAGATGCAAATGAAGATTAGCAAACCAAGATCTCACTCCTAGGTGGTTAAACCTAAATATCAGGAGTGTAGGTTCTGATACCAATTGAAAATCACCTAGAGGGGGGGTGAATAGGTGATATGGCTAATCTAATGGACTCAATGCGGAATTTAAAAACTTAATGCAATACACTCAAATGCAATCAACAAGTGATGCACACACAACCAAGCCAAGCAATTATGAATGCACAATTTGAATAGTTGCAAGGCACAAAGTAAAGAGAGAGATAGAGAGAGAGTCAACGGATCAAGCGCAAACAACAAGATATGTTACGAGGTTCGAGCACCCAGCTCTACATCCCCGCCTTCGACACACGAAGGATTTCTAATCCACTAGCAAGTCCACAAAGAACTCTCACAAGGAGTACCTAACTCCTCTCTTTACAACCACAACCTCCTCCTTGAGGCAAGCTCCAATCCAACAAAACAATCACCTCACAACTTGAGGGATTAGCACAAAGCAAACAAGGATCACCTCACAACTTGAGGGATACAACCCAAGGCACAAAGCCAAGCAAAGATTGGGTTTTTAACTTGGTGGTCTAACAAACAACCACAATAATTTCTTTCTCCCACACAAAAATCCTATAGAAGAGATAGTAGATTTTAGCTCAAAGTGTGGAGAAAACCAATGGAATGGAAATCAAAATCACAAAGAAAATCTTTGGGAAAAACTGAAACCAAGATAAAGAAGATGAATCAAAACTCTTTTCCCAAAACCTTTTTCTTTGGTTTTCCAAACCCTAGCAAAAACTCCAAATAGATTGTTCAATATGAGTTCAAAAACTTCTTTTGATTGCTGTGAAAACACCAGAGAGTAGGAAAAAATTCGCACAAAATTTTTTTTTTAAAAACTCTCACAAATGGGGTATTTATAGACCCCAGAAAAATATAGCCGTTGGCAGCAGAAAATGCTAGAAATACACTGCCGGTCGACCGGTCCGGTTGACAGTCCAACGGTCAAATTCTGCCCGTTGGCAGCTACCGGTCGACCGCCCCGTCGACCCAAACAAACAGAGAGCTCTGCTCTCAGACCCGGTTGACCCTGACGGTCGATCGTCCCTGTCTGCCAAACGTGCACAGATCTGTGCACGTCGGTCGACCGACCCGGTCGACCGACTTCAGACCAAATCGACTTGGTCAGAAGACTAGTCGACCGGTTGAGGTCTGGAACAGAAAACAGGATCAGAAAAACAGTTTAAAACTATTTTGAAAAATCTTTTAACACTCCTAAAAATCACCAAAAATAGTTTTATCATTTTGCATTGATATATAAACATGTGGTAAAAAGTTTAGCTCAAATATCAATCAATATGAACTATTTTTGTGTCTTATCATTTTTACCAAAAACCAAAAACTGTATTTTCTAAAACTTGGATTTTGAATAGAAAATACGTTTTGTCCAAAACTCTTCCAAATACAAAAACATAATATTTAAACACTTTGAAGCATGATGCATATGGATAGAAATCCAATATACATGAAACATATATATATCATAGTTTTTATCTTTAATTCCAAAAATAAGTTTTGTTAAAACACAATACCTAAAACACATGAAATAGGTATATCAAAGTAAGTTTGTCTAAGAGTTGAAGCATGCATGTATATAGAAAAAATCTAATATACATTAAATCATGTAAACTTGTTTTGATATAAAATCTATTCATGCAAACCAAGATTGGTTAAACCAAAAACCGAAAACCAAAACATGAAACATGTGTTGTGAACTTGAGCATATCATACTATTCTAATCTTCACAATTTGGATCTAAACACAAAACTAAACTATGGTACCGATGTCTTCTTGTAGAGCGCAATCTCCAAGCCGACTCGATCCAAAACTCTATGATCCACCGAGCAAGTGCTATATGTGATCTTTGATGCTCGGGCTCTTGAATCAACATGTGAAAGCTTCCAAATCATCTTGTTGAAGCTAATCACCAACTAATAACTTGATTAATGATCTGAAACTGAAATCACAAGATTATTAGTACACATAACTACATGAGTTAATCATCATCAAACTAGAGTGGAAGGCCTTTGGGCCAACATCCTCAGCCTCAGAGTACAGCTTTACAGTGATGCGAAGAGGAGAGGGCGTGGCTTTAAGCAGGTCTACCATCACCTCATTGTTGGACTCATCGAACAGGAGCCAACGCTTCTTTTGTAGGAGAAAAGCAAGCATTGAGAAATAGTCCCTACTAACAAAAATTAAAGAAGGCCAGGATCTACCTAGGGGCATGGGACACGCGAAGACTTGGCATGACCCTCTTCCCTTTAGTGGGAACCATCCGTCCTGAGACCCTCGACTCCAGAGCAGGTTCCTCAGGCTCAGAGGCAGGCTGGATCATACCCGATGCTGCTACCTTTGGGATAACCGGGGGTTCTGGAGGCATGTTCGAGTCTAGCTGCAACTTTAGTTGTGATTGTTTTAGTCGTAGGTCGTCAACCTGCTCAACTTTTCCTCAACATCAGCGTTTGGCAAAGCCCCTCATGAGAGCTGAAGTGTAAGTTCCAAGTGACTAGGACTGCCTCGCGCTCATCTTTAGATTCATCCTCCCATGGGCCGCTTACCCGAACCACGGTATCTTGCATACCATGGTCGTTGTTGATCATGTTGACAATAACTTTTTCAACCCTACTTTTGGGGAAAAATATTGCGCACCTTGGATAGTCTTCCTTAATGAATACGCGATGCTGAAGATCTTGAGCTGGCATGCTCCAGAAGTGTATAAATCACAAAAGGCCTCAAACTCTAGAACCATGCGCCATGCTACTATCGACAACTGAGAGGGAGCAACTTTGTAAAATGCCAAAACACTGCGAACGAACTTTGTCATCTGCAACCTTAGCCCCAGTGCTAGAACCTAGAGGTGCATATATACACCCTCCCTTTTTAGGTGGGGCTGAGGAAACATCAACACTGCTGGGGCAAAACTCAATTTTAATTCCTGGATACAACCGAAATCCATAGTTGGCCAAGTACTTATCTACTTTCTCTTGATCACAAAGATTGGAGGTTTTTGGATCGAAGTCCATTCCGATACTGATACGATGGGAAGTTCTCTTTCCCTTCTCCTCCACCATGGCCTTTCTTTTGCCCGTGCCGCTGATCATAGCAGACGTACCTCCTTTCTTCATTGCGATGGAAATAAGAAGACAACTGAGTTATGAGAACCAGACAATCAGAAGAGGATAAGAAAGTAGAAGGAGGCGCAGAGATTTAGTAAAATACTTAAACCCAGATAGTTGCCTTCTTAAACCCTAGTAAAGCAAACCGTTTCTCAAATCGGGGCCTTACATATGTTACGGTGGATTAAATTTGAGCCATCGCTCTAGATATGCGGTACCCACTTCGAACACTGCTTCAACAAAAGGAATGATGACCTAATCAAGATTGCAGCGGATATGACACACATTTAAGGCTCTGCTAGCCTACAGAGCGACACACGCCATTACGAGACAAAACTTGAAATGACAGCAACTGAGACGTGTTCAAATTCAAAATTATTATATGCTCCTCTCTTTCTATTAGAGTCCCCAGGAACTTATAACCCCCGAGGTAAGTCCCGACTTCTCACAAAGAGAAGAGAGTAGAGGGGGCATCTGTAGTGGTCATTTTTTGACCTGCCTAAGATTGTGATATGTATCTATCTGGCCCCAAGGGATTCGCGACACGTGGCCACTTCCAGAACAGCTGATCTAGAGTCTCTATCCAGTTCGAATTCCAAGCGGGTCGGGTAAGTGGAAGAAGAGATAAAGCTGGTTTAAAGAAAGATCTCTATTTTTAAGCATAATCATCATCCAAATGGGGCAGTTACCCCTCGAGGATAATTTATTGCAGCAAGACGCAAACTACCAGATAGAGATAGACTCTTCCCTATCTCGATTCAAACCAGGATGATCAGCTTAACCGTCATCAAGATGAGGATTTTAAGTACTCAAATTGAGTCGGATTCTTTTACATTATCTTGTAAATATTACCTGTATAAATAACAGACCCCTCTCAACAAGGAAAGGGATCACGATCGGAATCCAGAACCCTTAGCATACTAAAGAAGCCCACCTGTAATTATTATTATTATAATGGAATTCTCCTCTCTCTGTGTGTGGTTTTTCCTTTTTAGATTTTCATGTAAGTTATGTGTGTTTGTGCTTGCTATTATTTTGATTTAACTATCCCTCTCCATTATTTTGGTGCATGGATTGATTCCTTAAGATTTACCCACCGAAATTATAAATATAATAACAATTCAAGATATAAAGAAAAATACAATGAGGATAGTTTGCAATAGGATCATGTGTCAAATCAAATATCTAACGTGGCATAAGTATACAACATGCAAGTATGCTTTAATTTACAATATATTGTGGAAGTTGTATTTGTATTAATTATGTTAGCGAACACCAATTGTCACATATAGTAGAATGTACCCTATCCTACGTCTACTATACATGTCAATTAGGGTCATATGTTATTTGAAACTGATTGGTAGAGACATTGTCTGTGTTTTATGTGGGTCCCGTACATACCTGTCACGCCCCGCTTCCCAAAATATGTGGAAACGGAGTCGCGACGAGAGTTGGAGACGTATATACGCGAGAAAATACCCACGCACATACGCTAAGCCTAAAGTAACCTGAACAAATTATAAAATCTACCATGATAAATCAATATCACTGCAATATAACATATAAATATCTAACACAATGATATCAGATGAATAAAGGAAATAAAATGGCAACTGGATGCGATAAAGATAAAATCAGAAAATAACATGAATAAAAGAGTAAGAATACCTATAATCAAGAAAAGAGAGACTCTAGCTCCTCGTAATGCGTACGATCACATGAACACCTGAACAATATAAGAAGATGTCCAATACCCTAGACATGCGAATACAGGGTCGTTAGAAGCGACCTAATGAGTGTGTGTGTAAAGAGGAAGGTGTTCGTGCATAACAACACAAGTAATATCAACATAATAACTGAAATGAAACATAACAGAATAATCAATGTCAAGAATAAAACTATGAACGATATATAATTGGTATTCTGACCACTAATGTCAAGATATGTGTCCTAGTATCTGTCACTAGTCTGGTATACAATCCGATCATATGTACAATCATATATCGATCATAGTTATATTTACATACAGTCGGGTGATCACGGTCAGTCACAATACATTAACAGTTTATCATTTTTAATTATGTTAGCGAACACCAATTGCCGCATGTAATAGACGCATCCCATACTACGCCTATTACACAGCCAATCGAGGCCTTAGTTATTGAAACTGATATGTTAGAGACATTGTCTATATTTTAGGTAGGTCCCGTGCATACCCGGGACCATGGCCCAGACCCCTGGCACTGAACCAGGACCTCTCGCAAGGTAGTCAGGAACATGTATAACAGGAACATGAACAGGACGGGATGCCAGTCACCCCACGGGAACCCTGCAGTAGACCCTCTTTCGGCTGCGCAACCTCCATCAATTTCCCCAAAATATAGACGATGTCTCCTCCATCAATTTCCCTAATTCCAGTGTAAGTTGTTTAATATCAGGTTATTTAGATTATCAAGATTATTTAACGTGCATGTTACTTGGACCACTGGGATAACTAGGTGGGTAACAACATCAACATGTGTAATCAGGATGCCGTATAACAGGATATGTAACAAGTATAACATGAGAGTGTTATTACCGTATACAAATATTTTCCCAACGACTATAGTAACATGGACATTATAATTATCAGGTATATGTCACGTACAATCAGGCAAGTTCTTCAGGTAAATCATGATATTTCAGAATAAGTAATGACCTGCTGGCATAAATAGAATAATCTGGCAAAGTATATAATCAACTCAGGTCCTCAAAGTCATCGACATATCCATCCTCTAAATCACCGGTATATCCGAATCTCAATAGCTTATCATAAAACTCTGAACATATAATATGATCACCGATATCAATGAAATCACTCTCATAATAACTCTATCTTCATAACTGAATTGATTAATAACTAAACATGAAGCACATGGTGTATCCTCGAGATCAATAAGTCAACAGATACTGAAATCATAACGAAGTAAGGGAATCATCTTCAAACAACATATGGTCTAGAATATCTACTTCTGATACTTAACATCAACAAAATATCATCTAAATAAATCTCAAATACTCACAACTATAAATCCAGCTACGTCATTCTCATCTTAATGCAGATCAGGCTTCATTATGAAGAACATAAATCCCAGATCAACTCTAACTCAAGATCAATCCAAACACAGTCCAACTTTCCTCACAACTAAATCCGAATCCAGAAGGATAAATAACTAAATAAGAACTAGAAATAATACTAATATCCCGGTGACAAAACATCGAGTTCAGAAATGTCTAACATCAATCACATCTGATCCATTATCTGTGGTATCTCTAAATTATCTCATATCAATAGAGACGTCATATATACTTGTTCACAATATCCAAAAGAGTCCGGTCAGAAATAATCACCAAATATATGAATATCAAATCTGATAACTAATACCAATTATATTAACCTCAAGATCGAGCTAAGTCAAGTCACAGTCTAAGGTGTATCAAAACTAGGCCTAAGCCAACAACGATAAACTACCAATACATGAAATGGCACTGATACAATCTCCTATCAACTACGTAAATAAAGTGAACAATCATGGATGTTTCATGAAGTAGTACAAGTAATCAAACTGGTAAAATATAACAGAAAGTCACATGAAATGATAAGTGTAACATGTAAATGCATACCGACAACGGTAAATAAGGAAATGCACAAGAACGAACACTCACATGAAATGACGCAGTTTTGGAACCGAATCGCCGTCTGGTCTTCACTGCACGAACCGGTATGGATTTATGAATCATCCCATGGGTCGATCTTCGAATCGCCAATGTATTGGGTCCACAACGAGCACGAATCCGGATTGGGTCTGGGTCTCCTGTAGCTGGGTTCCGATCTCACCAAACAAATTCAAAACACTGTAACACGCAACCAAACACATGAACTCACACAAATATTCCCTCATACACGTATACACTTCACAATATACACGCATAAACATACGTGTACACCTGCATATATACGTATACTGGTATACACATTCATACACCGTTCCACGCACGCATGTGTACATAAATATAAATACATACACACACTCTCATACACGTATATAAGATTATATACATATATACATCTATACATACTTATATATACACGCATACATACATGAATTAAAACCCATACACATGCATACATCCTTGCATAAATACATGCATACACATGCATGCATATCACAACCACTCACGCACACACCAACACACATTTAATTAAACTTCTCATTTATTACAAGTTTACCCTTATACATATATATAACACTAACCTCGGGCAACTTGCGGCGCGCCGACGGAGGCTCTGACGGAGGCATCGGGGATCGCGGAGGGTGTCGTTGGATAGAGAATATCATCGTGAAGGGCGTGGGTGCGTTCGCGCTCGCCGAAAGTGATTTACAGCGATCCACGGAGAGACGGAAGAGGGGTTCAGACTTGCTTGTGCCATGAAAAAGTGGAGTAAAGTAATGGAGTAGAGAAAGTATGACGGAGATGGAGTTCGGCAATGGCTTGGATTCAAGGAGAGGTCTCGGCCAACGGGACTTGGTGGGTGTTTGGCACGGCAACATGGAGGGGAGAGGGCGTGGGGGCTTGTGCGGCAAGGAGAGAGCAAGGTTGTTGTTGGACCATGTTGCAAGAGAGAGTTCAACTAAAATAAGGTGATGGTTGTGTGCGCGGGGATGCAGACGGATCTCGGCATGGCTAGTGTGTTCCGTTGGGTTCCCGTCTTGAGCGTGGTGTAGAGGAGAGAAGAAGGAGGTTGGGCGGCTGTCATGGAGGTTGTGTTGGAAAGAGAGAACATTGCTAAGGAAGTTGACATGGATTGCTGAGGGGTCGTCGAGGTGATCACCAATGAAGTCGACGACGAAAGGCGAAAGAGAACAGCAGCAGGAAATAGCAGCAGCAGAAAATAGGTTGGTCGGTCGACCGACATGCACAGCGTGCACAGGATCAGAAGGCGGTCGACCGACCAGTCGACCGCAGTTCCTGACTGTAAGTGCCCAACTCTCTGTTGGGCACCCGGTCGGCCGCACGGTCGGCCGGTAGAACCTGACTGTAAGTGCCCAACTCTCTGTTGGGCACCCAGTCGACCGTCCGGTCGACTGGTAGAAGAGGTCGGTCGACCGCCCGGTCGACCGACAGTCGGGTTCGGGTGAAAATCTGCTGTTTCAGAAATCTGTGTATTTAAGGCTGTTGTTTATCTCTAGGGTTTGTATCTGCAAAAAGGGATTTTGCTGGAGCTCTCTTGCATTCAAAGAGGCTGTTAGCAATTGTAATCATCTTCCTGGTAATTAATCTTTCCATTGGATTGCCCCGAGGACGTAGGCATTCAGGCCGAACCTCGTTAAATTGTTGCTTGCGTTTTGTGCTTTCTTCTGGTGATTATTTGTGCTGTTGGGTATTCTTTGTGCTTGGAGATTTGTGAGATTCTCAGTTGGTTGTTGTCGCCGAGGCTCAACAAGTGGTATCAGAGCGTCCAGGTTGCGCTTGGGATTTCTGAGGATTCGGAGGGCTCGAGATCTGATCCGGTGGAGATCGTGTGTCGATCTCAGATCAGAGGTATTGGTGTTCGTGGGATCGTGTGTCGATCTCAGGAGGACGCTAGAAGGGCTCGTGGAATCTGTGTTGAAGTAGATCAGAAGTGAAACTCGATCTAGGGTTTCAAGGGAAAGGTAAAAATCCAATTTTTATCAGAGTATAGATCTATTTCAGTTGGTTGATTTTCCGCATAGTTAGAGGATCAGAGAAATCACAATGGCAGAAGAAATAGTTTCGGCTAAGACAATGAATTCTCACTCAAGGATTGAAGTTGTCAAGTTCAATGGCACTAATAACTTCGGGATGTGGAGATGCGAGGTTATGGATGCACTGAGTGCATCAAACCTCGATGACACTCTCCTATTGGAAAAGAAGAAGAGCACGACCACTGATGAAGAGTGGGCGAAGATGAACAGGTCGGCATGTGGCTTGATACGTTCATGTTTGTCGCAAGACATAAAATATCTTGCGCAACATGAGACGTCGGCAAAGAAGCTGTGGGACACCCTTACTAAGAAATACCTGACTAAGAGTGTGGAGTCTAGGTTGCAGCTTAAGAGTAGGCTGTACAGTTTTCAAATGAAGAAGGGGAGCACAGTAAATGAACATGTCAACAGATATACTAAGCTTCTTACAGACTTGGTAAACGTGGATATCACGATAGAAGAGGAAGATAAGGCGATCATCTTTCTGAACTCACTCCCGGTGGAGGAGTATGAGACATTCACTCTGACCTTCATCAATGGAAGGCAGACCTTGGATTATAATAAAGTGTCGTCTGCACTGACTAGCTATGAGACGAGGAAGAAGGAGAGACAGCCTTCTAGGTCAGGCTCATCGGCAGAGGCACTGGAAGTAAGAGGCAGGGGTTCATCACGGAAGGGCAAGGAGGTTAGAGGAAGATCTAAATCCAGGCCGGGTTTCAGAAATCTGAAGAGTAATCAGTGTGCCTTGTGCAAGGAATTAGGACACTAGAAAGCAGAATGCCCGAAGGCCAAAGGTAAGAAGGTGGAGTCAAAGACCGAGGCGAATCTCGTACCGGCGGATGAATCGGATGATGACTCTTCAGTGTTCTCTCTCTCGGTTACTACCCCTACTATTAGTAACTCAGATAGTGCGAGTGGATCTTGGATAGCGGAGCCACCTATCATGTGTGCCCGAACAGGGCCTGGTTTTCTAGCTTTGAGAAGCTGGATGGATGTTACACGGTCATGGGGAATGACCATCCGTGTAATATAGAAGGGATGGGTACAGTTCGCATCAAGATGGATGATGGGATAGTTCGAGAGTTGAAGGAGGTGAGGTATGTACCTCAGCTCAAAAGGAATCTTATCTCAGTTGGCACTTTGAAAGCATCAGGCATGGTGATATCTGTTCGAGATGGCGATCTCAGGATGATCAAGGGCTCGATGGTGGTGATGAAGGGCATCCGCCAAGACAACCTCTACTACTTGAAGGGTAGTACGATGACAGGTCAGGTGGAGACTTCGAGTTCCTCAGATGATGGTGGCCCGGAGGTCTGGCAAGGAAAGGTCGGACAGGAAGAAGAAGAATCTTTGCGAGCTCCTGCAAAGAAGGAAATGGAAGGTGCTGCTACCTGCAATTTGTAAGGTGGACACAGCGTTCTGGACAAGAAGAAGGTGAGATTCAGCACCAGTACTCACCGTAATGAAGGTCTTCTTGATTGTGTTCACGTGTGCATATGGGGACCTGCTAAGACGGCATCGCTTGGAGGTCACAGGTACTTTGTCTCATTTATTAATAGTTCATCTAGGCAGTTTTGGATATATCCCATGAAACAAAGGGGTGAAGCCCTAGATGTGTTGGTGAAGTGGAGAGGAAGAATGGAGAGGCAGATAGGTAGGAAGATAAAGGAGCTTCATATTGGTAATGTTGAAAGGACATATACCACTTCCTACGATTTGGTCAGAACACAGGTATTGCAACTCACTTCACAACAGGTACAGATGGGTTGGCTAAAGATGTAGTCCGTTTCTTGGTGGAGGAGGTTCGAGGCTGTTGTCTAATGCAGGATTAGACAGGTCGTTTTGGGCTGAGGCGACTGAGTATGCTAGCCATCTCATGAACAGGTCGACTGCGATTGGAGTAGAGCTCCACTGGATATTTGGTCTGGGGAAGCTGCTCAAGATCATTGTTTGCTGCGGGAGTTTGGAAGTCCGGCCTACTTCAGTGTCAAGAATGGCAAGGTGAATCCGCGAGCAAAGAGGTTTGTCTATTTGGGCGTCAAGGGAAACAGCCACAGGTTGTGGGACCCCGAAGACAAGAAGATAGTGATGAGCAGACACGTCACTTTTGGAGAGACTTCAGTGTTGAAGTCCACCGTCTCTCAGCAGGTGGAGAGGACGGAGACCAAGGGAAGATCGCAGCGGGTGGAGGTTGATGCTACTCCATCATCTCCAGTTGGTTCGGCATTAGAGGAGATTTCACCAGATGTGACACCGGGTGGAGATCATGATACCAAAGGTGATGCTGAACAGGTTGACGACATTGTTAAGGATGTCGAGTTGTTTGCAGCTATAGGAACAAAGGTGAAACCACGCTTGTGGGGAAAGAAGCATGAATCTCAAGCTTGTGATCGTGACAAGCTGAAGTTGAAGGCCGTTGTCCTCCATGATGGTCGAGAAGAGGTTCATATGACTCGGTCAGACAGGTTCACTGCTGCAAATAGAGGTGCTAGTGCTTGAGCTTGATGAAGCTCATTTAAATGAACTACGGTTGGCTTGATCCTTTTGGGCAAAGGTACGTAGGCAGCCGTAAAGGCGCAGCCATTTGGTGATGCAACTCTTATGGAGCTATCTGAGTTCTCGAGAAGCTGTTGGGATCTTCACATAGAGGTGAAGAGGTGTGGCCGTTTGGAGCTTCACGTAGAGGTGGAGAGGCTTCACGTAGAGGTGAAGCGTTGTGGCCAGTTGGACTTCACGGAGAAGTGAGGTGTTGTGGTCTCGATGAACAGGTGATCTTCCGGTGAGAAGATGTTGAGCTTGCATAAGGAGTGGTGTGCATCCAGTTGAAGCCGATGCTGTTTGGTGTGCTCTACACAGACTTGGTGGATCGTCAGTGGAAGACAGGTAGACTAGATAGAGCTAGTCAGTTGGAGAGTCAGTGTTGGCTCATGAGAAGTCTTCGTGAGGTCGTGAAGTTGTAGAGTGGAAGCCACAGTTTGCTGATCAGCATGTATGGAAATTCTCCTAAGGTGAAGTGCAAGGAAAGAATGTGCGATGTTTTTCCAGGGATAGCTGAGCTAAAGATTCCAAGCCGAGATCGTGTGTCGATTTCGTCTGGTGCGCGCAAGCCGAGATCGTGTGTCGATTTCGCCAGGTGAAAGACTGGGGTTCGTTAGAGATCGGCTCAGATTTTGGAAAATCTTCGCCGAGGTGGAGAATTGTTGGAAAGAGAGAACATTGCTAAGGAAGTTGACATGGATTGCCGAGGGGTCGTCGAGGTGATCGCCAATGAAGTCGACGACGAAAGGAGAAAGAGAACAGCAGCAGGAAATAGCAACAGCAGCAGAAAACAGGCTGGTCGGTCGACCAGACCGGTCGACCGACATGCACAACATGCACAGGATCAGAAGGCGGTCGACCGACCGGTTGACCGCAGTTCCTGACTGTAAGTTCCCAACTCTCTGTTGGGCACCCGGTCGGCCGCCCGGTCGGCCGGTAGAACCTGACTGTAAGTGCCCAACTCTCTGTTGGGCACCCAGTCGACCGACCGGTCGACTGGTAGAAGAGGTTGGTCGACCGCCCGTCGACCAACAGTCGGGTTCAGGTGAAAATCTGCTATTTCGGAAATCTGTGTATTTAAGGCTGTTGTTTATCTCTAGGGTTGTATCTGTGAAAAAGGGATTTTGCTGGAGCTCTCTTGCATTCAAAGAGTTTGTTAGCAATTGTAATCATCTTCCTGGTAATTAATCTTTCCATTGGATTGCCCCGAGGACGTAGGCATTCAGGCCGAACCTCGTTAAATTGTTGTTTGCGTTTTGTGCTTTCTTCTGGTGATTATTTGTGCTGTTGGGTGTTCTTTGTGCTTGGAGATTTATGAGATCCTCAGTTGGTTGTTGTCGCCGAGGCTCACACAGGTTGGGCGACTGCTGTTATTGATGGGGAGAAGAAATAAGAGATTAGGTTAGGATTAGGATTTATTAAGGTCATGATTTGAAATAGGATTTGGATTAGGATTAGAATTGGGTTTTGAGTTAATGGGTAAGGATCTCATGGTAATGGGTTATGGAGATAAAAGAGGGTAACGAGTATGGGTATTGAGTATAGGGTAAAGAATAGAAAATAGGGAAGGAAGATACTACTACTAAAAATATAAAAAAACAAGCCATAATAATAGTCACACTAATAATAATTAATAAACACTAATAATATAAATAATAATAACACTAATTGTAATAACAATAAATAATAATTATAATGGAAGAATAATAATAGTAATAACTACCACTAATAATATCAGTAAATAATAAGAATGATACTAAAAATAATAAATACTTTAGGAAAATAAAAATATAGTATTGTAAATTAGGGATATTACAATTCCCGAGATCACGGCCCAAGCCCCTGATACTGAACTAGGATGTACCGCTAGATACTCAATAGCAATAACAATATAACATGACGTGATGCCAATCATCCTCAAGAACCCCACGGTGGAACCCTCTGTTGGTTGCACAATCTGTATCCTAGGTCCACGCAAGATATCGACGTTGTCTCCCTTATCAATTTTCCCACCCAGTGTAAGTAGTTTAATGTCATTACTATTCATGTTACTTACGTTAATGGGATAATATGATCACAATAAGTTAACAACGTTAACAGTATAAATGAGATCTCAGTATCACAGTAGATCATGGTTTCAATATTTTTTCAATAATTTTGGTAATATTAACTGTATTTATATCATGCAGTAATCATGTATAATTGGTGAAATAATTCAAGAAAATCACCAAAATGTTCAAAAGTAATAATAGGATTTTTTTTTGGATTTTTTTAAGAATCTCTGTTTATTTATAATCATTTTTCAAAATGACAAACAATCAATAATTAAAACAATTAAATTTTATAAAATTTGATAATTATTCACTAAATAAACATACTTATTTTATGTAGGTATAAAACTGAATAATTTTAGAACTAAATGTTTAATCATTAGCACAAATTTAAATCATGGAAATTTACTATTTTCGTAACACTAGAAAATTAAATAAGCAAATTAACAAATTTAATATTAAACAAGTAATTACAAAATTTTAACTATAAAATAAAGATAAATATTTAAATGGAGTAGAAAGTACTCACCTGAGTTTTCCACAGATCCAAATATCGAGTTATATAGTTAATTCGAGAATCTACATCCAATTTAATTCAATTTAGATAATGATTATAAAGAATATTTTGTTTTAAGTTATTTGAAGTAATATGGTTTCAAAGTAATTTTATAGTGTTCAATAATTAATTTTTGATTTTACACAATTTTTTGGAATTTTATGAATTTATTTTCAATTTTTCTAAATTTGAATATTGCTAAAAAAAAATAAAATTCTTAACGGTTCTGTTGCTTCAGTAACTTGTCTGATACTACAGCGTCGGGTCTGGTGCACAATGGATCGATTTCTGTGCTACAGTACGGTTTGGGTCATCTACAGTGCGGGTCAGGTTTACTACCTGCTACAGTAAGCTACAATAACATTTTCCTATTTCTTTATATTTAAATTTCCCTTTTATCTTTTTTTATTTATTTAATTGGGTTGGATTTTGGTCTGTGCTGGATCTACATAGGCACCTGGGCCTGGTGTCTAGCTCAGCCTCGGCTAAAGGCCGAGGGTAGCTGCTGTTGCGCTCGGTCAGAGGCCGAGAGTAGAGATCGCGATTTTTTTGATGATAAAGAATCTTAAAAATCAATAAAATCATTATAATTAGAAGGTAAATCTTGGGTGCTGCTAAATATTTTTATTGGGTTTTTATGGCTAACTTTTGGTGATGAAATATGTGAAACAAAATAACGTGCTCAGGATGTTCGGAGAAATGCCCGATGAGCTAAAATTATAAAAATTGAAATTCACTCACCTGCATCGCTTCCTTTCAGTTTGAACTCTCCTCCCTCACGTCTAACATGCCGAAGTCTTTGCCTAGATTGGGTTTGAGGAAGAAAATGAGGGAGAAGTGGAAAAGTGTGGAAAATTTGGAGTTTTGTCTATGGGATTTGGGATGGTGGAATGACCATAATATAATCACCAAAATTCCCCATTTAAATTCTAGAGTAATTGGTATGTGGAGGAAGTCCATGAGCATGTAGAGGTGAATTATTTAGTGTTTAATCAACCAAATAAATTGCTCAATTAGACAGAAAACAACTGGAATATGAAGCGTCTGTATATAGAATTGAATATATGTCCATTTTTTAGTATCACACGCCAATGTGACAACTTGTTTTTTTTTTATTTTTTTTATTTTTAGGGGGAGTGGGTGGTTGTGTGGTTGGGGGTTTAAGGCCTAAGGCTTGCGGGCCTTGTCGGCCCTAAACTTAGTTTCATGATATGAACAAACCAAAAGGGGGAAAGGATTGGGCTTGAAATTGTGGGTTTGGGCTTACTTTATTTATTTTCTTTACTATTGTTATTACTATTGTTATTGCATATAAATTTGCATTAATATATTAATTATTATTGTATAATAACTTGTATTGATATGTAACTATTATTTGTATTACTTATTATTATTTAATATTAATTATATATTACTAAACAAGGATATTACATTCTGCCCTCCTAAAGAAAATTTCATCCTAAAAATTTAAATTTTGAAATAGAAAATACCTATCAAGGAAATAGAAGAGGATAACGATCGCGGATGACGTCTTCTCCCTCCCATGTTGCCTCTCCAGTGGAACGTCTGTTTTAAGATACTAGGACAAGTGGAACAGATCGATTCTTCAGGACTTTAACGCTACGATTTAGAATAGCCACCAGTTTCTCAGTATAGAACAAGTCTGGTCTAAGCTCCAACTCCAAATGATCCAAGACATGACTGTCATCTTAAACATATCTCCGCAATGAAACACGTGGAAGACATCGTGCACGCCTTCCAGAGACATGGTATTACAGTGACCGGCGGCCCCCGCGCCTGAATGCGCGCGCAGCCACTGCACGCGCTAGTGTGCTTGCAGGTGGCTGAGCTAGGCGGCGTGGGGCCTGCACAGGCTGCGCATTGAACTTGTTTTTTTTACAGAAATAATTCCAGAATAATAACATACAGAAAATTTTGGAAAAAAGTATACATAATTCAGTTAATCATCTCTAATTAATTAAATTATTTGAGACACAAATAAAATAATCTTTTTCAATTAAATAAAGAGATCATTCATGATTTTAATAGATCGAGATTAAGATTTTACTTTATATCCCGATGATTTGATAAAGAGAAGGCTCTGATATCAATTATTGATCTGATAATCATTCCAAATAAGATCCCACATGTGTAACAGCCTCTTTATTTAAATCAAAGAAAATGAGAATTTAGGCATACTTGATTCTATCATGAAGGGGATGCCAAAAGTTGCACGATCTCGAGGACGCAGAGTTGATGGCGGGGATTCTTCTCTTCAACTAGTAAGTTCTCTTCTTGATCGTTAGAGGAGATGAAATGCCTCCAAGAGAGAGATTAGATCATAGTAGTGGAGAGAGAATTCTACCTATGATATATATCAAGGAATCCTAATTCAACTCATCGTAGATTTAGGCCCTTGATTAATAATACGAGTTTCACACGTGTAGACGAGTCGACATCTTAACTTAGATGCACTTATAACTGAGTGCAGTTGAAACATTTCTAAACCTAAACTATTAGGCTTGATCAATTCTCTATTGGGTCAAACAACATAAGTTAATTTAGGTGGGTGCAAATATCCAATTGACTTGATTAATCTCAAATCTAATTAGATTTGAAAACAAAATAAGTCTAACCTCCCACCCACCTCTTGCTCTTATATTTGAGTGAGCTGGAGTATCTGGATGGGACAAATTTTACATGTACCCTCTCACTCTAATCCTCTTCATTTGTCTTCTCCTTCATACTTAAAATCTAATAAACTTATTCTTCTCTCGCTCTTCTTCATATCTTTGCTCAAATGAAACCCAAAGATTAAGTCAATGCTTGGTTTTTATTTTAATGAAAATATCCTCAATTTCAAATTAAAAGTTAGGAACTAGGGCTTGATTAAGGGCATGAACATAATTTTTAGTGCATTAAGTGCCGCAAAATGAACTTCTAGGTTAATAAGTCAAAGCAAGCATATCACTAAGACCTTACTTTTTGGAATATATTTTTGAAAAAAAAATAATAATTTGAGATGTCCGTCTCACTGCCATTTCAACAAGAAATAATTGTGCTAGATGTAAATATAAAATAATGTAGATAAATTGAAGCATGATTAATAAAATAGCACGATAGTAATAAATAGAGTTTAGTTTTTATCTTGTAAATTATAAAAAATAAATTAAATTATGATTTGATTTGTTAGTGTTCCCAATTAATTGTTATTTTTCCTGTTAACAAAAGGGAAAAATCTACGAAATAATTTAAAAAAGGCGAGATCATATTGGAAATATCTTGAGGGAAAAGTAAAGGCGTTAATTATCAGAGGAAAAAAGTCGTAACTAAAAAAACCACGAAAAGGGGAGGCGAAAATAACCGTTGCGCCTCACTGCCTCTGTTTTGAAAATTTTCAATTCGAGGGGAGATTTGTTGAATTAATTCTTCGGATTTATTATGCCTCAGCTTCCACTAGAATTAAAGTTCGCCCCTTTAAACCTCTCCCCCTCTCGCTCTCTCAGAAAATCAAGAAGAGCAACGAGAAGAAACCAAAATCCCTTCTTTTCCCTCTCCCCGTTCTCTAATTCTCTCGCAATCCAAACTTAAATCCAAACCCTAAGCAAGAAGAAACCCATTTCTCGTGATGATGATGAGGAACAATCGTGATGATGGAAGAAATCGTCGGCATTTTAGGTCAGTGCAAAAGAAACCTCTTTTTTCTATTTGTCCTTTTCTTCTTTCAATTAGGGTCTCAAAGATTAGGGTTTTGATGATATAATTCATGAAAGATACTGTTTTGGGTTTTGATTGCGAATAATTTGCATGCGGTGGGCTATATTCTTGATTATATTTGATTTTTCAGTTTCTTCTGGGTTGCTCTCTTTAGAAATTCTAGCATTCTTGCTGCCCTCTTGATTATATTTGAGAATAATTACCCATGATTATATATGATGCATAAAATTTCACGTCAATACAGTATTAAAGACATGAAGTGACTGGTTTTTTTTTTTTTTATTCTAACTGTAGATTCTAATTATTAATCTATTGGCCTATTTGTTCTTGCCTGTCTCTCTCTCTCATATGTGTGTAGTATAATTAATCTAGTGTCCTTACTTTGACAATCTGGTGTATTCCCATTGCAGCCTGCCTCTCTATCTTTCTCTCATGTGTTCATGTACGTGCTTGCGTGCACGTAATTATATTGCTAAACCTTTATGCCTTGTTCTTTTGGAGCTTTTTTCTTTCTTGTTTATCCCCAAAACTGTATGGGAAATAGATGGCTATAGTACTGGCCAATATTTCACCATCAGAATGTTGCTGAATCAAGAACTGATATGTGCATATGGATTCAGCCACAGTTAGAATGTTGCAATTTCTGAAGAAATACAAAAAAGTTATAAAGATAAAATGTGAAATGAATTGATTCTTGGGAAGTCATAATTGATAAACTGGCCCTTAACTAAAACTGAAGGCGACAATCTTTGTATAGCTCTGCTAACATCACAGGATGGTATGAAAGACTTGTTGTGGTTGATTAATTGTTACTTTTTAACAATTAAACTATTTCAACTTATTTCAACATATTTCTTTTCGCTGCAGAGCAGCAGTAATGTAAAGCTTAGTTTCATGACTCTACCTTTTTGGTGATTTGAAATTGGTCCTGGATTTTTCTCATACTGTCAAGAAAAACATTGTTTGGCATGAATCTCTACTGGTATAAATTCTATTTTCTGTTTCTTATTCATGAAATCAATGAGAATAATAGTATGGAGATTGACAGTGTTCTTAGTCTAGTGGTTTGGTGCACAAACTTAATTGGCGGTAGAATTTCAGTAAGAGCCCTTTTTTTACCTTTGAACCTTTTGCTTGATTGTTCCGTGTCTTTCAGCTGATATTTGGGAGGGCTTTGTACTGTATCTTTTATTGTTTCATTATTGCATAGCTTTGTAGGAAAATACCAAACAGAGGTTTTTCATCATTGCTCTTTTTTTTTAACCTTACCCAAAATCTTATATCAGCCTTTAGGATTGCCACTCCATTTCATGTAGATCTGGCATTGTTGAACATTTCAACCTTCAAAGGTGTATGTATTTGCTGCTCGGGTTGATCTGCAAGGCACAGTAAAGGCACATCATGAATATGGGAATTAGAGCCCTTGTTAATGGTTGACAATGCTGATCGTTAAATTCATTGCCTTCATAGGGTTTGCATGCTCTTTTCACAGGAGAAGATGATACATGGGTGGCATGTTTAGTTTATGACAGTGCTGTATTTCCCTTGAATGTGGGACAAGGGAATGGGATTAAACTGAGACGTGGGTTTTCATCTTCAGGGTCTTCAAAGCCTACTCAGGTTAGTTCCTGGATGCATAATAACTACCTGTAAAATATTTACAAACTTACTGAGAATATGATCGAAGCAGTGATTACAAATGGGATCAGAAACCAAATTTCATTCGCAAAAATGTTTCACCTCAAGAGATCAACTAAAATTAACATGAGTCAGGGTTAAAGATTCAATTGCAATTTAAAAGATAATCGCTATCACAAGTGAACTAAATACTGGAATTGATGATATTTTAACATGAATCGGGGTTAATGTAAAACTAGATTAAAGTTTCAATTGCTATTAAAGTATAATCTCTATCACAAGTGAATAAATACTGGAATGGATGATATTTTAACATTGAGATAGCACCTGAGAATGCAAAACAGAAAAGAGTTGTGTATTAAATCGATATTCAAGAATTGACATCAAGTTGTAGGTGAGTTACATCTAACTGACAGTGATAGTATAACTTAATGCAACAATTAGGAAAACACCATAGTATAGACAAAATATGATTGGAAAACTACTAGAATTAGGACCAAGAGTTACCAACCTATCAATCTCGATAGAGTCAACGACATACGTAATAGCTTGAGTGTAAGGAAAGTAGCATCTCCAGTTGGCCTGCATGAGAGAAAATAAAAGATTATATCCTCATGGGTTGCGCAAGCACTTGATGAAAGAAGAAAAAGAAATCGGCTCCAGGAAAACTTCCATTTTCATTGTTGGCCCTCTAGAATACCCAATTTGGTTCTTTTGAGGATTCTTCTTTAGTTTCGATCTCATTGGTCATAAGATGCAAGCTTTATGTCAGCGTGATCAAAGCATTATTTCTTTAAATTTGTGTTTAGAACTTTGCTAATTCAAAATTCTGGACACACTTCCCCTTTAATTCACATTGGACCTAACATGTATAAATACAGACAATTGGATCAACCTTATAAATAATTTTAGTTGTGTAATTTATTATTAATATATATTATATTAATTTTTTATCACACACGCACGCGCGCGCACACACACACATATATAATATGAAGGTGGGTATCTAGTTGGTTTCTCATGAAGCATTTCAAAAATATTTACAAAGACTTTAGTTATGAGCCATTTATTATTAATATATAGAGATAGACTTGTGTCCTTCCGAAAGGATTTGAGGTTGAATCCTTCCCACTCAAATTCCAACATCTGACATTCGAATACAAGATCCACTCCGTTGAAGTTGATCTATATATTTCAAGTATCTATAAACCAAAAATCAAGTATTTTGAATACTTTTTGCTCATGCATCAAGTAGGGGAAAGACAGACGACATAAATAGTAAGTTGGTTAATTTAACGGTGTAGAATATTTGAAACCTAACAAAAATTAGTTTGTAGAGGTTTTTAAATGTTTAGATCATAATGAAACGACCAGATCGAGAATTTGTATGTCTAAAGGCATAAATCTAACCAACTCACTACTTTCGGCTGTCCATTTTGCGTCGCTTGATGGATGGGCAAAACGTATTAAATTCACTTGATTTTGGTTTATAGATACTTGAAATAATGTAGATCAACTTCAACGGAGTGGATCTTGTATTCGAATGTCGGAGGGTTGAATTTGAGGGAAGAATCTGCACTCAAATCCTTTTAGAAGGACACAAGTCTATCTCTTAATAGAGATTGTATTAAAGATTTTTTATATATAAATAACATAATTAGAGTTAAAAGTCTGTTTATTTACGGTTGAAGTTTACAAAATAAGGCTATATCCCTTCACTGATATGACACTCGAAGTATGTAAACTTGAATCCTTTAAATACTTTTTCCACTTGCTATATTCTAAGCTACTCGTTTATTTTTAATTATTTAGTGGAATAATGTGGATTACATGCACGCATGTATGTTATATAGGGATATGTATGTTTACATATGTATGCATGTATCATGTATGTATGTTTGTATTTATGTATATATGTATGCGTCTATGTGTGTTTATGTTTGTATATATGTATTTGTGTAGATGTGTATGTGATTATATCTATATATGCATCCATATATGTGAATGTGTATATGTGTATATATGTGTGTATTTATATATGTGAATATATAGTTTCTTTATATCTTTGTGTGTATTTGTATATGTGAATCTAATATGTATATGTGTCTATGTATCTGTGTATGTATTTGTATATGTGAATCTAATGTGAGTATGTTTATATATGTGTAAGTAGGTATCTATATATGTGAATTTATATGTGTAAATATCTATATTGATTATGCATCAAAATATGTGAATATATATGTCCATGTGTCTATAATGTGCGTATTTGCGTATGTATCTATGAATGTGAATATGTGTATGTGAGTGTGTGTGTATATGTATATATGTATGTGTTTGTGTGTATTTGTATGTATGTATGTATTGTGTTGATGTGTATGTGATTATATCTATGTATGTATCCATATATGTGAATATATGTGTATGTGTCTATTTATGTGTATGTATCTATATATGTGAACATATAGTGTATGTCTTTGTGTGTATTTGTATATGTGAATCTAATATGTATGTGCCTATGTATCTGTGTATGTTTTTATATATGTGAATCTAATATGAGTATGTTTGTTTATATATCTGTAAGTAGGTATCTATATATGTGAATTTATATGTGCAAATATCTATATCGATTATGTATCTAAATATGTGAATAAATATGTCCATGTGTCTATAATGTGCGTATATGCGTATGTATCTATAAATGTGACTGTGTGTGTGTGTATGTATGTATTGTGTAGATGTGTATGTGATTATATCTATGTATGTATCCATATATGTGAATATACATGTGTATATGTCTATTTATGTGTGTGTATCTATATATGTGAACATATAGTATCTTTGTATCTTTGTGTGTATTTGTATATGTGAATCTAATATGTATATGTGTCTATGTATCTGTGTATGTATATGTGAATCTAATATGAGTATGTTTGTCTATATATCTGTAAGTAGGTATCTATATATGTGAATTTATGTGCGCAAATATCTATATCGATTATGCATCTAAATATGTGAATATATGTCCATGTGTCTATGCGTATATGCGTATGTATCTATGAATGTGAATGTGTGTGTGTATGTGTTTGTGTTTGTATGTATGTATGTATTGTGTAGATGTGTATGTGAATTTATCTATGTATGTATCCATATATGTGAATATATATATGTGTATGTCATTTATGTGTATGTATCTATATATGTGAACATATAGTGTCTTTGTATCTTTGTATGTATTTGTATATGTGAATCTAGTATGTTTATGTGTCATGTATCTATGTATGTATTTGTATATGTGAATCTAATATTTGTATGTGTGTCTATATATGTGCATGTAGGTATCTATATATGTGAATTTATACGTGTAAATACTTATATCGATTATGCATCTAAATATGTAAATATATATATGTCCATGCGTCTGTGTGTATATGTGTATGTATCAACGTATGTGTATGTATCTATGTATGTGAATATATATATATATACACACACACACACACACACACACACACACACACACACACACACATATATACACACACACATATATATAGATACACATATATATATATATACATGGGCTTACTGTACCTCAGCCTGCAGGCTGAGAGAGTTTCTCAGCCTGCGGGACGTGGCTGAATATAGGCCACACATCGGTCGCAGAGTGTGGGCGCCAAAAAAAATCAAAAAAACCCGCCTAAACAATCGTGAATCAAAATGACAAAAATACCCCTTTTAAATGACGACTGCGACTTCTAGCATTGAAAAGTAAAAAAACATTCCATGGTCGCAGACTTAATACAGAATAAAGAATACTAGACAAAAAAATGCTATCGTATAGCAATGCGACCTCCTTCGGTACTGTGACCAAATTCGCAATCTTCTTTCTCATGCCTTATGTAAAAGTAATTAATATTATATCTACCGTGATACAACAACAGTCTAGAAAAAAGAGACGCACTAATGTTAATCTCCGAGAAAGGAAAGATGTGCACCATACGTAATCTAAAGATATAGGCAAACAATTCTATAAAAATTTAAATTTTTTTACCACTTCTTACCATACTCAACCATCACCTCTAACAATTATTATTACTATTCATGTTCTTCCACAAATATTCACCTTTATATAATGCTTGTTACTAATATATTATCTCATACCTAAAAACTATATTTTTGCTCTTCCTTTTCAATTTGATTTCAAAAACTTCCAAAAAAAATTCATTCTTGAATCATGTCTTCCCCACCTTCTTCCTCTGAACACTCAGAATTCAACTTCAATCAATCCCCACCGGTCCTCTTTCTTCAGGGTATTCTAGTGAATCTGATACCAGTCTGGACTTCACTCCTTTTGACTATCTCACTACATCAAATAATGTATTAACTGATCCTCCTATTCATGATGATAATGAAGTTTTCATGTGGGTTAGTAAAGAAGACATTATTCCTCTGCCACTTGACGGAGACATGCTTGATGAAAGCATGTCCTCTGATGCTGTAGGCTCGCTTCCTAGCAACGGGTCAGACGAAGAGCTTGATAGAGACGATCCATTCTGGGAGTTCATCGGTGAAACAAAAAAATCTCAAAAATAGCAAGATGATGAGGAAATAAGTGATGAAGAGGAAGAGCAGAAGAATGAAGACAATGAATCTGCTTATGATGGTGATAATGACGAGGATTAGGATTTCCTGATCTTCTGATATTCAATTATATTTTGTCTTCTTTTAAAAGCTTTTAATTCTATTTTTTTTTGTAAGGTCTCTTTCTCACTATATTAACTTATAAGCTCTTTTAATTACATATCCAAACTGCGACTGCTGCTCTTAAACACTGCGACCATAGTCGCAATCCTACTACGGATGCAATTTATGGTCGCAGTTAATCATTTATCAGTTCCCAATGCGACTTTGGTCGCAATAATGTACTGTTTTGGAGTTCAAAGTAATTTAAAGTTATAGTGTATTAACTTTTAAACTGTTTTGGATAACTGAACAGTCACCTAGGAAGTATACAATTTTTGGGAAAAGATAGAAAATATATTTGAGAGATATTCACGTGGTCCGAGAGCTTAAACCTTTTGGAATTCCGGGATTAAATATATATAAAGGGTCATGAGCAAAGGATTAAAAACATACTAAGTTATTTTTGCTCAAACTCGTTACTCTCACTGTTCCGAAAATACATTCAAAAAATGTCTTCACCATCACCACCGTCTTCACCGGAAAGAAGCCAATACATTCAAACAATGTCTTCACCATCACCACCGTCTTCGCCGGAAAGAAGCCAATCATCAAATGATGATTTTATGTTTAGTTCTGAAACAATGTCTCGCTACGGGTCAGAATCTGAGCTTGATATAGATGACCCTTTCTGGGAGTTCATTGATGAACCAAAACACAAACATGAAGAGGAAGAAAGCGACGATGAGACTGTACCTGAAGAGGAGGAAGAGACAGAAGACGAAAGCATGACTCTTGACGACGAATCTGATTACGATGGTGATGACGACGATTAGAAGTTAAAAAATTGTATTTTGTTTTTCTTTTTAAATATATATAAATCTGTTTTCTAAAGTTAATTGTGTGAATTACATTTTTTACTACTATGTATTGGTTGAAATACTGCGACCATGGACGCAGACTTAATAAATACACTGCGACCTTGGTCGCAGTTGCTGGACTTTAGTCTTAATCAACAACAACACTGCTTCCTTGGTCGCAATTTCTGACCGTAGTCTTAATAAAATAAACTGCAACCTTGATCGCAGTTGTTGGTGTTTAGTCTTAATAAAATACACAGCGACCTTGGTCGCAGTTGCTGGTCTTTACTCTAATCAACAACATCACTGCGACCTTGGTCGCAGTTGGTGGTCTTTATAAATAATCAACAACACTGCGACCTTGGTCGCAGTTGATGGCCGCAGTCTTAAAAAAATAATCTGCAATCTTGGTCGCAGTTGCTGGTCTTTAGTCTTAATCAACAACAACACTGCGACGAGGTGACACGTCACCGCAGCAGTTGCTTAGTCGCAGTTTTTTGGTCGCAGTGTCGACCCTGGTCGCAGTTGTTTCTGTTTGCACTGTAGTCTTATGCGACCTTGGTCGCAGTGTCGTCTCTGGTCCAAGTTGTTTTGTTTGCATTGCATGACTGCGACCAAAGGTCGTAGTTTATTAAAAAACAAATATGCTTTTTATTTATGTCCACGCATTTATCTCCAGGCATGTAAAAATGATACAAAACGATCTCTTATACAATAAGATTGAGTGTTACAATATAGCAGTACAAAGAAAACTAAACATCAAAAAAAGAGCCATTGTTGACTAAGAGCAGTGGTGTTATTGAGGTCTTTTTATTTATGTCCAGGAATTTATCTCCAGGCATGTGAAAATGATACAAAAACGCTCTCTTATAAATTAAGATTGAGTGTTACAATATAACAGTACAAAGAAGATTAAACATCAAAAGAGCCCTTGTTGAATAAGAGCAGTGGTGTTATTGAGGTCCCCGTGTATTAAAAAACTGTGGACGTCGAGGACCATGACTTCTTCCCTTGTGGACGAACATCGATCAAGTTCACCGGCCAAAAATATTCTCCCAGAGGCCCAGCGAACCTGAAAAAGGACAATCAAGCTCTGGGTCATCTTCGTGCATAGGGTCATCTTCATCCATGGAGGCAGGCCCCTGTTAGAGACTCTGAAGAAGGCGAAAATTCTCAGAGCAATTGCTCTCAAATGAAAACAGTCTAATTATGGGCTGTTAAAGGGAGAGTGTGAGCCCTATTTATAGCCAGCCCATAATAACCATAATTAATGGTTCATTAATCAGAACCGTCAGCCTTAATGGTCTCCAACCGCCAGCTCCGGTTTGGCATTAAAAGACATTAACGCCTAAACCCAATGAAGAGCCGACGCGTGGACAACAGCTTCGGGAAACAACGAATGGTGCGGGTTCGTCAACGTAGACTTGACGTTAAAAAGATCTCATAAAATCTTTATGACAGGTCGCGTCTCACGGAGTGACTCCAAGTCGCATCAAACACTTAATAAAACAACAACACGGCGACCTTGGTCGCAGTTGCTGGCGGCAGTCTTAAACCAAAACAGCAGTGTCGACCTTGGTCGCTATGCATGTTAATCTAAAGGAAAACACTTACTTAACGTACTGCGATCAAAGTCGCAGTCCATGTAATGCAACCTTAGATTGCAGATGCTGGCCATCTTTATCAATAACAACACTGCGACCTTGGTCGCATTTAACCATGTACACTGCGATCAAAGTCTTTGACTAAGGTCGCAGTTTAAATGTACAATGCGACCAAAGACTCTGACTACATTATATATAAAAAAAATAAACTATAAAGTAGAATTTTATCGCAGGCTGAAAACATTGATCTGAAAAGATTTTATATTTTCAAAAAAAAATTTATCCCAGGCTGAAAAGGAGAAACTAGATCTTTCAAAAAAGAGGTAAAGAAATAAGGCGAAAAGTAATTTATATCCTATAAAGAGCGGCAAAATAAAAGGGGGGAAAAATAATAATAAACAATAAGAAAAAGTTATCATAAGGGGTATTTGGTAATTTAACTTCTCCCTAAAAGCGGGCCGCAAGTCAGTGAGGTGACAAATCGAGCCACGTCACCGCAGGCTGAGAGAGTACTCTCAGCCCGCGGGCTGATATACATTTTTTTTTCTCTCTCTCTCTCTCTCTCTCTCTCTCTATATATATATATATATATATATATATATATATATATATATATATATATATATATATATATATGTATATATATGTGTGTGTGTGTGTGTGTGTGTGTGTGTGTATTCACATACATAGATACATACACATACGTTGATACATACACATATACACACAGACGCATGGACATATATATATATATATATATATATATACATACATATACATATATATATATATATATACATACATATACATATACATATATATATATACATACATATATATATACATACATATACATATACATATATATACATATATATATACATATATACATATATATATACATATATATATATATATATATATATATATATATATATATATATATATATATATATATATATGTATGTATATATATATGTATGTATATATATATATGTATGTATCAACGTATGTGTATGTATCTATGTATGTGAATACATATATATATATATATATTATATATATATATATATACATATATATATATATATATATATACATATATATATATATATATACATATATATATATATATATATATACATATATATATATATATATATATATATATACATACATATATACACACACACACATATATATACATATATATACATATATACACATATATATACATATATATATATATACACACATATATATACATATATATATACACATATATATACATATATATATATATATATATATATATATATATATATATATATATATATATATATATATATGCGTGTTTATATGCATGTAGAAACATACATATGTTTGTGAGTTTTTTATTTGCATGTGTGTGTTATTTAAGTATGTTTTTGTATATATTTGTACATATGTATAATTATGCATGTTGTATGTATGTGTGTACATGGATTAATATAGGCTTAAAGGTGCACAATCAAGCTGTGCATGTTCAATAAGGAATCAAAATAATATGTTTGTGTCTCTCTCCTTTTCCTCATCTCTCTCATACTCAATCTTTCTCTCTTTCCTCCACTCTCTTAAGCTAGGTTGTTCCTATTATCTCCTTTTTGTTCCATCTCTCTCTTCATCATTTCCACGCTTACTCCTTTCCTCTCCGCCTCAGTCATGGGCCGCTTTACCGTAACCCAGGTCCAGCCCATGGGGGAGCCGGACTCGGGCCGGGCTGGGCCTGTGTGGGTTGACGGCCCAGCCCAGTTGACATCCCTAAATGTGTATGTATCTATATATATATATATATATATATATATATATATATATATATATATATATATATATATATATATATATGTGTGTGAATATATATGTGTGTGTGTGTGTTTGAGAGAATGTGTGTAAACAAATCTAGATATATACATATAGAAACTGACATATGTATGTGTGTTTTTACTTGCATTTGCATGTGTTTTTAAGTATATATGTATTTATAAATGTTCATACATATGTATAATTATGCATGTTGTATGTATTTGTGTGTATAAGGATTAATATAGGCTTGAAAGTGCACAGTAAAGTTGTGCATGTTAACTAAAGAATCAAAATAAATATGTTTGTGTCTCTCTCCTTTTCCTTATCTATCTCACACTCGGTCTTTTTCTCTCTTCCCTCTCCTCTCTTATACTAGATTGCACTTGTTTCTCCTTTATGCGCCTTTCTCTCATTTCCTTCTTTCCACGCCTCACTCCTCTCCTTTATGCATCCAATGAACTAAATATAATCAAAGCAAACAATATTAGCAATTGTCCTGCCTTCCCACAAATTTCATTAAACTCATGAAGCTCCATCTCCTTAGTAGCACAACTATTAAAGCACCAAATCTCCACATCTCTAAATACATATATCTCCACATCAAGCTCTTGAGACAACATTCATTATTTACTCTCCTCCCAGATCCTCTAAGAATTGCATACTGACCTCCTCAATTACGATGTTATATAGTCATGGGCGCTAAGACTACACCCTTTTTCTATATTCAGTGGCACCATTTCCATCAATTTTTTCTATCATTACTTCTCAAAAACCCTATCACAAGTTTCCCTTCCCTGAGATATTATTGTTCTAGGGCGAGGATCACTAGGATTGTTACATTGTGATGATGCTAGGACAACCAACGAAACCACCGATGATGCCGCCTTCTTACAGATTATATGAGATTGGCCTTCAAAATTTCATGGCCATCAAAACTTTGCAATGGATTCAAGTCCAAAAACATATATTACTTGTCTTTAATGGGGAAGAAGCTGGTACCCTCAGGTTCTTTGGTGCCTGAGACAATAGATTAAGACTGTTAAATGTTGATCTAGTTGTCGAGCAACAAGAAGAGGTCCTTTATTTTATTTGTTGCCTTTTCCTTTGGCAGTAGATGCCTCTCTAGCCATAATACAACATGGGATATAAATGCAAACATCGACGAATGGTGATCAGGTTCTTTTTTCAGGCCACTTTTATTATGTTACATTTTTATTTAAAATTTTAATTTTTCTGGTGCAGGTCACAGAGTCATTCCATATTGTTCAATGTTCTCTAACTTTGTGGCAAGACTAGAAGGTTGGCATTGATGTATTGACAAGTTTATTTCTTTATTTTTATTTATTATCATTACAAGATCTTAATGTGTATACTTTTTATGGTTTGAAGGTGGGTATCACGTTGGTTCTCATGAAGTATTTTAGAAACATCTACAAGAGGTAAGTTATGTGTCATTTATTATTAATATTTATTTTATATGCACATATATATGTCTTTGAAGGTGGGTACCTGATTAGTTTCTTGTGAAGCATTTTAGAATTATTTACAAGAGGTTTGTTGGTTATTAATATATTTCATATTAAATTTTTATCATAGATAAATATCACAATTATAGTTAAATGTCTATTTATTTTCTAGTTGAAGTTTGCAAAACAAGGCTACATCCCCTCACTGGTAAGACACTTGAGGTATGCATACCTTAACCCTTAAAATATTTTTTCCACATTGTTATATTCTAAGATATTCTTTTAGTTTTAATAATTTAGTGGAATAATGAGGATTTACATGCACACATGCATGTTATGTAGGGATATGTATGTTTATGTATATGTATGCATGCATGTATTTGTGCGTGCGTATCTTTGTACATGTATGTGTTTGTGTGTGTTTGTACATATGTATATATGTATGTATGTATTTGTGTATATTGTATATGATTATACCTATGTATGTTCTATACATGTGAATATATTTGTGTGTATCTATATATGTGAATATGTTGTGTCATTATATCTTTGTATGTACATGTATATGTGAAATCTAATGTGTGTGTCTATCTGTGTATGTATTTGTATATGTGAATCCTAGTATGTGTATGTGTGTCTATATGTGTATGTAGTTATCCATAACAACTAGCCATTTGTGCCAAATATTTGGGGTAGGCTACATGAACCAAAAGAGAATTACGCCGGATCGGGCGCATGAATCAGCTTTCTTCACTCATTCTTATCAAGCAATATGCCTTCATTAAGACTTGTAGCCTCTAAATCTTGTCGTATGACCTCCATTCATGTTTTCTTCGGTTTCCCTTGCGCTCTTTTAACTTGCCCTAATTTGATACGCTCTACTCGTCAGACTGGCGCATCTGTAGGTCTACGTCGCACATGACCAAATCATCATAGGCGATTTTCTCTCATCTTCTCTTCTATAGGAGTTACGCCTATCTTAGTATGAATATCTTCATTTCTCACCTTATCTCTTCTCATGTTACCACACATCGAACGAAGCATGCAGATCTCCCCTACACTCTTCTCGGCATGATATCTCTTTATAACCCAACATTCTGTGCCATATAACAAAGCTGGCCTAATAGCAGTCTGATAAACTTTTCCCTTCAGCCATAACGGAATGTTATGGGCACATAAAACTCCTATCGCACTCATCCATTTCAACCAGTCGGCTTGGATCCTATGGTTGGCATCGCTATTGATCTTTCCCTCTTTCTGGATAATAGAACCCAAGTACTTAAAATGACTGCTCATCGATATTTCTTGTCCGTCTAGTGTCACAATACTAGAATCTCGGATATCCGTATATGTGAATATCTGTGTAAATATCTACGAGTCTGTGTGTATATATGTATATACGTAAATATGTGTATGTATATGTAAATAGTATATACATATAGAAACATATGTAGGTGTTTTTTATTTGCACCTGTGTTATTTAAGTATTTATGCATATGTATAATTATACATGTTGTATGTATGTCTATATCTTAATGGATGTGTATGTATCTATATATGTGTAATTGTGTGTGTGTGTGGGCACACACACACACACACAGAAACATATATATATGTATGTGTTTTTTATTTGCACGTGTGTTATTTAAGAATTTATGTATTTATATATGTTTATACATATGTATAATTATACTTGTATGTTTGTGTGTACACATATTAATATAGGCTTAAAAGTGCACATTCAAGCTGTCCACGTTCAATAAGGAATCAAAATAAATATGTTTTAGTCTCTCTTTTTCTTCATCTTTCTCACACTCGATCTCTCTTTTCTCCCTCCTCTTACCCTAGATCGCTCATGTCATCTCCTTTTTGCGCGTTCTCTTTCTTCCTTTCCACATCCATTCCTCTCCTCTCCTTTCCGTGCCTCATAGACTAATGGAAAACCAAGGGAACAATATTTGCAATTGCCCTGCCTTCCCACAAATTCCATCAAACTTATTAAGCTCATATTCAAGCATTAAATCTTCACATCTCTAAATACATATCCCTTCACATCATGATGTCTGCTCTCGAGACGACATTCGTTATCATTGAACCTCACATATCCACTAACAATTGATCCTGACCACCTCAATTAGTACATTATATAGTCATGGGCACTAAATGTTGTTCATACCCTTTTCTATATCCAACAATGTTGTTTCATCAATTTTTCCTATCAATACATCTCGAAACCCACCACCAGTTTCCTTTCCCTGAGATTTTATCGTTGCAGGTTGAGGATCATTGAGATGGCTACATTAAGATGATGCTGAGGATAAAACCAACAGAAGTACTGACACCTCCTTCTTATAGACTGCATGAAATTGGCCTTTAACTTCATGGCCATCAAAACTTTGTACAAGGATTGAAACCAAATACATATATTACATGTTCATTGCTCACGAGGAAAGAAGTTGGTACCAGTGGGTTGTTTGGTGCCTCACACCGTAGATTAGGACTGCGATAAAAGTTAGGTGTTGATCTAGTGGTCGGGAAACAAGGAGAGGTCTTCTATTTTGTTTGTTTCTTTCGACAACAAGTGCCTTTCTAGGCTTAATACACCGTGGGCCCTAAATGTGAACATCGAGGAATGGTGATCAGGTTCTTTTGTCGGACCACTTTTATAGTGTTTAATTTTTTTTTTAAATGTATTTTTTCTAGTGCAGGTTACAGAGTCCTTCCAAAGTGTTCAATGTTCTCGAACTTGGTGCAACACAAGAATGTTGACATTGATATATTGACAAGTTTATTTATTTATTCCTATTTATTATCATTACAAAATCTTAATATATATATTTTTCATGTTTTTGAAGGTGGGTATCTAGTTGATTTCTCGTGAAGCATTTCAGAAGCATCTACAAGTATAGAGGGTTAGTTATGTGCCATTTATTATTAATATATTTATATTAATATTTTATCATATATGTGTGTTTTTTTTTGAAGATGGGTATCCGGCTGGTTTTTCATGAAGCATTTAAGAAACATTTACAAGCGGTTAGGTATGAGTCATTTATTATTAATATATTTTGTATTAATTTTTTGCCACAAATAAATATCATAATTATAGTTAAATGTTTATTTATTTACAGGTGAAGTTTACAAAACAAGGCTACATCTCTTCACTGGTAAGACACTCGAGGTATAGATATACTTGAATCCTTTAAATGCCTTTTCACATTATTATATTCAAGTCAATTCTTTAATTTTTTGAAATTTAGGGGAATAATGTGGATTTACATGCACGGGTGTCTTATGTAGGGATATATATATAAATATATATATATGTATATATATATATATATATATATATGTATATATATATATGTATATATATATATATATGTATATGTATATATATATATATGTATATATGTATGTATATATGTATATATATATATATGTATATGTATATATATATATATATGTATATATGTATGTATATATGTATATATATATATATATGTATATATATGTATGTACGTATTTTTTATATGTGTGTTTGTATGTTTATATATGTGTGTTTATATGTGCGGTGGGCAGTGTTTTAAATATCGGATATCGGCGATATACCGATCGTCAAAATTATATACCGGATATCGAGTGATATATCGCGATATGCTACTAAATACCGGTTGATATATCAATAGTCAATACATATAAGACATTATTAAAAGAATAAATAAGTTATTATCCAAACATCATATTAAAACATCATTGAAATATCATAATAAACATAAAATAAAATAAAACTATCTTTTAAGCAAAAAATAATAATTATTCAAAAAAGTAACTATATCGGCCGATAATCGGATATTTCATCTCGGATATCGGCCACATGGCGATATAGCGCCCCATATCGGCCCAAAACGATATTCGGTAAATTTTTACACTTATTGTATCATTTTGGATAAAATACTGGTATATCGGCTGATATACCGGTATATCGGCCGTTATTTAAAACAATGGCGGTGGGTAATTCTCGAAGGAGTTATCCACGTGCTAATTTGCAGAGATTAATGGATGAAATACAGAGATCAAACCAGAGAAAACACATTAATTTACGTGGAAACCTCGAAGAGAAACCACGGAGGGAGAGAATTTCACTATAATTTAGGAAACTTACAATGGTGGTTGCTTGATCTCTAGTGCTAGGGTTTTTTTGAGATTAATTGATTGTCCCCTCTATATAGCTGGAGGTAGTAGGCATGTTAATGGGTCGGGTTTGGTACAGTAATTATCAAACCTGAACCTAGTACCATTATAAGTACCAGACCCAACCTCTTACCCACGGGTCCAAACTCATTGTTCCCGTACCCATCTCATTAGTCACGGGTCCAGACCGATTACTGTTTGGCGGGGAAAATTGCGGACCGAGGAGTAAATTCTTTATTTGATTGTAAAGAAAATTACAGCGGATCAATAATCCTTTCACAAGAGAGGGAAAATATTTAAGCTCAAATCTCCCCTTTGTTTAATGTCGGGTTCTTGATGTGATGATGAAAAGTGAATCTTGTTTTTTGTTCACCGGGTGAACGTCAGGACCTCTTGGGAATTCTCTCTTTGGATAGTGGACGAAGTAACACAGCTCCTGTCCACAAAGAATCTCAAAGAGACTGTAGGCAAAAACAAACTTGAACTCAGCAAGTTGTTAGATGAGTTGAACTCTCTTTTTCTTTTCAGCTGGAGATCTTGGTGCTTTTACGGCTTACAACCGAAGTTCTTTTTTTTTACCAAGAATTTTTCGACCCCTCTTCCATAGCCAACTAGGCTATTTATAGAGGTTTCAGGGGGTAAACGTGTCCCCTAAAAACACTCCATAATGGGGGTTAACTCCCTCATTACGTGGACAGTAATTGACTTAGTAATGAGGGCAGTTATAACTGAGACGCGGGCTTTGGGCCTCGCGTTTTGCCATTGAGGTGATGCTTGAGAAACGCGAGCTTCTGATTCTGCGTCAAGCTTCACGTGAGACGGTGGTTGTGGACTCTGCGTCTTGGTACTGCAATAATGCTGAGACGCGGGTTTCAATCCTCGCGTCTTGGTCTTTGCAGTGATGTTGAGACGCGGATTTCAACCCTCGCGTCTTGGTGCTGCGCTTGTGGCGATGATTAGCCTTGCGTCTGGAGTTTGGATTCTACTTTTTGACGACTTGTCTTCAGTGATTTTTAGACAGCCTACAGAACCCCTCCAAAGTTTTCGATATTCCGCGGTTGACTGGGACGAATTTCGAAATACTTTGAACTCTGGTTGAATTCATACTTCTCATGATTGGACTGACAATCATTTGAGATACTCTGAGTTGTCTGGAGTATGGTCTTCGTGAATATACTGTAAAACCCTTTGAAGCCACCAGAGATGATCGTGGTGAGTGTCTAGATACGCAGTCCAGACCTCCTCAGTGCTCTGAGCTGGTTGTTGGTGTACTGTTGAATTAGGGGTAAACAGTCGTCTGCTTGTGCCAGTGTACTGTTGAACTGATTCCAGAAGTAAAGACTGAATGCAAGTCTTGTAGACACAGAGGTCATGTTGTTCTAGAGACGCAGTCCTCACTCGGAGTGGGGACGCATCTATTAATTTGCTGAAGAAACGCAACTCCTGGAGGGACGCGATCTGTGAAGTGAAGACGCAGCTCTCACTCTGTTGACTAGATGCGGCTTTGGCCTTGCTGAAGAGGCGCGACCTTTGGAGGGACGCGGTTTTTGTTAAACGCGAGTCCGCGTTTTGGGCGCGTTGCCACATGTCCGGTGGAGTTGAGGGGACATCTTTGTGAAATTCGCGTCATATTTAAGACGCACGCCACGCGTCGGGCGGGAATTAGGCCTCGAGCCATGCGCCGCGTATCTCTGCGGATCACGTACCTATAAAAGACAACAGTCTTTCAAGAGTCATCATTAGACTCTTCTTCTTCTTCGTTGAGCATTATATCTAGGGCTAAGAAAAGCTCGAAGCTTTTTCCATTTTCACCGTCTTCAACACCAATCTCACGGTAGAAATGGCACCAAAGACCAAGTCTGTTTCCTCATCCTCGAGCGCTGTCGCTCTGGAGATTCAAATGGGTGGTCTTTCTATGCAGGAGGCCCCCATTTCAGGTAGTAAAACCATCTGATTTGGTTTTCGTCATTGAAGGGGCTTAAAGAGTTCTCTTAACTCTTAAGTCTCTTTTGAATGTGAACCGCCAACGTAAGGCCCATGCCCGTGTTTGATTTTCAGACGCGGCTCTTGAATTGGTAGACTAGACGCGGGTTTGACGACCTCTGCGTCTTTGCTTCATCAACTTGAGTCCGTATCTGTTTGTTGAACGCGGGTCTCGTTGAGCCTTGCGTTTTGGACTCAATGCTCAGAATATTTCTAAGTGTGGGGAGTTCAGACGCAGACTTCTTATGATTCTCGCGTCTTGTAAGATCAGACGCAAGTTTTACTGAGTCTCGCGTCTGAGTCTGATACTTAGAAATTTTTCTAAGTTATGGATTTTGAAATGCGGGCTTCATGCAAGCCTCGCATTCTTTGAGTCTGGACGCGGATTTTGCTGATTTTCGCGTCTGGGTTCATTCCCACATTTGAATTTCAAACACTTAACCATTTCTTTTAGATTTCTGACTAAGTGTCATCTTCATTGCAGTGTGATACTCTTCCAGCCCCTTGTCCAAGAAGTACCACTTTGGGCACGTAGGTGGCGCTGATCGTCATCCGACATTCGTGCTTTAGAAGACTGCTCCCGTGACTACGGGTAATCAAAAGAGCAAAGGGAAAGGATCATCAAGGCCAGTATGGTAACTCTTCGGGAGATTATCTTTGTGTAATACCCCATTCCCGGAATACGTACTTAGTTGCGTATTCAGATTTTCCGATCGTATTTTTTCGATTTGTTTCCTGTAATTGTTTTGTATTATGAATTCTTTATATAATTGTTTTGTCTTGGTTTTGGATTCGTGGACTCGGGGTCAGTCCCAGTCCGAACCAGGAACTCGATTATAGTATATTATTCGATTTGGTCTTTCCGGTGATTAGATTTGACCGATTTTAGTTTTAAATATCATTTTCCATTATTATATATTTTCTATGATTTTCTAGATTTTTCTGGAATTAAAATGAATTTCTTCAAAACCGGTGTCGGCCAGTGCCGCTGACCGCTTCCCGGATTTTTAATTCACAAACCACTTGGAATTTCTCGAAGAGTCTTTAGACGATTCTTCTTAGAGTAATATTTCCTACCTAAATCCTTTTTCTAAAGATTTTACGAATTTATGGATATTCCACCGGAGTCGGTAGATAACCGATTCCAGGAATTTTAATTCACACACAGCTAGGAATTTCATGATGGTCCTTTAGACTTTATTTCTTAGAATCATATTTTCTACCTACATTCTTTTTCTGAGGATTTTATGATTTTATGAAAACTCCAACGGAGTCGGTAGTTAACTGATTCCAGGATTTTTAGTTTACAATCGGAATTGAATTTCTGAATTTCGCTTTCACTTTACTTCTTAAAATCATATTTTATTCTTTAATACATTTTCTGGGATTTTTCAGAATTTATCAAAATCCGGCCGACCCGGTGTAGACCGGTATCGGCGGTTGATTTCCGGATTTTTAATTTGAATATGGGATTTTATTTCTGAAAACCGATTTCACTATATACCTTAAAATAATATTTACTATTTTTGAGATTATTTCGAGACCTTTCCGAATCAGTCCAATTTTCCAGCATTTCGACATTTTTGGGATTTTCCCAGATCCAAAATATTATCTACATATTTTTCTTTTTCTTCTTTTCTTTCCCCCTATTTTTCCTATCCACCCTATTTGTTTTTCTCTATTTTCCTTTTTCTTTTTCCCCAAAAATCCCCCACCACACAACCCTCCAAAATATCTTCTCCTTTTTCTTTTTTTCTTTTTCCTTTTTCTTTTCCTTTTCATTTTCATTTCTTTTTCTTCCCTTCTTTCTTCTCCTTCCCTTGGCGCCAGCGACCACAGCCTCCACCTCCTTCTTCCCCTCAAAATTCTCCCTCTCTCTCACTTCACTTCCCAAATTCTCTCTCAATTCTCTCTCTCTATCTCTTCCTCTTCCTTCTCCACACATAATTTCTCCCCCTTCCCTCTCTCTTCCTCCTCCGAGATCCGGCCACGGCCTCAACCATCGCCGACGGACCTCCGTTCCCTTTCCTCCGGCGCCGCCCCGGCGTGGGCGATCCGCCGCCGGTGTCTCGCCGGCGGCCTTGGGCGTGGCCAGGGGGCCTCGGGCCCCCTGTGCACTGCTGTGGAGGGGGCGGGGCCCCCTCCTTCTTCTCCTCGGGGTGGCCGGCGCCACCCCGATTCGGGCCACCGCCGGCGGTGAGCCGGCGGCCGTGGGCGGCCAGGGGCCCGCCTGGGCCCCTGTGCCTCTGTTGAGGGGGGGCAGAGCCCCCCTCTTTCTCTGCTGGAGGGGGCGCAGCCCCCTCCTTCTCTCCTGGGGTGGCCGGCGCCACCCCGTTCTGGCGCCGCCGGCGCTGTGCCGGCGGCCGCGGGCAGCCAGGGGCCACCTGGGCCCCTGTGCTGGGGCGGAGAGGGGGCAGGCCCCTCTCCTTTTCTCTCTGTTGAGGGGGGCAAAGCCCCCCTCTTTCCTTGCTGGGGGGGGGGGGCAACAGCCCCCCTGTGTTCTGTGGAGGGGGCGGCGCCCCCTCCTTCCTCTGCCGGCGGCCGGCGCCGCCCGGCGCCGCCGCCTGGCCGGCGGCCAGGGCCGAGTGCCCCCAATGGGGGGGGCACTGTGTGGGTGTGGGAGGGGGGCAGCAGCCCCCCTTCTTTCTCTTTCTCTCTCCTGCTCTCTCTCTCTCTCTCTCTCTCTCTCTCTCTCTCTGGAATTCTCTCTCTCTCCTGGGAGCACACTCCCTTTCTCTCTCCTGGACTCTCTCTCTCTTTCTCTCTCCTACTCTCTCTCTCTCTCCTGATTCTCTCTCTCTCCTCATCCACTTTCTCTCTCTAAAGAAAACCCTAACTCTCTCTCTAGACTCTCTCTAGAAATCTCCCTTTAGATTCCCTCTCTAGAAATCCCACTTTCTCTCTCTAGACTTTCTCTCTCTTCACCACAACCACCACAACAACCCTCCTTTGGATTTGGACCGTAGCTTCCCTCGTCGATCGTGTCGCCGTGGATCCATTTGGCGATATTGTCAACCTCGATCCTTCCGAACACGTAGAGCTTCCAATCACCGATCTATGTGAGTATTCCTACTCACCAAGACTTGTCTAATTCTTTGTATATTCATGTTTCCATATCATGTGCAATTATGTCTTCAATTCATGATTAATTAGTCATCAAACCAAAACCCTAGGAAATCTGTTCTGTTTGTTGTTTCCCCACGATTAGTCGACTTGACCTAGCCATTAGTCGACTAATCCGTTCTGTCCTGAGAAACACAACCCTAGGAATCACAGTATTAGTCGACTTACCTTAGTTCCCAGTCGACTAGAGACCCTTAGTCGACTACACCCTTGACCCTAGTCGACTAACTCATTTGAACTGCGACCTTATTACTGAAGGTGCGACTTCATTAGTCGACTACCAAATTCCACCCTAGTCGACTTGAACCCCCTAGTCGACTAACCCTTCTCCCTGGTCGACTCCTGAATCAAAACCCAACTTTCTGTATCTCAGTTCTAGTCGACTTGACCATACTATTAGTCGACTTAGAGTATCTGTTAGTCGACTACCTATTTTACTCCAGTCGACTAACTATTCCCTGAAACCAAACCCAACTCTCTGTTACACAGTATTAGTCGACTACCCCATTTTCCTAGTCGACTAACTCCACTATTAGTCGACTACTATTCCACCCTAGTCGACTAACTTTGGATATCTGTCTTAATTGATTCCTTCTTGAATATGAACCTTCCCTCTAGACTCATATCATATCTTAGTATTACTTGACTTGTCACTTGACAAACATCATCTTACCTTCTCTCCTTCTCTCTCCTCTTCACTCTACATATTTATATCACAGGTTATGGCGCATCCCGAGCTTCAGTGGATTTCGGATATTTCGGTATATTGGTGACTCAGGCGAGTGTTCTCACTCGCTACCCTCTTGTTTTCCTATTTCATTGATTGCTCTAGTCTTTATGTATTGTATTTCATGCTTTATATCATTTATTGCTTTATGCTATGCGTGGCCGACCCTTCGTGGTCGTTGGACTTTGGGTCATTGCTTTTATGTTACCAGGCCATACCATTATTTTAGACCTGTCAGTTACATGCTACCTTTTAACACATGTATATCACCTGACATCTGGTGTATACCACCTGACCACCTGACTTGCTACTATTTGGTAAGACCCTCTTGGTATGACCTGACTTACCCAGACTATTATCAATCTCTTGACATAACTTGCCACCTGATTATTATCCATCTCTTGTTATGTTTGGTTGTTTACTAAATATCACCACTCTGTCATGCTATCACTTGACACCCAGCATGATGATTTGACTTGTGATTATCATCTTTACGGGGACCTTGACTTATGATCCTGTGTCATGATCAGTGACCTGTATATTGTATTCCTGCTTTACATGCAGTGACCTGACTATATAGTACTTATGTACTCCTTATTCCTGATCATGTCTATTTCCTATTATTCCCGTAAAGTGATAATTAAACTATTGAATCTTAAAAAGGACCAACTTGTATTGGGTCGGGGGAAACATGCGGATATCGATATGTGTTCGTGTTTACAGTGGTATTAGGTTGTGCACTTTATATCCGGTCTGACCTGTGGTACTCCAGGGGACCGAGGGGAGAGCTGGCTCCCTTATTCCTGATCTATAGGGCATACATAAGTCCCTCCTGTTGAGCCTTGCGGCTGGCTTCCGTTTCCATGCAACGGAACAATCCTGTGGCCGTGGTCCCGGGTATGTACGGGACCCACTGTAAACATAGTTCGTCGATACAACCGCTGATTTCCAATAACAACCTCGACTTGCTTATATATGGATGTATGTGAGTTGGCCGTACACCGAGACACATACCTAGATATATGGGTAAGACGAGTAATAATAAAGTGTCATAATAATCGGCTCTTTAAGTTGTAAGTAGAGGTATGTGGAATGGGACGCATACCAAAGCCTGCAACTTAAACGGCTATGAATCTGTGCTGTGCCTTACCGTATTTGCTTTTCCCGGACTTTATATCGGATTTCGTGTTTTATGAGTATTATGGTAGTTTGGATTGGTTTTATTCGGATTCCCTGTTTTATGATTATCATGCCATATCTATTCTTACCTGCTCTATCCTATCTGCCTACTGAGTATTCCCACTTGATATATGCAATATTGTGCTCACCCTGCTTCACCACTTGGTTTTGCTTCACCACTCGCCTGGGGAGTATCATTTGACTCCCCTGGATTCTCACGTTCAGGTCTTGGAGGTAGGAGCGGGTGTTCAGAGTAACGCAGCAGTAGCGTGGATCTTCAGCCGACCTTTCGGAGCTCCATCCTTCCAGACCCCCTTTGTGCCTCTCGAGTTTTCCCTTAGCAAACTCGTGAGTGCTCTTTTACACTTTTCACTTGTACAGTTCCTTGCATACTTGTAAGCGAGCCCCTTTTTATACTGTTCATTTATGTATATTCCTCGTATTCTCGCATTTGCGCATATCTGTGATGTTATAATTATTGTAATAATCATCACCTCTGGTGATAACTCTGAAAATGTATATATGTGTTGGAATGTATAATGCACCATTTGCTTCCGTACTCTGATTCTTGTTTGTACTGATGCTTAGCGTATATACGGGAGGGTAGTTCTGACCTACGTATATACGTTGCAGTGACGTCCCCGTATCCGTGGAATCGGGGCGTTACAGGTTGGTATCAGAGCTTAGGCTCTAAACCTCCTCAGTACGTCCAGAAGGCAAATCAATGGTAAAGAGATTTGCAACTGGAATACATGAGTCTTGGTTATACATTCCAACTACAAGTGCAGAGTTATCTATTTCTTGACTATCTTTCCTTTGATTTCAAATCCCTCCTTGACTATCTTTCCTTTGATTCCAAATTCCTCCTATCCTTTCCCTGTTTTGGTTTTATGTTTTGGTTTTATGAAGCCTTATACTATCTTAAGATATGACTAGACTAGAGAGGTAGTGGCTGGTTCAGAAGGAAGCTATTATGTGATCTCTTCGGCCAATTCTATGAAGCTTGGTATTCTCCAGATCGGTCTTGATCTGGCTATCTTTCAGAGGACAGCAGTCGAATTCTTAATTATCGGTCTTCTTTATTATGCTCAGGATTTTCGGGGTTTTCTTTATTACACAGCCACGACATCATCAGTATTTATTTATTTCACAGCCACGACATCAGCAGTATTATTCAGCATTATTCGAAGATTTATACATCCGGAAGTGCGGAGGATGATTATTGTTCAGTCGACTTGAGAGCCCTACCTCTAGTGCTTCATATCTTAATTGGTATAAATTCCACCTTTGTCCCCTTTGTATTCAATTTACCCTTAACGAAATTGCGAGGACGCAATTTTTTGTAAGGTGGGTGGATTGTAATACCCCATTCCCGGAATACGTACTTAGTTGCGTATTCAGATTTTCCGATCGTATTTTTTCGATTGTTTCCTGTAATTGTTTTGTATTATGAATTCTTTATATAATTGTTTTGTCTTGGTTTTGGATTCGTGGACTCGGGGTCAGTCCCAGTCCGAACCAGGAACTCGATTATAGTATATTATTCGATTTGGTCTTTCCGGTGATTAGATTTGACCGATTTTAGTTTTAAATATCATTTTCCATTATTATATATTTTCTATGATTTTCTAGATTTTTCTGGAATTAAAATGAATTTCTTCAAAACCGGTGTCGGCCAGTGCCGCTGACCGCTTCCCGGATTTTTAATTCACAAACCACTTGGAATTTCTCGAAGAGTCTTTAGACGATTCTTCTTAGAGTAATATTTCCTACCTAAATCCTTTTTCTAAAGATTTTACGAATTTATGGATATTCCACCGGAGTCGGTAGATAACCGATTCCAGGAATTTTAATTCACACACAGCTAGGAATTTCATGATGGTCCTTTAGACTTTATTTCTTAGAATCATATTTTCTACCTACATTCTTTTTCTGAGGATTTTATGATTTTATGAAAACTCCAACGGAGTCGGTAGTTAACTGATTCCAGGATTTTTAGTTTACAATCGGAATTGAATTTCTGAATTTCGCTTTCACTTTACTTCTTAAAATCATATTTTATTCTTTAATACATTTTCTGGGATTTTTCAGAATTTATCAAAATCCGGCCGACCCGGTGTAGACCGGTATCGGCGGTTGATTTCCGGATTTTTAATTTGAATATGGGATTTTATTTCTGAAAACCGATTTCACTATATACCTTAAAATAATATTTACTATTTTTGAGATTATTTCGAGACCTTTCCGAATCAGTCCAATTTTCCAGCATTTCGACATTTTTGGGATTTTCCCAGATCCAAAATATTATCTACATATTTTTCTTTTTCTTCTTTTCTTTCCCCCTATTTTTCCTATCCACCCTATTTGTTTTTCTCTATTTCCTTTTTCTTTTTCCCCAAAAATCCCCCACCACACAACCCTCCAAAATATCTTCTCCTTTTTCTTTTTTTTCTTTTTCCTTTTTCTTTTCCTTTTCATTTTCATTTCTTTTTCTTCCCTTCTTTCTTCTCCTTCCCTTGGCGCCAGCGACCACAGCCTCCACCTCCTTCTTCCCCTCAAAATTCTCCCTCTCTCTCACTTCACTTCCCAAATTCTCTCTCAATTCTCTCTCTCTATCTCTTCCTCTTCCTTCTCCACACATAATTTCTCCCCCTTCCCTCTCTCTTCCTCCTCCGAGATCCGGCCACGGCCTCAACCATCGCCGACGGACCTCCGTTCCCTTTCCTCCGGCGCCGCCCCGGCGTGGGCGATCCGCCGCCGGCGTCTCGCCGGCGGCCTTGGGCGTGGCCAGGGGGCCTCGGGCCCCTGTGCTCTGCTGTGGAGGGGGCGGGGCCCCCTCCTTCTTCTCCTCGGGGTGGCCGGCGCCACCCCGATTCGGGCCACCGCCGGCGGTGAGCCGGCGGCCGTGGGCGGCCAGGGGCCCGCCTGGGCCCTGTGCCTCTGTTGAGGGGGGGCAGAGCCCCCCTCTTTCTCTGCTGGAGGGGGCGCAGCCCCCTCCTTCTCTCCTGGGGTGGCCGGTGCCACCCCGTTCTGGCGCCGCCGGCGCTGTGCCGGCGGTCGCGGGCAGCCAGGGGCCACCTGGGCCCCTGTGCTGGGGCGGAGAGGGGGGCAGGCCCCCTCTCCTTTTCTCTCTGTTGAGGGGGGCAAAGCCCCCCTCTTTCCTTGCTGGGGGGGGGGGGCAACAGCCCCCCTGTGTTCTGTGGAGGGGGCGGCGCCCCCTCCTTCCTCTGCCGGCGGCCGGCGCCGCCTGGCCGGCGGCCAGGGCCGAGTGCCCCCAATGGGGGGGGGCACTGTGTGGGTGTGGGAGGGGGGCAGCAGCCCCCCTTCTTTCTCTTTCTCTCTCCTGCTCTCTCTCTCTCTCTCTCTCTCTCTCTCTCTTGGAATTCTCTCTCTCTCCTGGGAGCACACTCCCTTTCTCTCTCCTGGACTCTCTCTCTCTTTCTCTCTCCTACTCTCTCTCTCTCTCTCCTGATTCTCTCTCTCTCCTCATCCACTTTCTCTCTCTAAAGAAAACCCTAACTCTCTCTCTAGACTCTCTCTAGAAATCTCCCTTTAGATTCCCTCTCTAGAAATCCCACTTTCTCTCTCTAGACTTTCTCTCTCTTCACCACAACCACCACAACAACCCTCCTTTGGATTTGGACCGTAGCTTCCCTCGTCGATCGTGTCGCCGTGGATCCATTTGGCGATATTGTCAACCTCGATCCTTCCGAACACGTAGAGCTTCCAATCACCGATCTATGTGAGTATTCCTACTCACCAAGACTTGTCTAATTCTTTGTATATTCATGTTTCCATATCATGTGCAATTATGTCTTCAATTCATGATTAATTAGTCATCAAACCAAAACCCTAGGAAATCTGTTCTGTTTGTTGTTTCCCCACGATTAGTCGACTTGACCTAGCCATTAGTCGACTAATCCGTTCTGTCCTGAGAAACACAACCCTAGGAATCACAGTATTAGTCGACTTACCTTAGTTCCCAGTCGACTAGAGACCCTTAGTCGACTACACCCTTGACCCTAGTCGACTAACTCATTTGAACTGCGACCTTATTACTGAAGGTGCGACTTCATTAGTCGACTACCAAATTCCACCCTAGTCGACTTGAACCCCCTAGTCGACTAACCCTTCTCCCTGGTCGACTCCTGAATCAAAACCCAACTTTCTGTATCTCAGTTCTAGTCGACTTGACCATACTATTAGTCGACTTAGAGTATCTGTTAGTCGACTACCTATTTTACTCCAGTCGACTAACTATTCCCTGAAACCAAACCCAACTCTCTGTTACACAGTATTAGTCGACTACCCCATTTTCCTAGTCGACTAACTCCACTATTAGTCGACTACTATTCCACCTAGTCGACTAACTTTGGATATCTGTCTTAATTGATTCCTTCTTGAATATGAACCTTCCCTCTAGACTCATATCATATCTTAGTATTACTTGACTTGTCACTTGACAAACATCATCTTACCTTCTCTCCTTCTCTCTCCTCTTCACTCTACATATTTATATCACAGGTTATGGCGCATCCCGAGCTTCAGTGGATTTCGGATATTTCGGTATATTGGTGACTCAGGCGAGTGTTCTCACTCGCTACCCTCTTGTTTTCCTATTTCATTGATTGCTCTAGTCTTTATGTATTGTATTTCATGCTTTATATCATTTATTGCTTTATGCTATGCGTGGCCGACCCTTCGTGGTCGTTGGACTTTGGGTCATTGCTTTTATGTTACCAGGCCATACCATTATTTTAGACCTGTCAGTTACATGCTACCTTTTAACACATGTATATCACCTGACATCTGGTGTATACCACCTGACCACCTGACTTGCTACTATTTGGTAAGACCCTCTTGGTATGACCTGACTTACCCAGACTATTATCAATCTCTTGACATAACTTGCCACCTGATTATTATCCATCTCTTGTTATGTTTGGTTGTTTACTAAATATCACCACTCTGTCATGCTATCACTTGACACCCAGCATGATGATTTGACTTGTGATTATCATCTTTACGGGGACCTTGACTTATGATCCTGTGTCATGATCAGTGACCTGTATATTGTATTCCTGCTTTACATGCAGTGACCTGACTATATAGTACTTATGTACTCCTTATTCCTGATCATGTCTATTTCCTATTATTCCCGTAAAGTGATAATTAAACTATTGAATCTTAAAAAGGACCAACTTGTATTGGGTCGGGGAAACATGCGGATATCGATATGTGTTCGTGTTTACAGTGGTATTAGGTTGTGCACTTTATATCCGGTCTGACCTGTGGTACTCCAGGGGACCGAGGGGAGAGCTGGCTCCCTTATTCCTGATCTATAGGGCATACATAAGTCCCTCCTGTTGAGCCTTGCGGCTGGCTTCCGTTTCCATGCAACGGAACAATCCTGTGGCCGTGGTCCCGGGTATGTACGGGACCCACTGTAAACATAGTTCGTCGATACAACCGCTGATTTCCAATAACAACCTCGACTTGCTTATATATGGATGTATGTGAGTTGGCCGTACACCGAGACACATACCTAGATATATGGGTAAGACGAGTAATAATAAAGTGTCATAATAATCGGCTCTTTAAGTTGTAAGTAGAGGTATGTGGAATGGGACGCATACCAAAGCCTGCAACTTAAACGGCTATGAATCTGTGCTGTGCCTTACCGTATTTGCTTTTCCCGGACTTTATATCGGATTTCGTGTTTTATGAGTATTATGGTAGTTTGGATTGGTTTTATTCGGATTCCCTGTTTTATGATTATCATGCCATATCTATTCTTACCTGCTCTATCCTATCTGCCTACTGAGTATTCCCACTTGATATATGCAATATTGTGCTCACCCTGCTTCACCACTTGGTTTGCTTCACCACTCGCCTGGGGAGTATCATTTGACTCCCCTGGATTCTCACGTTCAGGTCTTGGAGCTAGGAGCGGGTGTTCAGAGTAACGCAGCAGTAGCGTGGATCTTCAGCCGACCTTTCGGAGCTCCATCCTTCCAGACCCCCTTTGTGCCTCTCGAGTTTTCCCTTAGCAAACTCGTGAGTGCTCTTTTACACTTTTCACTTGTACAGTTCCTTGCATACTTGTAAGCGAGCCCCTTTTTATACTGTTCATTTATGTATATTCCTCGTATTCTCGCATTTGCGCATATCTGTGATGTTATAATTATTGTAATAATCATCACCTCTGGTGATAACTCTGAAAATGTATATATGTGTTGGAATGTATAATGCACCATTTGCTTCCGTACTCTGATTCTTGTTTGTACTGATGCTTAGCGTATATACGGGAGGGTAGTTCTGACCTACGTATATACGTTGCAGTGACGTCCCGTATCCGTGGAATCGGGGCGTTACACTTTGATGGACTGTTCGAGACGGATTCCCGTACTTCGTTACGGAAGCCTGCTTTCCTCTTCGGTGACGCCATTGACGATGATGATAGGATTCTTCATGACGGAGATTACAAGTGGCTCCGTCAGATAGGGGACATGATGTTCTTTCTTCCCAATATGGAGAGGATGTATTCCTTGTCCTATCTGCAGCACATGTCCGTTCATCGTGTGATGGATTGGGATCTTTCCCGGTTTGTCTCCGGCGTCTATCTTAGCAGATTAGGTGCCAAAGAAGTACACTCTGCTGGCCATGGGAAAGATATCTTCGGTTTATTTCCCGGGTTAGTCAGGCCTGAGTATCCGAAAGGAGAAACCCCTCAGCTTGGCGCCACCTTCATCAATCAGTTTTTGAAAGTTAGGGGTGATTTTTCTGTTGACTTTTGTCCGCTCGGATGGGTCCATTCTACCAACAAATCCTGGTGGGGTAGAATATTTGGATTTGTTCTTATCGAGCTCGGGGCTCTGCTGCAACAGGTGGGGTTATATCACTCGGTCAGGGCCGTACAGTATGGCCTCCCGTAGAGTTCTCACAATTTTTATGGTGTCCTGGAGCACTATAATCCTCTGACGGGCACATTTTTTACTCCAGTCGAAGAGATGGGGCTCGCTCTTCATGAACTATATGAAGTCTCAGGGTTAGTTATGGGAATTGCCCCTTATGAAGAATACGTCACAACTTCTGAGAAGCTTCACCTCCTGAAGAAAGAGGACCCTCAGGTGTATGAGACATACTGGGAAGTGTTATGTCACTTCCACATCTGCGGCCAAATATCCTCCTGGCGGAACAGGGGTGTCAAGCAGATGTCCTGGGTGAGCTATCTGTTCAATGGCATAAATGAGAAGGATAGCCCAGTGACTAGTCTGGCTCCTTGCACTGACGAGAAAATTGCTGAGAGGTTCAATGCCTCTGCAAGCTCTTACACCACTGAGTTGAACGAGGACACTTTTAGACCTGATACGGTCTTTGAAAGTTTTCATCACCAGGCCCGAGTTTCTATTTCTGACCGGGCTTTATTGGCGGGCTTCCTTATGCTATGGCTAAAACGTTGTGTGGTACCAACGCTGCCACATGAAGTAATTGTTGCTGATGTGGTGTACTCGGTGGTCTCGCTCGCCTACGGGAAGTCTATCGCTCTCCTTCTAGCGATGGTGGCCGAAATTCAGAGTGGATTACGGGCTCTGGTTAAAAGCCTGTGCCAAGTGGAGGTCATTGTAGACTCAGAGGGCAGGCCAGAGGTCGATTCTAGACTCAGAGGGCAGGCCAGATGTCGATTCGGAGGGAAGGCCGAGAGTGAAGACCCCTAACCCCAGGATCGAGCTTCCATATACGTACCTGATGGCCTGGTACGTTATGCACTGCCCTCCACTGATGACGGCGGTGCCTCTTTCGGCAGGTTTTGTTCCCTTCATACAGAAGCTGGAGAATTCGAGCTAGTCTAACTACTACATGTTCTTTGTTCGAAAATGCATTCTGAACATTTCGAACTATCAGCTCGACCGTTGCTTTCCCAAGATTGCTGGTGCGTCTTACGGGGATAAATTTGCCGACCTTGCGGGACCAGATGATTTCACAAGGCTGTCATCGCGAGTCTTCTTGGTGGCTGATCAATATTCGGCCTGGATATCTGATCTTCCGGCAAGGAAATTCGTGTACGACCGAGCTTACATGCCCAGTCGTTTCGCTCGGCAGTTTTGTTGTCAGAGGAATTTTAATTAATAAGTTTTTGTTGTCAGAGGTTTATGATTAACTTGACTGAATCCACTGGGGATTGAAAAATCTGGTTTGTCAGAGGTTTAATATTAACTTGATAAATCCCAGTTCATTTCATTAGGAAGATGAACACAGGTATTTTCGTGGCCCTACCATTCTGTAGGTGAGAATTGGTAAGAGATTTTGGAGGAGAGGATGGGACCAAGTCCATTAGGATTTTTAGCAAACCCTCAGCTATCAACGGATTTAGTGTACCTTTACCAACTACCGTTTTAGTTGGGCTAGCCATGCTATTCCCCTCAGTATGATGAGTTGTCGAAGACTTATGTTGGACTTGAAAGCCAACATTTTCCTCTATCCTTGGCCATTGGAGGCGTAGGATGTCAATAGAAGAGTAACTAAGCTGAAACCGAAGTCTTGCATTTTATCTCTTCCTTAATATTTACATCATGCAACATGATGTGACTGTTGCTTGATCAGCTTGACACTGGTCAACCGTGATGTGATCTAATGAAGGGAAGAAGCTTTTCTTGGATCTGGAGTTTTGATCAAAGGTGTAGTATTCACCTGATCGGGAGAAGAGTGCTATCAAGAATAGTTTTTTTTAAAGAATTTGCCGTTGATTGGCATCATAAGTGTATCACCATCTGAGGTTATGAGGCAATATGCTCCATTTGAGTAGACTGACTCTACTACAAATGGTCCTTCCTATTTGGGCTGGAATTTTCCTTTTGTCTTATGTGTCATTACCATAGGTCTTCTGACAGCTAAGATAAGGTCACCTTTCTTGAAAGTTCGCTCCTTAACTTTCTTGTTGAAGGCTCTGATAATTCGAGCTTGATAGAGCTCGATTTGCTGTTGAGCTTGCAGGCGTTTATCATCTAAAGCCTCCAGCTCTTGCAGTCGCAATCGATGCTTCTCCTTATTCGTCGTCTCTGCCGTCAAGGCGACACGTAGAGATGGGATTTGGATTTCTAACGGGAGTACAACTTCACTCCCATATACCAAAGAGAATGGTGTAGCTTTCGTTGGGGTTCAGACCGTTGTGCGATAGGCCCATAAGCATTCACCTAACCTGTCACCCTAGTCACGTTGGTTTTTCGAGACGAATTTCTTGAGAAGTTTTTCAATAGTCTTATTGAAAGCTTCTGTGAGGCCGTTGGCGGCTGGGTCGTACGCCGTTGAGGACACACTCTGAATTCTGAACTTATTGCAGAACCTCTGAAAAGCCTGACTGACGAACTGGGGCCCATTGTCATGGACAATTCGTCGTGGCACACCAAAACGGTAGATGACGTGATGTTTAACAAATTTAATCACATCAGATGTTTTTACCTCCCTCAAAGGAATAGCTTCAGCCCATTTAGAGAAGTAATCGGTTATAACTAAGATGAACCGATGTCCTTTGGATGATGGTGGGCTGATAGGGCCGACTACGTCCATCCCCACATCTCAAATGGCCAGGTAGAGGTTGCAGAGCGAAGATATCCTGGTGCTTGATGAATTAAATCACCATAGACTTGGCAGGCGTGCCATCATTTGGCATAAGTGATGACGTCAGGGATCATCTTAGGCCAATAATATCCCAGTCTTCGGAGTCGATCTCCAAGCTTCGGACCAGTCTGATAAGCTCCGCGCATGGCAGTATGCGCTTCTTTGAGTACTTCCTGTGTCTCCTTTTGCGACAGACAGCAGAGGAGGATCCCGTCATGCGATCGGCGATACAGTGTTCACATGATCGCATTATAGTAGAATTTAGGGGCTTTCCTTCTAATGACAGCCGCTTCTTTTGGATCATCAGGTAGGATGTCGTACAAGGCATAGTCGATGTACGGGAATCGCCAATCCTTGAGTTCTGGACCCGTTGAAGTCTTTAAAGCTTCTTTGCTTGACAGTTTCCTGTCGGCTTTTGGTGATCTTCAGAAGCAATTCTTGGGCAATACAAGTCGTGGCTGTAGACAAGTATTTTCTCTATTACTCCAGCCGGAAGGGCTAATGAGGCAGCGAGAGATGCCAGTGCATCTGCATGCGCATTTTGCTGGCGTGGCACATGGTCGATGTAAAAGTTTCCGAACCTCTCGGCCATAGAGATAGTTGCGTTGTAATAGGGTATTAAGTCTTCATGTCTGACTTCGTACTCCCCGCGAACTTGGTTAACGATGGGTTTAGAGTCACCGTATGCTTCGAGATTTTTAACGCCAATCTCATCGGCGATTTGCATTCCAATCAAGAGGGCATTGTATTCTGCTACATTGTTGGAACAGGGCTCGGTTAGTGAGAAAGCTCGAGGGATCACATAGTTCTGTGGGGAGACCAGCACTATGACATGCCCTTGTGGACCTATTCTCGATGCACCATCGAAGAAGAGTTGCCACACCTGTCTTTCAAAAGCTGTCTGGGTCAGACAAACTTCAGCGACTTCGTCTGGGAGATCTTCGTAAAGTTCGGTTGCTCTCATATCTGGATGCTCAGCCAGGAAATCTGCCACCGCTTGTCCCTTCACGGCTTTTTGTGGTAGAAAGCGCATCTCATATTGGGATAGCAGTATGGCCCATTTTGTCAGTCGACCATTTAGTGACGATGGCTTCGTCATGAGCAACCTCAAAGGGTTGACTTTTGATATAACATTTATAGTTTGGCCCACCAAGTAGTGTCGCATTTTCTGGACAGCGAACACCAACGCCAAACATTCTTTTTCGATCGGGTTATACCGATGTTCGGCTCCGATCATAGTTCTGCTCAGATACTAGATCGCCTGCTCATATCCCTGATCATTATTCTGGGTTAGTAAAGCTCATAAGGAATGATCCATCGCTCGGACATATATCAGGAAAGGCTTTCCTGAAATCGGAGCTGTAAGGACAGGTGGTTGCCTGAGGTATCGTTTAATTTCCTCGAACGCTTGTTGGCAAGCATCATCCTAAATGAATGAGACAACCTTTTTCATCAATTTGGTAAAGGGTTGGCACCTTCCGGAGAGATTCGAGATAAACCTTCGGATGTATGCTAGTCGCCCTTGCAATCCTCTAAGCTCCCTAAGATTCCTTAGAGGTTGCATCTCCTGGACAACACGGACTTTTTCCGGATCTAAGTGAATTCCTTTGGATGTCACCACAAACCTTAGGAATTTACCGCTGACTACCCCAAGGAAAGATTTGGTGGGGTTCATCTTCAACTGATGTTCCCGCATAATTTCAAAGACTGTCTTCAGGTCTGCTATGTGGTCGGCCTTGGCGCGGTTTTTCACTGCAATGTCATCAACGTAGCATTCCACTGTTTTACGCATGTGTTCGTGGAAAATTGCATTCATAGCTCTCTGATATGTTGCCCCCGCGTTTTTCCGTCCGAAGGGCATGACAGTATAGCAATATACCCCCAGTGGTGTCCTGAAAGAAGTATGATTTTCATCATCAGTGTACATTTTGATTTGATTGTATCCTGAGAATCCATCCATGAAGGACATTCGTTCAAACCCGCACATATTGTCAATCATGACATCCGTGATTGGGAGAGGGAATTCATCTTTGGGACAAGCCTCATTTAGATCGCAAAAATCAATGCAAATTCGGATCTTTCCGTTTTTCTTGGTAACGGGGACGATATTGGCTACCCAACCAGGGTGTTACTCCTCTCTAATGAAGTCAGAGTCTATAAGCTTCTTGATTTCTGACTGAATTGCTTCCATTATTTCTGGACGAAATGTCGTTGTTGCTGTTTGACTGGCTTTACGTCTGAATTAATGTTAAGGCGATGCATAGCCACTCGAGGATCAACCGGGCATGTCCTCGTAATTCCAAGCGAAAACATCTATATACTCCCGCACAAGAGAGATTAAATCTTCTTTCTCGGAGGATGATAGGCTTTCCCTTATAAAGATGGGCTTAGGATTAGCCTCATCTCCCAGGTTAATCTGGATGACCTTATCTTCCATGGGTGGTTCGCGTTGTTCGAAGCGAATATCCTAGAGAGTGTTTAAGTGTTTGATCTAAGGATCTGTGTCAGACTGGATCGTTTCTTCATCTCCGTCTTCTAGATGGCTTGTTGACACCATGTTTACTGAAAGTTCTCTGAAGAGATTTCCCACACTAACGCCCGACTCCCACGATGACGTGCCAGACGAGTGATTATGGTATAATGACTCTTCAGATTCAGCGGCTGACGGAATAGGAGTTGACACATAGCCCAAACCCCTGTGAGTTCGATGGTAATAGTCAGGAGTCTTCCCTTTCGGAACGAAAGATCGAAGTAGTGTTCTTCCTTTGTCGAAGTTCAAGCCAGGGCCGTTTGTTAGATCATACCCCATCCTCTCCATCATTCTGAGTACACTTGGCTCATAATGAAAGAACTGAGGAGATTCGTTCTCGCTTTTTGAGTCTTTGTGAGACATTAACTCGGACATAATTCTTCCGAAAAGAAATGGTTTTTGGCCTCTGTGTCTTGCTGGAACCATGAAGACTGATTCTTGCGCATCACCGACATCCTGGTACGTTTCGAAGGATGACTTCATTGGTACATGCAATGATGTTAGAGCATCCATTGCCGACCAGGGGTCATTATCCACCTCGGTACTAGTGTCTGATGGCACTGAATCAGAAGCAAACACAGAAAAGTAAGCCAAATTCAATTCTTCATTAATATACCACTCGCCTACATCATCGGCGGTGTTATTAACATCAAGCTTATTAATGCTCGTTACAAGTGGATTTAATTCCCACATGCACTTTTCTTCCACCTCTGGCTCAGTGTCAGCTTCGTTACCAGAGTCTGGTTCCTCTGGTTGTGAATTCTCGTTTGTCTCCAGAGAGTCTTGGTACAGGAGGGAGTCTGTGAAATAGTTCTCGACCCCCTTGAACGGATGCCTTTCGACAATCAACTTTGGACTTTCCCACTTCCGTCAATGTACTTCATAACTTGATGGAGAGTGGAGGGGACGATGGAATTACGATGAATCCACGGTCGTCCTAGCAGCAAATTTTATGAAGTGTCAGCGTCGATCACATAGCACATCACTTCAGACTTTAGGTCCCTGATCTGACATTTGAGCTTGATCTTCCCCATTGGGCGCGTACCATTGGCGTTGACACCATAGATGGTAGTTTGGGTGGCGCTCAATCGGTGGGAGGGGATTCCTAAGTGCTGCATGATCAGGCGAGGCATGATGCTCAACGCGGATCCTAGATCTACCTGAATGCGGCTTACTTCAGACGACCCAATATACCCTGTGAAGTACAGGGGCCGATCATGTTTTCCCTCAACCTGCATGTTATCTGTAGTGAAGGTGATGCAGGGAGAATTTTGGGAGGCATGGAGGCAATCCTCTCCATCATTCTGCTGTGATCTAGCCGGAATCTGGGCCATGAAGGCCTCAGTATCAGTTAGGGCTTCCCTTAGAGCTTCTCTTGTTGACTTTGATAGCCTCAGGAGCTCGTAAAGGGTGATTCTGGCCGGGATATTGGCCAATTGAGCTAGGACGTCAAAGCGGTAAGGTGTTGTGATCCTTCCGCATTATTCTTTGGGAGAGCCTTGGAAAACTGAAGCTCTTTCTGCTTCTCCACCGGTTGTTTCGCGAAGGGCTTGGCTGACTCTGTAGTAGGTTTAGGAGGGCTTGCCACCATCTCGTCATACTTCTTTAAATATGACTGACCCGAATGAGTTTCTGCCACTAGCGGTTTATTAAGTTCTGAGGCAAGGACGATTGTTTCCTCTTCCAAATCAATTAGTGAGTGAACATCAGTTTCTGCTTTCCAGGAAGAAGCGCACACCACATTGCAGGACGAAGCTTTTGCTTTGCCTTTGGACTTTCTGTTAGTAACAGTAGTCTACTGTTGGCCTTCCACAAGATTGGGATGAACCCAAATAATTTCTCCCTGAGGTGTAGGGACAGGTACAAGACTCTTCTCTTGTTGATGATGTGGGTCCGTATTGATCATTCTTAGTTCCCCTTTCGGGATGGGAACTACTCCGGACGGTGCTGGAGGCTGTTGTCCAAACTGATTAGCCGTCACTTTCTTCTACTCTGGACGGAGCTTTAGCACTTCTGCATCGATCAGAGCTTGAAGGATGTCTTTGAAGATATAACAGCTCTTGGTGGAGTGCCCTAGCATCTTATGATACAGGCAGTAGTTAGGATTGTCGGATTTGCCGACTTCTTCAGGACGTATGGCTTCAGGAAGCTTCAATCTGTTGCTCTTGTTGAGTAATTTGAACAACGAATCGACATGTTTGTCTTTGAAGGAATACTGCTTGTTGGCGCGTGGCTGACTTGAAGAACACCTCCCCTAACCGGCTGAGGTTTGACGGGAAATTTTGTCTCCGTTGCCAAATTATCTTTTCTTTGTTATTGAAAAGATGTTTTTATGCGCCTTGTCAACTTTTCGGGTCTGGGTTTGTTTTCTTCTGCCTTAACCCTGGCGACAATTTCCTCAGCCTGTTCACCTTGCTGGACCAACTACTTCCAGATGCGGCTTTCAGTAACTCCTATTTGGGTTACAAGTGAAGTTTGTAGATTGTGGCGGCATGTTTCTACCAGGGTGGCTTGGGTCATACCGCTAGGACATTGGAGTGCCCTGTTCTGAAATCTTTCCACAAATGTTTTAATTGACTCTCCCTTTCGTTGCTTCGTGGCCAGGAGAGTAGGCATTGTGATCTCTGAGTCATCTTCAAAGAAGCGTGTCAAGAAGAGCTTCTCCAAATCACCCCAATTTTTAATGGAGCCTTCTGGGAGTTTCATGCACCATTCAAAGGCAAGACCTTTTAGAGTGCCGATGAACAAACATGCCAAGATGGTATCATTATCTACCACATTTTCTGTCTGAGACTTGAAGTATAGATATGTTGGTTCAGTGACCCTTTGCCGTCAAAAGCCTGTAGGGTCGGAGCTTTGAACTTAGGAGGGTATGGAACAAGGTCCCACTCGGCCGGATATGGCCGGATCACTCCTGCTTCTTGGAGGCCTTTCCGGTTGGTAAGGGCTTCCAGGCGCTGCTCCAATTGACTCATTCTTTTAGAATGAATACCCCCATGGTCCGGGTTGCCTTCCTCCTTAGACGAGGATTTAGACGACTCGGAATCAGATTGCTCCTTCTCGATATGTACAGAAGATGAGCTTTCTCCTTCTTTTCGTTTGCCTTTAGACTTTTTAGAAGAAGTTTTGTCGGTTGACTTCCTCTTGTCTTCAAGCAATTATGCCAGCATCTGCTCGAGGAAATTGATGGATTCTTGTTGAGCACGAATCATATCGAATTGTTCCCTCTGGACTTGGGCTTGTTGTTCAAAGCGTCTGGCCGTCTCCTCAGGAGTGTTTGTCATGTACGCGAAGGCTTTCTTCTCTATGGAAGAGTTCAAGGCCTGCGATTTCGCAACGGCGGAATGTGATTCATTTACTTCAATGCCCCGAGCTAGGGCACTGTAGTTGATCGGGGCGACCGCACCAGTCCGAGTGCGAGTATGCCGATACACTCCTTCTGGTTCCTTGTCAGACTCATCGGAGCTGACTGCCGGTTGTTTTCCCCTACTTCTACTTATCATGTTTGCAGTGACTTCAGAGTTCTCCATGTCAGAGAAGGTTCTCCTTCTGTGGGAGCGGCACCTCTTGGCTGATCGGGAGGTTGAGGTCAATCTTCTGAACACCGACAGTTTGCTTGTATGGATGCAGCAGCATTCTGAGAGCATTGCCGTGATGAGCCATTCATAGCAACAAGATGGAGTGATCTGATTAGCACTCCTTTTCTTTGTCAAATAATCTCTTAGATCCGTGGGAGGGGGATCAAAGAGATTGACCTCGGGTTGTCGAGGGTTTTTCAGCTTCTGAGAGTCACCCTTACGTCGAGAATCTGAGACGCAGGGTTCAGAAACGCAGAGCTCGCGTTGTGCAGAACAGGCGCAGCTCTCGCGTTTTGACTTCAAAACGTGGGTTTCGTGCCTCTGCTGAGCAGAGTCGCGGACCTCACATTGCTGATTGTCGCGTTTGGTCAGTGACAATTGAGATACGCGGGTTTTCTCACTTCCGCGTCTGGTTGCAGAGATGCGGGTCTCGTGTCTCTGAGAAGAAGTATAGCCTTCGCGCTGCTGAACTTTGCGTTTGGGAAGTGAAGCTTCAAAAACGCAAGCCTGGTGGGCTTCGCGTTTTGGTCTCCAAACGCGGACTTCGCGCTCTGACGTGGTTCAGGAGAAACGCGGGCTTGAGGCTTGCGTTCTGTATCTGCTGGACAGGTAATTGTTCCAGCTTCTCGCGCCTGTAGTTGACGCGCACGTCGTCTCTGTCGACGTTTAGCGTTCCAGTTACGTCGTACGGGTTACTGGGAACCCCCGGTAACCTTGAACTGAGGAAGAGTACGGGCATGAACAGGCTGAATATCAACAACACCAACCTCGCGGGTCTCGTGGGAGACGTTGATGCGGGTGTTACGTGTGATATGATTAGCCATGGCACTCTTCTTGTCAGTCACATCTGAAGGGATCTCAGAGCGAACTTGAGAGCGGGTCTCCGAGGAGATCTTGCGGTACTGCCGCGCCCTAGGGCTCTTGGAGCCGGAAGAGAGGAACTCTTCATAGTTTGCCTAGTCGAACTCCACGATAAGTGATTCGACCATTTTTCCCATATAGGTGACGTCACCTTGCGCCACAACTTGCTCATCGGTAGAGAAAGTAGTCCCCAGCGGAGTCGCCATCTCTTATTTGGTGGGGAAAATTAAGGACCGAGGAGTAAATTTTTTATTTGATTGTAAAGAAAATTACAGCGGATCAATAATCCTTTCACAAGAGAGGGGAAATATTTAAGCTCAAATCTCCCCTTTGTTTAATGCCGGGTTCTTGATGTGGCAATGGAAAGTGAATCTTGTTTTCTGTTGACCGGGTGAACGTCGGGACCTCTTGGGAATCCTCTCTTTGGATAGTGGACAAAGTAACAAAGCTTCTGTCCACCAAGAATCTCAAAGAGACTGTAGGTAAAAACTGAAATCACCTAGAGGGGGGGTGAATAGGTGATGGCTATATGATAATGGCAATTATGCGGAATTTAAAAATTTAACTCTAAACAATTAGCACAATACAATATTTCTTGCAAGTAAAGAACAATGTAAAATTGCAAGTAATAAAAGAGATAGAGTTAGAGAAATTTGAGCAAACGCAAACACGCCGATATGTTTCCGAGGTTCGAGCCACGCTCTACGTCCCCGCCTTCACACTTGAAGGATTTCCACTATTGAGGATCCCACCGGATCAACAATACAAGGACAACACTTGTCCGTCTCCCGTGATGACACTTCACCACCTTGAGCACACTAGCTCGCCTTGAGGCCGATGCCTCTACAACTTCACTCAATTACAATGGAAGTGATCACACTTGATCACTTTTACAAATAGCTCACTAAGCACAATCCTAGAACCAAATAGTAGACTTAGAGTATGGGATTGTGTAGTGCAAAACTAGAGAGAAGTAGAGGAATAGGCTCCAAGAAAGGTGATGGAAATTTAGGCTTTGGAGAGAAAAATCTTTTCTTTTGAAAACTTTGGAAATCTTTGAAACTCTTGTCAAAGTTCACTTGATAGCTCTAAAATCATTAGTCATTTCATATGAAGTGACCACCTATTTATAGGGGTCAAAACTGCTCAAGAGATTCGTTGGAGACAAATCCCAAAAGTCAAAGAGTCAGAAAATATAGCTGTTGGGTCTGTCAGAATTTTTGACAGACTGCCGGTCGACCGGTCGGTCGACCGCCAACGGTCAAAAATCCGACCGTTGGGGCTCACCGGTCGACTGGGTCGGTCGACTGGCATTTCCAGAGAGCAGCAGGTTGGGGCCGGTCGAGTATCGGTCGACTCCCGGTCGACTGATACGCACATGCACAAATGTGCATGTCGGTCGAGTGCCGGTCGACTGCCGGTCGACCGGGCACTGTGAATTTCTGAAAAATCAGAATTCACAGACCTGGGCAATTTTGGGTTTTGGTTTTGGGTCTTGGATAAAATGTTTTGGTCTTGAAAAATCATAGAGTATGAGCATGTGTCATACTACTATCAAGGTAAAATACTTGGTAAAAATTCTTTTGATAAAAACTTGATTTTCAATGAAATGTTTTTCCCAAAAACTAGTCTCTCTAAAAACGTATTTCCAAAATAGATATGTTCAACTAAAACTGAGTTTGGAAATAAAAATAGAAATTATTTTGAAGCCATAAACCACTCTAGAAAATGTGTGTGTGTGATATCCCATATCTCTACTTCTACTATTTAGTTTTGACAAAATATTCTAAAATGAAAATAAACAAAGTACAAATCTTGGATTCTTAAGCAAGTCTTGATCTTCTTCTTGAACTTTTCTTCAACGCAAATTCCGAAGCTTCCTATGTGCTTTAGCTTGGGAATGCAAATGTTGGGCGAACTCCAAATTTGTGAGTCTTTTAGCGGAGTCGTCAAAATCTGTTTCTTGAACCTGAAATACTTTAAAATCAAGAATATTAAATACATAACTAAATATGTTTTGCTATCATCAAAATAACCGGGATAGTGGCCTTTGGGCCAATAATCTCCCCCTTTTTGATGATGGCAAAACATATGTAGTTATCACAAGATATTTTGGGTGGAGTCTTCAAATGAAGCTCCCCCTCAACATATGCATATATAAAAAGTCATACTCAGGCATAGTGATAAAAAATAAGCATCACACATGTAAAAATAAACATCACACATCCATGCCCATAGAAAATATCAACCACACATGTCATATCATAGATAAAGGAAATGAGTCTCAACATGACATAAATACATACCACACAAGTCCACAACACAAAATAAAGGTGTCCAAATAAAGGTGTCCAACACAACAAAATAAGTCAAATACATAACAAAATATCTCTCTCCAAATGTCTCTCCCCCTTTTTGACATCATCAATAAAGGGGCATCAACAGCAGCATCACTCAGTCGCCTCGTCATCCTCCTCCTCGTCATCATCTGAGCCCTCGGCCATCGTCTGGTCATCACCATCATCTGAGGAAGAAGAGGAAACTACCTCCTCTGTATCCACGGCATCAACTCTGGGGCGCGGTGGTGGAACAGAGACGCGAGCTCTGGGAGGGAAAGGAGGACCAGCAGCAGGGAGACGACGAGCACCCGGAGTCCCATCAGGAACGACTATGTCCAATTTAGAGAACAGAGATTGGAACTGAACATCCACAAATCTCATGGACTCAGCCATATATGACAAGTCGTTTCGGACCTCCGCCCGAAAAGCAGCATCCATAGCAGCACGAGCCTCCAAATCTGCCCGAAGAGAAGCATCACGAGCAGCCATATCTGCACGAAGTGCAGAGACTTGCTCACCGACCCAGGCCTGATGTGCCTCGATCTGCGAGCGGACCTCAGAAGCAGAAGCACCCTGAAACTCAGGAGCAGGAAAAACAGGAGGTGGAGCTGGAGCTGGATCAGCTGCAGGAACAGGTGGTGGTTGCACAGCTGCGTGTCGACGCAACTGAGCTTCCATCATCTTTAAGGCAGCAGCATTGAAATCTGAAGAGGGTTTTGAAGGGGCTTGACCAGAGAAATCAAAATCTAGAGCCCTAAGCAAATGGGTAATGAGCATGCCGTAAGGCAGACTCCTACCAGCAGTACGAATCTGATCACCACTCATGTGAGAAGCGATCACTCGAGGGAAATTTATCTTAATGCCTTTAAGGAGGCAATAGATAATCAAGGGAACAGGACCTCGAGCATGGCTAAATTCACCGGATTTTGGCACGATGTTATGAAAGACAATCTTAGCAAGGACCTGAGATTGGAGGGTATACTGACTCACAATCTCATTCCTCACTAGATCGGGATTGTCATCCTGGTGAAGAAGAGTGGATGCGGTGAGAGAAGACTCACCCTCCGGATATTCAGGAAAATCATGTAGGTCATAAGAGTAAACATCTATTCCATCAGTGGAAAGATGAAGAATTCTAGCAAATTGACCTAGGGAAATGTTATGTCCCTACCCATCACACGGGAAATGATCCGGTTCCCACTAAATTCAAAATTGGCATAGAAATAGGGAACCAAAGAAGTGTAAACTTTCTCCCTAATGGAGAGAAAATCTACAAGATTGTTGGCACGAAGTATGTGGGGGATATCTAAATGTTCAAAATCATGCATAGCCACATATCTACCCGAAATAGTATTCCTAGGGGCTAAATGTGTGTAACGATCAGAGGCAAGATCGTTACGGAACACAGGTTCAGTCCTAGGGGCTTGAGATGAGGATTGGGCAATGCCCTTTCCCTTCTCAGAACGATGTCTTTTTGGAGGCATGATAAAAATCCATTTTTAGGTTTTTGCAGTTAATGGCACGATCTAGATGATCAATCAACCTAATATGAAGACAAAGGAAGTGATAGATCTAAGCTAGAAAGGAAGAACAAGTGAAAAATTCGAAATTTTTACCTTTGAGAAAAACTGAAACCCTAGCTTGAAATCCAGAAATTCTGAGAATCTGACGGATGGATCGGCTTGAGATTGAAGATCCGAGTTAGAAATGAGAAGATTAAAATGGGTTTTGAAGGATTTTGTGATCAGGTGAACGGATTTGTAGAAGGAAATTTTGGAGAAAGGGGCTCCTTCGGTCGCTGTGAGAGGAAATGAGAGAGAGAGTGCGAAACAGTGGGAAAAAGGTCAAATATATGCCAGAATACGACTATCGGTCGACTGGGATTGAGGGACCGGTCGACCGAAAAGAAACAGAGAGTCCTGCATCTAAATCGGTCGACTGGTCCTATACCAGCAGTCGACCGGTAGCACAAAAAAAAAATCAAAAAATTTTTCTCAGACAGAGCCGGTCGACTGGGGTTAGGGGCCAGTCGACCGGTAAGTCTGAAAAATCTGCTACCATATTCTGACCAAAAAAAAATTTTATAAATAAACATTATAACAAATAAAAATATGTTATATTATAATAATCAGGGATAACACAATTATTTTTAAATCTTCATTTAGTGATCATATCAACAAAACTTCACACAAAATTATTTAATTTTATTTTACATATTTAAGCAAAGGTATAAAGATGTTGAAGCCGAATACCCAGTGACGGGTTCTGAACTTCATCCTCTTGATTCCTCTTGAATGAGTTGAGGTGCGCAATTGCCATCTTTAAGGTATTTGCTCAACTATGAAAATTTTCAAAAAGTTTTATTTTATTTATGAAAAATAGGTCTATATGTATACAAGTATATAATCACAAAATCTAAACTATACATATAGATACACAAAAATTGGACATGTGGACAAGTATGACATAAGGCATAACAATACAAGATATGAAAATTAATACAAGGCATGTACACAACATGATAGAAAGGTAGTTCTATATGAGTATGTATCAATAATGAATCAAAAGCAAACTAACCATTCTACACATATGTATACATGTCAAAAAGAAATCAAAATTGAACATGGCATATACAATCATGTTAGAGTTGCAAGTTTATACTAATCATGTATCAATGAAGCATAAAACTAAACTAGCAATCCTATAACAATTGTATATACAAAATTAAAAAAACTTAAATGGAGATGTTACCAATTTACGGTTAGTCTCCAAAAATAGGTGCCTCCACGATAGCGATGCAAGCTAGATTTGAACTTTGAGCTTAGTTGCATCTACCACCCGGGCACCGTCTCCCCCTAAGTCTTGGAGGAAGTAGATCCACCTGTGTCACCTACATTTGGAGGATCTTTTGGTACCCAAATCTTTGAGGGTCCTTTGGGGTTAGTACCGGGGCGAACCCAAACATATTTATTCTTAACATTGTTCTTAGCATAACAAAATTTTTCTAGATGGCCTTTGCGGCCACAATGAGTGCAAACATAAATCCTACCACTACCATACATGTATGCATGCTTGTGAGTGTGAGTATGTTTCCGTGCATGTGTATGTGCATGTTGTGCATGTTTCCCTTGGGGTGTTCCCTTAGGAAATTTAGAAGCTATCTTTTTCAAATCAAATGCACAATTTTTAAGTGTGGAGTCCAAAGCATCAACACGCTTTTGGATCTCAACAAAATCATTTTTATCTATTGAAACCATGGGGGTTTTACCCTTATTTGCAAGTTTATGCTTATCAAAATCATTTTTCAATTTTTCAAATGCACTAGATAAAACATCTTTTTCTTTAACAACTATTTCTACTTTATGTTTTAAAGCCTCATTTTCTCTTTTTAATTTCTTATTTTGAGATTGTGAAATCTCATACCTATTTTGCAATTCTTCAAAGAAATGTGCAAGTTCATCCATAGTCAAATCATCATCTTCTAAGGTGTTTTCTAGAGTTACCTTTGGTACATCCTCCCCATGTGCCATGAAACACATGTGCGCGGCGTCGACTTCCTCTTCGGATTCCGACTCCGTGTCATCCCAAGTAGCCACCATGGCCTTCTTCTTTCTTTGCCCGTTCTTGGATGTGGTTGCTTGTAGAGCGGGGCACTCGGCAATGAGGTGACCAATCTTCTTGCAATGGAAGCAAGGACCGGGCTCCTCTCTTTTTCTTTCAAATCTCCCTTGAGGTTTCCCTCGCCGGAAATTGCTTTGTCTTCCCTTTTTGTAGAACATCTTGCCCACCTTCCGGATGAGCATGGCGAAGTCTTCATCGCACTCGTCCGATGAATCATCCTCGTCTTGAATGGTTGGAGCGGCTTTGAAGGCTATTGATTTCTTCTTGGGTGCCTCCCTTTCTTCTCGTACCTTCATCTCCATCTCATGTGTTTTGAGATTGCCGATGAAGCCGGAGAAGTCCATCTCCTCTTTGTCATTTAGCTCTTTGAGGGTTGTCGCCTTGACTTCCCAAGCTTTAGGAAGAGCTCTAATCACCTTCCTTATCTTTTGATCGTTGTCAATCTTGTCACCTAAGGAAGAAAGAGCATTAGTTATTTTTGTAAAGCGAGTGAGCATGTCATCAATGCTCTCATTATCAATCATGTAAAAATTCTCATATTGAGAACGTAGCAAGTCAACTTTTGCTCTCTTGACTTGTGACGTTCCCTCATGAGTCACAATAAGCATGTTCCAAACTTCATATGCCGATTTACAATTAATGATGCGTGCAAGGTCATCTTCATTAAGTGCTTGTGTTAATGCATATTGTGCCCTAGCATTAGCTTCATAGTCCTTGGTGGTATCCTCGGACCATGTGCTCTCATCACTAGTGGGTTCAATGAAATCTTTGGTGACGGCCCTAGCTACCTTGACTCCTAGGGATTTTAGAAAAAGGTTCATCTTGACCTTCCAAATAGGGAAGTTCAAGCCATCAAATTTGGGTGGGGACTTAATGCTTGAAAAATCTAGAGATGCCATGTATGATGAATAAAATGCACAATATATAATAAATGCAACAAATGTATATAGCCAACTAAGGATCTCCCTAAGGTTGTTAGACCTAGGTTGTAGGGTTAGGCTCTGATACCAATTGAAATCACCTAGAGGGGGGGTGAATAGGTGATGGCTATATGATAATGGCAATTATGCGGAATTTAAAAATTTAACTCTAAACAATTAGCACAATACAATATTTCTTGCAAGTAAAGGACAATGTAAAATTGCAAGTAATAAAAGAGATAGAGTTAGAGAAATTTGAGCAAACGCAAACACGCCGATATGTTTCCGAGGTTCGAGCCACGCTCTACGTCCCCGCCTTCACACTTGAAGGATTTCCACTATTGAGGATCCCACCGGATCAACAATACAAGGACAACACTTGTCCGTCTCCCGTGATGACACTTCACCACCTTGAGCACACTAGCTCGCCTTGAGGCCGATGCCTCTACAACTTCACTCAATTACAATGGAAGTGATCACACTTGATCACTTTTACAAATAGCTCACTAAGCACAATCCTAGAACCAAATAGTAGACTTAGAGTATGGGATTGTGTAGTGCAAAACTAGAGAGAAGTAGAGGAATAGGCTCCAAGAAAGGTGATGGAAATTTAGGCTTTGGAGAGAAAAATCTTTTCTTTTGAAAACTTTGGAAATCTTTGAAACTCTTGTCAAAGTTCACTTGATAGCTCTAAAATCATTAGTCATTTCATATGAAGTGACCACCTATTTATAGGGGTCAAAAACTGCTCAAGAGATTCGTTGGAGACAAATCCCAAAAGTCAAAGAGTCAGAAAATATAGCTGTTGGGTCTGTCAGAATTTTTGACAGACTGCCGGTCGACCGGGTCGGTCGACCGCCAACGGTCAAAAATCCGACCGTTGGGGCTCACCGGTCGACTGGGTCGGTCGACTGGCATTTCCAGAGAGCAGCAGGTTGGGGGCCGGTCGAGTATCGGTCGACTCCCGGTCGACTGATACGCACATGCACAAATGTGCATGTCGGTCGAGTGCCGGTCGACTGCCGGTCGACCGGGCACTGTGAATTTCTGAAAAATCAGAATTCACAGACCTGGGCAATTTTGGGTTTTGGTTTTGGGTCTTGGATAAAATGTTTTGGTCTTGAAAAATCATAGAGTATGAGCATGTGTCATACTACTATCAAGGTAAAATACTTGGTAAAAATTCTTTTGATAAAACTTGATTTTCAATGAAATGTTTTTCCCAAAAACTAGTCTCTCTAAAAACGTATTTCCAAAATAGATATGTTCAACTAAAACTGAGTTTGGAAATAAAAATAGAAATTATTTTGAAGCCATAAACCACTCTAGAAAATGTGTGTGTGTGATATCCCATATCTCTACTTCTACTATTTAGTTTTGACAAAATATTCTAAAATGAAAATAAACAAAGTACAAATCTTGGATTCTTAAGCAAGTCTTGATCTTCTTCTTGAACTTTTCTTCAACGCAAATTCCGAAGCTTCCTATGTGCTTTAGCTTGGGAATGCAAATGTTGGGCGAACTCCAAATTTGTGAGTCTTTTAGCGGAGTCGTCAAAATCTGTTTCTTGAACCTGAAATACTTTAAAATCAAGAATATTAAATACATAACTAAATATGTTTTGCTATCATCAAAATAACCGGGATAGTGGCCTTTGGGCCAATAAAAACAAACTTGAACTCAGCAAGTTGTTAGAAGAGTTGAACTCTCTTTTTCTTTTCAGCTGGAGATCTTGGTGCTTCTACGGCTTACAACCGAAGTTCTTTTTTTTTTTTACCAAGAACTTTCCGACCCCTCTTCCATTTCAAACTAGGTTATTTATAGAGGTTTCAGGGGGTAAACATATCCCCTAAAAACACTCCATAATGGTGGTTAACTCCCTCATTACGTTAGCAGTAATTGACCTAGTAATGAGGGCAGTTATAACTGAGACGCGGGCTTTGGGCCTCGTGTTTTGCCATTGAGGTGATGCTTGAGAAACACGAGCTTCTGAGTCTGCGTCAAGCTTCACGTGAGACGCGGGCTTTGGACTTTGCTTCTTGGTACTGTATTAACGCTGAGACGCAGGTTTCATTCCTCACGTCTTGGTCCTTGCAGTGATGTTGAGACGCGGGTTTCAACTCTCGCATCTTGGTGTTGCGCTGGTGGCGATGATTAGCCTTGCGGCTGGAGTTTGGATTCTGCTTTTTGACGACTTGTCTTCAATGATTTTTAGACAGCCTACAATTACCCGACCCGATTATCTTTTAACTTGTCCATTCTAGATATTCCACAGACCATATTACTCCAATAACACTGTTTCAAATGATTAAATTCAGGCAAAATTCCAACTATCCAACATCAAACGTAAGTTCAAAAATTATCAGTCCAACAAATATCCCACAACAAATATTTAATTTTAAGACATTATTAATTAAACAGTTTCGGTCTTAATCGGGTATAGTACAAGTAGAACAAGATTCGATCCATTTATTTATAGAGTAATCGGATTCGTGTCCTATTTGGGTCATCTGTATATAAGCCTAACCAAACCCATGTAAGACAGTCTGGTTCGAGTCGGGTACGAGTCCATGTCTGACCCATGGACATGCCTGGTTGGAGGTAAGACACTGGAAGAAATCAGGGGGGGGAGACTGAGGATTAATAGGAATAGTATATGGGCAGAGGGAGGAGTTGGAGAAAGTTGTATGGGCTTGACCAATAATTGGTAAGGCGACATGAATATAAGAATGAGAGATGTAATTACATCCAAATGATCTAATTGGTCCTTATTCATTTTTGGTAGATGGCCCAGCCTCAGGTCACAAAAGATTAATTAGAAAAACACTTGAAAGGTGCATGTGTCATGCACGTGAAGTTTCTTTTTTAACTTGAGCAATTCCAAATTTAATACGGAGATATATTTTATATTTTTATTTAACCTATTTATTTAGAAAAAATATATTTATCTATTCAACATAAGATGTAACTATTTTCTTAAAGAAATAGAGGAACTAATTACATATGAAGAAAATAATATTCAATGAAAAATAAAAAAGAAGTCTTTAAAAAAAATAAAATAAGGAGTTTAAAAAATAGAATAAAATCAGAATAAAAAAACAAAAAATAAAAGTAAAAAGTAAAATAAAAAAATCAAGAAAAAGAAATAAAAGGAAGTTGAATAATATCTGAAAAATAAAGTAAGAAAATATAAAAAATGAAATAAGATACTTTGGCATAAGAATTAAAAAAATGAAAACTAAAAGAGTAAATAGAAAAAGGAAATGTAAAAATCTAGATAAAAAAATTTTAAAATATGTAGACTATAATTGGAAAAAAGTCAAAAAAATATATGGATATAAACAAAAGTAAAATGTACTAAAAAGGGAAAAACGCTGGAAGAAAACTAAAGATTGATCAAAGCATAAATGAAAGAAAATTCAAAAATAAAAATACCTAGGAAAAGAAAAGAAATAGAGGAGAAAATAAAGTAAAAGGAATTGGTGAAAGAAGCCCCTTTACCAGAAAACCTTCTGGTTGTTGTACATTGATCAGCATGATTTTGTCACATTTTCATTCCCATATTTATCTATCATTTGTTTATGAATAATGCTACTCGGATATTTTTAGTCTATTTTGCAGACAAAGTTATTAGGAGAAGACTGGACCACAAAAGACTCTTTCGAGACCGTAAAGCGCGTTAAAAGGAGTTGAAGGCGAGATAGGAGGCTTGACACTGCTGGAATCAACGTCTAAAACTGAGATCAAAGAAATTTACGATCAACTCGGAAGAGATCGAGGCCAGTTGAGAAATAACGTAATTTTGCAAAAGTCAAGGGCTTAAACGCAAAATGGATAGAGATGTAAAGTGCAAAATTAATTTAACGATTCTCCTTGTAATTTTGTAACTTTTTTAGACTTTTGTGTAAAATAGCAAAACCCTAGCCTATAAATATACATGTAAAGGCTAGGGTTTGGAAAGAGTTTTTTCTTTTCTAGGTTTTTTTAGGTTTTATTATTATTTTTTTTCCTCCTTGAAACTTGTGCCAGGATATTAATCTACCTTTGATTTATTTATTTATTTATTTTTGCCATGAATCATTTCTCCTGAGATTAATTTTGCTCCATTGTTGCATTTTGAAAGCATTGCCTCATCACTGCCCATCATTTTCCTCCTTCATGCGCATCCAACATGCTCCAAAATATTTCATGTATAGCACAGAAAGGTGCTTGTTTGGCGGGGCCCACAAATTTCTTTCCCTTGCCTGACTCCTATAACAACACAAGAAGGAGAGTAGGCCATGGTGGTGGGGTCCATTACATGGGTCCACGCACAACAGAGGGCGGCCCTTGCGCCCCGCGAGCTGCAGGTAAGTGTTTTTTTTAATTTATTTATTTATTTATTTTTAATTAATTTAATTTAATTAGTTCAGTTTAATTATACATGCTTGCAATTAATTAGTTAATACATTTTAGATAACTTTAAACTGATTTAGTTAGTTTAGTTGATTGTTAATTTTAGTCATGAGTAACTAATTTTCTAATGCCCAGGGAAGATGAACCTAGGCTAGATTATTTTGTGGTAAACCTGTAGTTTCATAACTATGATTGTTGCACTCACCAATTGACCTAGAACTTTTAGGAGATTATTTCTAGAGTCACTGCTATTTGACAAGGTATGTATTAGTAGTCAATGGTCCATACTTAGGATTTTACTGCTTTAAATTTATTAGTCATTTTATTTACCTTTGATGGACCATGTGATGAAGATAATACCATGTGCTTAGATCTAGTGTTCAGACTTACTTTACCTATTAGGAATAGAGATTTTGGTAAGTAACAACATACTAGTATGGAGACCGAGATTGACCACTTGATGCTAGTTTAGGAGATTCGACCCTGGGCGCTTAACTTTTCTTAGATTGACAATTTAGTTTAGAACAAACTACCACAAAATTTTTGATTATTTCGCGTAGAAGTGTCGAAACCAAAAGAACCACCTGTCCCTGTGGATCGACCCTCAAGTGTTGCAATCGAACGACCGTGCACTTGCGGTTAATTTAAAACGAGGAGACAGAATCTCCCCATCAAGTTTTTGGCGCTGTTGCCGGGGACACGGTGTTCTATCTTTAGTTTTGACACCTATACCGAATTGTAAAAAAAAAAAAAAAATCAAAAAATAAAAAAAAAACAAATTAAAAAAAAACAAAAAAAAATTTCTTTCCCCATGGCCTATCCAAATTCATTTGGTTACGATCCATTTTATAGGCCAGACCCTCCTTTCCACCCACCAACCTCTCTTCCAGATTTTAATGAATACATCCATCCAACGAACTACTCATTTTCTTCATATCATCCCATGAGTTGTCATCACTGTCAAGATCCAAATCATCCTTCAGAACAATGTCCTTCGGTAGGGTTTTCGCTGGGACCAAGTCAAAATCAATTCCACACATTTCAAGGACCTACGAGCGAACCTTATCCATCAAACTTCAATTCGGAGGGTTGGAATTGTCCTCAATTTTCTTGGGATCAATCATATCAAAATTCTCAATCTAATTGGTCCTACACTGAACCATCACCTCTATCTTGGGAATTTGACAATGATTATGAGAAACCGATGAGCACATTAAAGAAGAGTTTTGAAGCCATGCAACAGACCATAGTTGAAACCAATCAGCAGTTAATCGAGGCATGTGCTCACATGGATAAGATAATGACTCATCTCAACCAACCTGTTTCAACCACAAGTCCAGATCAAGTTCAAGAGTTCCATCAACTTTCGCAAATTGAGTTCAATGGCAATCAGGTGGACAAAGAACCAACACTAGAGGAAGCTTTTGAAACTTTCAGGCAAACTTCAAAGCAAGTGCTCTATGATACTAGAGACTGCTTAAACAGGCCAGTAAATGAGTTGGTAAGTGAGCAAGAGAAGGATCCCTTTTCTAGTCAACTAGTTCATGAGCCAATACCGACTCGACCCATGTCCATTCAAGAGCACATCAACTTTCATAAGATGAACAAAGGCCAAACTGTTAGACCCGAAGAGCAAATCGTTGGCCATAGTGACATGTCTAATCATTCCATCGAGATGCCCTTCGAGTCCCCATTATTTCATCTTAATCAATTTGAAGAGCTTGAACATGAGAAGCCTGTTGAGGAAGTTGTGAAGGTCCATGAGGGGTACAAACTTGATAATGATCCTCAGTGTCTGGATGAAGTGATTAGAAATTATTTGGCTACACGTACACCTAATGTGGAGCCAGTTGAATCTTGTTGTGAGGATGAATGTGACAATGATGAATTTTTGTTTCAAGAGAAATTTGACGATGAATTTTCTAAGTTCTGTGAAAAGACAAGTGTTGAGGAGCAGAAAATTGCATCTACTCATATGGAGAAAATAGAACACACTGATCAAAATTGTGAGAATGCCTATATGGATAATGAGCCTTTTTTCTTGATGAGCTTTTTGTTGAAGAGTATGATCACAATGATGAGAAAATATGTATTGAGGATCTTGAGTTTAGAGTTCCCTTTGAGAAAACAAAACTCGATTTGAATATCTTCACTTTCGATGAGCCAACCAATGATCATACTTTTAAAAACTTGATTCAAGAATCTCTAATTAATCAAAGCTTTGAAACCCTATTTGAAGACGAACTCATATATCTGAATGAATCGGTTAGGGATGCTTTGGTTAATTACACACCTCCAAAGAAAATTGTTGATTTAAGTTTTGAGGTGATGTTTGAGGATGAGCTTAAATTCATAGGCAATCATATTGTGGACACTCCAATTATATCGTGTAAAATGGATGAATTTGTGAGGAGGTATGGAAAGAAGAGAAGGAAGAGATGGCGGAAAGTGATGAACAAGATGGAGAGGATGAAATTAAAAATAACAAAAAGATTAACCTCTCCACTTTGTCCATTAAAGAGAACCCATTGGAATGATGGGAAGAGAGCTCGAGGGTATAGACCTAGAAAAATCTAGGTGTGAGGGAGTTGTGAAATTGTACATATGTAAATATTTGTTTATTTTTATTTATTATTATTTTTTTTTGTTGAGTCTTTTTATTTCTCTTTTAATTAGTTGAGTCAGTTTTAGTGAGTCTTTTATTTCTCTTTCTCTAACCTATGTGCCGAGTTTTTTACAAGTGATACAGGATAAGCAAGGAGGCATCCACCACGTACAAGAAGCATTTTTGTTGTTTCGACAGCTGGGTTCTCTAGTACACTGTGAGTATGTCTAATCTAGCATACTGTTTACATTTCTGTATCTTTTGTATGCTTGGATTGCATGATCATCATGATTGTATGCTCGTTTTGGATGTGTAAATTACATGCTACATTATTTCTATCTCTGTATTCAAGTGTATGCATGAGGACATGGCACAGTTTAGGTGTGGGGGGGAGATTCATATTTCTTTTGTTTTAGGAGTCTTTTGGTTTGATTTTAGTTTTAGGGTTTTCACTTTATTTCTCTTTTCTTTCTTTATTGAGAGTCTTAAAAAAAAATGTGCAAAATTTGAAAAATTTCTACAAATGAGTAGCTAGTATGTGAGTGATTTAGTATCCATGAGTGGATTTTAAGGGTAAGATCAAGAAGAAAGAATTATAAAATCTTAAAATAAAGATTAGAATCTAAAACGGACATACCATCTAAACTTAGTCTAAGTGATTATGTACCCAACAACACTTACACTATTAGTTCATAGGCTTGGGATATTGATTGCAACTAAAAAAAAAAAATTATTATTGTTATATAATAAAATAAATATTAATAAGTCTTGTCTTATGGCCTCAGTTGCTTGAGTAATTAAGTCCGTAGGAGTGTCTTTACACTTATTGCCCTAAGACCATCTGGTTTGGGAGCATTGGCCCAAAGCTCGCTACATGGGTAGCTGAGAAAGCCTAATAGGACAAGACACTATAAAAATATAATAATTTTGATTATCAATTAGCTAGGTACCTTGGCCTCAGGAAGCCTCGGTATCTACGCGAAAGATAGTTAAAAAGAAAAAAAAGAAAAAAAAGATAATAATTTTGATTATCAATTAGCTAGGTACCTTGGCCTCAGGAAGCCTTGATATCTACGCGAAAGATAGTAAAAAATAAAATAAAATAATATGAAAGTTGTAATTAAATATTCCCAAGCTTAAGAACTACATCACGATCACGGGGTACATAGGATCTAAAACTTAGGACAGGTGGTGTAAAGTTTCGGATTTGAGACTTTATTTTATAGCCAATATAATTTCTTGAATTGAGGTTTTACTTGAAAATGAAACTCATAGAAATTGATGATCTTGCTAGCTAGTTAACTAAAAAAAAAAAATTTTGATTTGTTTTTCTTTTCTTGATTTTCGGTTATCCTTATTTTACTTTTATTTATTTCTTAATCTCTAACTTTCTTAGATTTTGTGGGTGTAATCCGCTGAAAACCCTCACGAGACAAAACTCGTCCTCTAGGGGTGACCTAGGGGTTTAACGGCTTGTTGCACATGCTAAGTGTAACCGTGATTCCTACGAAAGTGAGTTAGCGTTTTCTTTTTCTTTTTATTAGTTTTGCTCGAGGACTAGCAAAAGATAGGTATGGGGGTATTTGATCAGCATGATTTTGTCACATTTTCATTCCCATATTTATCTATCATTTGTTTATGAATAATGCTACTCGGATATTTTTAGTCTATTTTGCAGACAAAGTTATTAGGAGAAGACTGGACCACAAAAGACTCTTTCGAGACCGTAAAGCGCGTTAAAAGGAGTTGAAGGCGAGATAGGAGGCTTGACACTGCTGGAATCAACGTCTAAAACTGAGATCAAAGAAATTTACGATCAACTCGGAAGAGATCGAGGCCAGTTGAGAAATAACGTAATTTTGCAGAAGTCAGGGGCTTAAACGCAAAATGGATAGAGATGTAAAGTGCAAAATTAATTTAACGATTCTCCTTGTAATTTTGTAACTTTTTTAGACTTTTGTGTAAAATAGCAAAACCCTAGCCTATAAATATACATGTAAAGGCTAGGGTTTGGAGAGAGTTTTTTCTTTTCTAGGTTTTTTTAGGTTTTATTATTATTTTTTTCCTCCTTGAAACTTGTGCCATGATATTAATCTACCTTTGATTTATTTATTTATTTATTTTTGCCATGAATCATTTCTCCTGAGATTAATTTTGCTCCATTGTTGCATTTTGAAAGCATTGCCTCATCACTGCCCATCATTTTCCTCCTTCATGCGCATCCAACATGCTCCAAAATATTTCATGTATAGCACAGAAAGGTGCTTGTTTGGCGGGGCCCACAAATTTCTTTCCCTTGCCTGACTCCTATAACAACACAAGAAGGAGAGTAGGCCATGGTGGTGGGGTCCATTACATGGGTCCACGCACAACAGAGGGCGGCCCTTGCGCCCCGCGAGCTGCAGGTAAGTGTTTTTTTTAATTTATTTATTTATTTATTTTTAATTAATTTAATTTAATTAGTTCAGTTTAATTATACATGCTTGCAATTAATTAGTTAATACATTTTAGATAACTTTAAACTGATTTAGTTAGTTTAGTTGATTGTTAATTTTAGTCATGAGTAACTAATTTTCTAGTGCCCAGGGAAGATGAACCTAGGCTAGATTATTTTGTGGTAAACCTGTAGTTTCATAACTATGATTGTTGCACTCACCAATTGACCTAGAACTTTTAGGAGATTATTTCTAGAGTCACTGCTATTTGACAAGGTATGTATTAGTAGTCAATGGTCCATACTTAGGATTTTACTGCTTTAAATTTATTAGTCATTTTATTTACCTTTGATGGACCATGTGATGAAGATAATACCATGTGCTTAGATCTAGTGTTCAGACTTACTTTACCTATTAGGAATAGAGATTTTGGTAAGTAACAACATACTAGTATGGAGATCGAGATTGACCACTTGATGCTAGTTTAGGAGATTCGACCCTGGGCGCTTAATTTTTCTTAGATTGACAATTTAGTTTAGAACAAACTACCACAAAATTTTGATTATTTCGCGTAGAAGTGTCGAAACCAAAAGAACCACCTGTCCCTGTGGATCGACCCTCAAGTGTTGCAATCGAACGACCGTGCACTTGCGGTTAATTTAAAACGAGGAGACAGAATCTCCCCATCATACATACACTTCTTCTTCACGAATACATTGAAAAAAGCTGACTTGATATCTAGATGATATATCTTCTACCTGTGATAAGCTGCAAGTGAAATTAATGGTCTCATCGTGTCCTATCGAGCAACTGGTGCAAAGATTTCTTCATAGTCAATGTCATACTTTTGTTTGTAGTCTTTTGCTATGAGCCTCGTCTTGTATCGATCAACTTCACCATCTGTTGTGCGTTTGATCTTGTACACCCATTTGACATCTATTGCCTGTGATTTTGTGGAAGTGTTGTCAACTCTCATGTGTCGTTCTTCTAGATGGCATGAATCTCCTTCATTGTCGATCGCCAACAATCTTTTTCTTCAGCCTCCTGGAAAGTGAGAGACTCATTATCGGCATATAAGTAGAAGAGATTAGTCTCTTCATCTTCTTCTATTTGCTCATAGGTCTCCTGAGGCTTCTCATTTTGATGGACCTTGTTGTACGAAGGATTCTCTATTACTACCTTCCCCAGAAAATGGAGAACCTCTTGTAGGAGACGGTGTAGCATGTTGAGGAGACGGTAGTATGGCTGGTAATGGAATCTCTTGTGGGGGCTCATCAGATTTGTCAGCCATGAGTTGCTCTTTGACATTCTCTTCATTGCTCCAGCTCCATGCTTCTGCCTCATTGAAGCCAACGTCTCTACTAACCACCAGTTTCTTAGTTAGTAGATTGTAGAGCTTGTATGCCTTCAACTTCTCGCTATATCCGATGAAAATGAAATTTTTCACCGTCATTTTCAAGCTTCTTCCTTTTGACTTCAGGTACTTGAGCATATGCAACACGCCCAAAAATTCATAGGTGTTCGACTCTAGGCGTGTAATAGCTCCATGCCTCTTAAGCTGTCTTATTCTTCCCTATCTTTGTAGGGCATCGGTTGATCAAGTAAGCTGAGCATGCCACGATGATGGGGAACCGGGCGGGATTCTCTCTCTAGGGTTTCTCACCCAAAGCACACGGGTTACAAAGCTTTAAAAGCAATTTTTATTCATTCCAAAACTATTAATAACAATACCAGTCTTGGCCTTAAATAGGCCTACATCAACGGAAAGATCCCATTACAACCGATATGGGACTAAAAGAAAACTACCAAATAAATAAATAAAAATTACAATAAAAGGGAAAAAGAACTAAAACGAGCATCCTGATGTCGCTTGAATTTCCCAGCCCTAATCGAACCAAACTGAAAGTGTGCGACGACGCCTCCTGGTGTAGAATCGCAATCCTGGAGAGATGTCCCCATCATTCCCCCGAGGTTGGGAAAATTTGACTTTGTCGAATGTGAGCCTCCTCGGCTCTCATAGTGCTCCAGACGATCAGGGTCTAACCGTTGGAGTTTCTCTCGATTAATCCAGGTGTTATCAGAATCAGGTAGTCCTTTCCAACAAACCAAAAATCTGTGGTAATCACCATCTCTAGTAGAGACAATCTGATCATCAATAATTTCATCAATTTGTTCTGCCATATGGGTGGGATGTATTTGGGGAAGAGGAGGTAATAAGGGTCTCTCAGGATTGGCTCAAGGGAAGGCTCACCCAATAAAGGATTATCAGGGGAAAATTTTGACCCTTTATAAGCAACCAAATCTTCAATATTAAAAGAGGGACTAATACTAAAATCTGATGGGAGATCTACTACATATGCATTTGAATTAATTTTCTTCAAATTTTTGAATGGTCCTGCACTACATGCATGCAATTTCTTCACGGTACCAGGAGGATACCGTTCTAGTCGAATCTGAACCATCACGTAGTCTCCTACGTTAAACTCATGTGCTTTCCTGTGCAAATCTGCATAAGCTTTATACTTTGCATTATTTTTCTGAATTTGATTGCTGATATCCTTATGCAAGTCATGAATATGCGATGCAAATGATGCAGCTGACTCTGACGTCCTAGTATTATGTGGCCCCATGGGAATTAAGTTTATAGGTTGCGTAGGTTCATAACCATGCACAACCTTAAATGGACTCATTCCTATGGTTCTATTGATAGAACTGTTGTACGCAAACTCAGCAATAGGTAACACAAGATCCCATGTTCTAAGATTTTGACCCACTAAACATCGTAGCAAATTACAAAGACTTCTATTGACTACTTCAATTTTCCCATCAGTTTGTGGGTGAAAGGCAGTAGAAAACTGAAGTTTAGTTCCCATTTTATGTCACAGGGTTTTTCAAAAGTAACTTGTGAATTTAACATCCCTATCTGAGACAATTATTTTAGGTAGCCCATGTAGCCTAACAACTTCATCAAAGTAGATCGTAGCAATCTGAGATGCATCCGACATTTTGGAACATGACAAAAAGTGAGCCATCTTGAAAAAGCGGTCTACAACAACAAATATGGAATCATGGTTTCTTGCAGTTTTTGGTAAACCCAGTACGAAATCCATACTGACATCTTGCCAAGGACAGTTTAGAACTGGTATGGGAGTATAGAGACCAGTGTTTTGTTTTCGTTGCTTGGCGAGTTGACATGTACGACATTGACTAACAAGCCTGGCAACATCTCTTTTTAAGCTCGGCCAATAAAAATGATGTTCTATAGCTTCAATTGTTTTATTTCGCCCGAAGTATCCAGCAAGGCCCCCAGCGTGTAATTCTCATATCAGAAATTCTCTCAATGAGGTGCGAGAGAAACACAACAGACGAGAGTGAAACAAATATCTGTCTTGCAGAAGAAAACCATCAATCTCATGAGTCAAACTATCCCTTAAGACAGTGTATATATTTCCAAAATCAGGACACATAAGTGTCTTTGATTTTCTCGAAACCAACCACTTCCGTACTCATAACAGAAAGTAAAGCGCGATGGGGGCTAAGAGCATCAGCGACCCTATTTTCTACCCTGGCCTTATGCTTGAGGACATAGGTATATCTTGAAGGAATTCTACCCACCTACCATGCCTCGAATTCAACTTCTTTTGGGAGTTGAGATATTTAAGGGCTTCATGATCTGAGTAAATGATGAATTCTTGCGGTAACAAGTAATGGCGCCAGTAACGCAGAGCTTGCACTACCGCATAGAACTCAGGTGGAGTATAGTTGCCTAGCATCATTTAACTTTTTGCTAAAATAGGCAACGAGATGCTTTTCCTGACACAACACCACCTATCCTAACGCCTGGGGCATCACAAGTAATTTCAAAAACTTTCGTGAAATCTGGAAGCCTCATAACAGGAGCTTCCGTCATTCTCTCTTTGATTTCCTGACACGCTTTGGCAGCAGCTTTAGTCCATTCGAATTCCTCCCTTTTTAAACAATCGGTAATCGGGGCCATGATGGTACTAAAGTTTCGAATAAAATGTTTGTAGAAAGTGGCTAACCAATGAAAACTCCTCACTTCTCAAATATTGCGTGGTCCACGATAGCTTTAATTTTATCGAGATTTGCAGAGACGCCTTGTGAAGAAACAACCACTCCTAAGAAAATGACTTGGTCGGCAAGAAAGGTACATTTCTTAGGGTTGGCATATAAACTCTCCTTTCTCAAAACTACATAGACCTGCGTGAGGTGGTCCAAATGTTGCTCTGTTGATTTGCTATAAATGAGTATGTCATCAAAATATACGACTACGAACTTTACGATAAAGGGTCGCAATACTTGTGTCGTCATTCTCATAAAAGTGCTTGGAGCATTCGACAAGCCGAACGGCATGACCATCCACTCATACAGCCCATCTTTCATTTTAAAGGCTGTTTTTCATTCATATCCTGACCGAATTCGAATTTGGTGGTAACCACTCTTCAAATCTATTTTTGAAAAGATAGTAGCACTGGTCATCATGTCAAGCATATCTTCCAACCTGGGAATTGAAAAACGGTATTTTACCGTTATTTTATTGATAGCACGGCTATCCACACACATACGTCATGTTCCATCTTTCTTCGGCGTTAACAGTGCGGGGATCGCGCAAGGGCTCAAACTCTCACGTATGAACCCTCTGCTCAACAACTCTTCAACTTGCCTTTGTAATTCGACATGTTCCATCGGGTTCATCCGATAATGCGGCAAGTTGGGTAGAGTGGCTCCCGGAACTAGATCAATTGCATGTTGAATGTTCAGCATCTGTGGCAGTTGATCAGGGAGATCGTTAGGAAACACATCAGCAAACTTCGTGGCCACTTCAAGTACCATTCATCCTCCTCGTATCGATTGTAATTCCTGCTGATTCTCTCCTCTCGATGATTATTGAGTTGACGCTCTTCATTACGAGCTCCATCATGACGTTCCACTTTCAACCTATCCATTCTGACCTAAGGTGTTCATTTGGACCTTAATTTCCTCAAGAGTTTTGAGAATTTCAAGAGTAATGTGATCTGATGGTGAGGTGGTACCAGATGAAGAAGCATTGGGATCCATGTTTGTATTGGGTTTTACAGGATCGTAAACTTTACCACTACGAGTACGCATGCACAATTACTTTTTTTTTATAATCTAATGCTGAAGTTATGATGATCTTCTTTTTTTTTTTCCTTTTTTTCTTTATATATATATATATATATATATATATATATATATATATATATATATATATATATATATGTATATAATAATGAATGCAGCCTATTAATTTCTATATGCCACTAACAAACTCTAATGCAATCGTGTAGGATGATGCAGAAGGTGCGGAGGATCAGCAACAATTCAGTAAAATAAAGCGCACAATAAAGCGAATGAATTTGCTAGCAAGCTCAAGAGTGTAAAATAGAGACTGGGATGTAAAAAAAGAATTTGCAATTTAAACCTCAATATTTTGTAAAATATTAATTTTATGCAACTGTCGATATCCACTATGTATTTAGCAGTCCCTAAATTAATATAAAGATGTCGCAGATAAAAGGCTAAGCAGATACACACGCTCACTATATGTGGATGGCAGATAATCAATGAAATTATAATGATAGACTGTAAAGTAGTACCCAAATTTCAGTGCAAGGAATTTATACCTGAAACTGGTTACCGAGATAATCGATGTGAAGCTCTGCAACGCAATGGTGCTACTAGATCAGAACTGCAGCATGCGGGTCAGGCGCCTATTGTGTTGGGTTGAATTTGGAACACCACCCAAATCATAGACTGTTGTTTGTGCAACCCCTCTCTACGGCTGATCGGGATGTCAACGGTGGCGCAGGAGGCAGTCAGCGATGATGGTTGGTGGAGTTTCCAATTTTAAATCAAGATGGATCGATGTTCCATCGCAGACAAACAAGGGGACGAGGAAGGCGACGTGGATGAGTGCTCACTGAGTGTCTTGGAGTGGATGAGGTCGTTGAGACCTCTGTCGAAGTGGTGACAGTTGATGGCGTCGTCGAAAGCAAGGGAGGAGATCTCGGGTGATGAAGGCAGGAGAGGAACGGCGGCGTGGATGAGTGCTCACTGGAGTGTCTTGGAGTGGATGAGGTCGTTGAGACCTCTGTTGAAGTGGAGACAGTTGATGGCATCGTAGAAAGCAGGGGAGGAGATCTCGGGTGGATCTCGAGTGGATTTTAAGCCCAGCTAATCGCGTTTGTCAGAAGGCCATGGAGGAGATCTCAGCCTTGATTTGAAGCCCTATATGAGAAATAGGGTTCGCTAGAGCGTTGATTTGAAGACCTAGTGTTGATCGAGGCGTCGACATCGGTTCGTAAGGGCGCGTGGTTGTTGTTGTTGTACAGTCAAGAGAGAAAAGGAAGGACATGGTGGCGGGTTGATTTTGTCGATGCGATCTGGTGAGCGACGCGAGGGTGAGCACGAGATCTCATATCCGGTTGACGAGTTGATTTTGCCGTGAATTAAGGACGGAGGCGGCGACAAACTGTGAGGGTATTTAAGAAAAAAGGAGTGGGTATTTAAAAGAGAAGAAGAGAAAAGAGATGGCGGCGGGTCTTTTTTTTTTGATGGCGGCGTTTAGAAGAGGAGAGGAGAAAAGTAGGGTTTTAATTTTTGGGAGGCGGAATTTTGTTGTGGATTTTTTTTTGTGTTTTTGGAAAGAATTCAGGATTTGAGCTCTGATACCAATATGATAGGGAACCAGGCGGGATTCTCTCCCTAGGGTTTCTCACCCAAAGCACACATGCTACAAAACTTTAAAAGCAAATTTAATTCATTCCAAAATTATCAACAACAATACCAGTCTTGGCCTTAAATAGGCCTACATCAACGGAAAGATCTCATTACAACCAATATGGGACTAAAAGAAAACTACCAAATAAATAAATAAAAATTATAATAAAGGGAAAAAAGAACTAAAACGAGCAGCCTAATGTCGCTTGAATTTCTCAGCCCTAATCGAACCAAACTGAAAGTGTGCGATGATCCCTCTAGTGTAGAATCGCAAACCTGGAGAGATGTCCCCATCAGACGGTTTCTACCCAAAACTGCTTCGGTAGCCCTTTTTCTTTAAGCATGATTCTTGTCATGCCAACAATGGTGCAATTCTTTCTTTCTGTGATGCCATTTTGTTGTGGTGTGTAGGCCGTAATAAACTGCCTCTTTATGCCTTACTCCCTACAATATTCTTGAAACAGATTTGAGGTGTACTCACCACCTCAATCAAATTGGAGAGTTATTAGCTTATGGCCACTCTCCGCTTCAATAAGGCCTTTAAAATGCTTGAAACTAATAAAGACAGCAGATTTTTCTTTAAGAATGTACACCCATAACTTTCTATTGAAATCATCAATGAAGGTAATAAAATATCAATTAACTCCTAAAGTGGCAGGATCTAATGGTTCGCAAATGTCAGTGTGAACAAGTTGCAATGGTGCATCCGCTCTCTACGACTTTTCACTTGGAAAAGGAAGTCGTACTTGCTTGCCAATTATGCAACCTTCACAAAAATGACTCAGTGGATCGATTGTTGGTAAGCTTTATACCATGCCGACTGTAGATAGTAGCTTCAGGCCATTGAAGTTTAGATGGCCGAAGCGACGATGCCACCTCCATGACTCATTCTCCACGAGTCCTTGAAAACACTTCTCAACTTTTATATTTAGATGCAAGGAAAACATGTGGTTCCTTTTCATCTTAAAACAATTTATGAGGCCTCCCTTTGCATTTTCCAACCAAAGAAGGTTATTCTCCATATATACTTTATATCCTTTTTTGAGTAATTGGCCAATGCTGAGAATATTATTATTCATATTAGGAATATAATAAACATCGAAAATATACTCAGACTTATCATCCTTGTGGTAGATTTTGATCTTCCCTTTGCCTTCAATGGGGAGTTTTGAAGAATCTCCCAAGCTCACACTTACATGAACTCCTTCTGTGAGTTCCATGAAAGTTCTTTCTTCCTGCACATGCGATTGCTAGCACCCGAGTCAAGGTACCAAATATCATTCTGAACACTTGAATCATCATAGTAAGAAGAAGAATAGAGTTATTACCCACATCATTTGTTGCTTTAGCGAGATTGGTAAGATTTTCAGTTCTGTGCCAGCAATCCGAAGTATAGTGTCCAAAGTTTTGACAGTTGTAGCATTGGACATTCTTGTTGTTTTCACGTCCAGATGTGAATCTTCCCTGATTGCTTTGTCCTCGACCTCTGAAGCTTTGGAACTCCATTTGGTTTTGAGTGGTTCAATGTTGGGGACCATGTCTCCTACCTCTACCATGACCACGACCTCTACTATGTGTGCCTTGATTATTTAGAGACAGCTTTAACTCTAATGCTTGTTGCAGTAGTATGAAACTAGTCTTCTTTTGCATGTGTTGCTTATGAACTTGGAGAGATCCCATGAGCTCCTCTAATGAGATCTCCTCCAAATTCTTTGACTCCTCAATTGCCGCCACCACGTGCTCGAACTTTGATGTGAGGGATCGGAGCAATTTCTCCATCACTCGGATGTCCTCCATCTTCTCTCCATTTCTCCTCATTTTATTCACAATTAGAAGTAATCGTGAATAATAATCTGAGATTTTTTTCTTCATCTTTCATTTGAGCAGCTTCAAGATCGCCCCTCAAAGTTTGGAGGCGAATTCGCTTCACCCGCTCGACTCTTTTGTAGATGGTAGTAAGGATTTCCTATGCTTTCTTGCTCGTTGCTTCGACAACTCTCTCGAAGGTTGACTCATCTAACCCTTGATAGAGTAGAAAACGCTGTTGACACTCAAAAAAGATAAAATCTCAGACAGCTTTTTAACCGGTCTGAACGATGTTTAACTTGTCGACATTTACAAAAGACAAGTCGCAGACAAGCTGACGACCAGTTTCTACCCATCCCCGAGGGACAGCGACTTGGACTCTACTGATCTAGTGAAGAAGACAGTAAGCCAAGGTTGCCTTTGAAGAGATCTAAGCAGGCCTAAGATACTGAGTTAGTTCAACACTTAGCATCGCATGAGCTCAAGGGGATAGCCTCGCCTGAGGGGCTTAGTTTGTCTAGATTTGCCTTGAAGCTCTCCACAGAGAGCTAACTTACAGCTTCGCCTGAAGCTAATTTTAGCTTCACCTGAAGCTAATTCTAGCTTCGCTGGAAGCTTTCTTGATAGCTTCGCATGAAGCTCTTCATAGCTCCACAGAGAGCTAACTTACAGCTTCGCCTGAAGCTAATCTAGCTTCGCCGGAAGCTAATTCTAACTTCGCTAAAAACTTTCTTAATAGCTTCTCATAAAGCACTTCATAGCTCAACAGAGAGCTAACTTACAGCTTTGCCTGAAGCTAATTCTAGCTTCGCCAGAAACTTTCTTGATAGCTTCTCATGAAGCTCTTCATAGCTCTACAGAGAGCTAACCTATAGCTTCGTCGGAAGCTAATTCTAGCTTCGTCGGAAGCTTTCTTGATTGCTTCTTATGAAGCACTATAGCTTCGCCTGAAGCTAATTCTAGCTTCACCGGAAGCTTTCTTAATAGCTTCTCAAGAAGCACTTCATAGCTCCACAGAGAGCTAACTTACAGCTTCGCCTGAAGCTAATTCTAACTTCGCCGGAAGCTTTCTTGATAGCTTCACATGAAGCTCTTCATAGCTTTACAGAGAGCTAACCTACAGCTTCGCTTGAAGCTAATTCTAACTTCGCCGGAAGCTTTCTTGATAGCTTCTCATGAAGCTTTTCAAAGCTCCACAGAGAGCTAACCTACAACTTCGCCTGAAGCTAATTCTAGATTCACCGGAAGCTTATTCTAGCTTCGTCGGAAGCTTTCTTGATAGCTTCGCATGAAGCTTTTCATAGTTCCACAGAGAGCTAACTTACAGCTTCTCCTGAAGCTAATTATAGCTTCGCCGGAAGCTTTCTTGATAGCTTCTGTAATACCCCGTTCCCGGAATACGTACTTAGTTGCGTGTTCAGTTTTTTGATCGTATTTTTCGATTTACTTCCTGTATTTGACCGATTTCAGTTTTAAAAGTCATTTTCCAATATTATATATTTTCTATGATTTTCTGGAATTTTCCTGAATTTAATTAAATATTTTCAAAACCGGTGTCGACCAGTACCGCTGATCGATTCTCGGATTTTTAATTCACAAACAGTTAGGAATTTCTAGAAGGTCCTTTAGACTTTATTTCTTAGAATCATATTTTCTATCTAAATACTTTTTCTGGGAATTTTATGAATTTATGAAAGTTCCAACGGAGTCGATAGATAACTGATTCCGGGATTTTTAGTTTTAAAACTATAAATTATTTCTTCAAACGAATTTCACCATGAGTCTTAAAATGTTATTCTTGATTTTTAGTAAAATTTTTGGGTCGTTCCGAGATACTTGAATTTCGGACGATTCCGGTATTTTCCAAAATTCCATTTTCCAATTTTCCAATAATTCCAATTTTCCACATAATCCCACTCACTTTCACCTAATCCTTTTTAAATCCCACTCATTCTCTCTCTCCCCCATGGCCGGCCAAGTGGCCAAGTGAGGGACACCTCACCCTCCCCATATTTGCACAAAACCCCCTCTCAATTACACTATTTGCAACTCCTTTACAAAATCTAACACCTATATAAACAATCTCTTTACATTTCTTTTCCTTTTTCTTCATTTCACCTAAGTGTTAGCCCTCACCAAGAGATCTCTCCTCCTTCTCAACCTCAACCCTAGCTCCAAGAACCACCTCAAGGACTTCTTCTCCACCTCAAGCAACCACCTTGGACCTTGGATCATAGCCTTCTTCGCCACCGAAGATCACCTTGGCGCCATTCGTCGTCAACGACTCTTTCGACCGCATAAAACGCCGATTGATCACTCCTAGTGAGTATTCTTACTCACCAAGACATGTGAATTTCCTAGTATACTTGTATCCCCACTTCTTGTACACTTGTGCCTCCAAAATCCGGTTTTTGACCTTCAAATTCGACCAGCAAATTCTGTTCTGTACGCTACTTACAGACCCGGATTAGTCGACTTGACCTAGGTATTAGTCGACTAACCCTTCTAGTTGAACCTTAACCTGTTTCTGAAACACAGTTTTAGTCGACTTACCCTGATTATTAGTCGACTAACCCTTTCTGGAAATGAACCTCAACTCTCTGGAAATCACTGTTAGTCGACTACACATTCCTCACTAGTCGACTAACCTTACTTGAACCAGAAACCCAACTCTCGGCCCTAGTCGACTTATCCTATTTATTAGTCGACCATAGACTACTAGTCGACTAACCCTTCTCACCTTAGTCGACTCCTGAAACAAACTTAACTCTCTGTATCCCAGTTCTAGTCGACTTAGCTTGACTGTTAGTCGACTTGCGTGTCTGTTAGTCGACTACCCTTTTTACCTAGTCGACTAACTTTCCTTGAAACAGAATATCAACTCTCTGGAACCCAGTTTTAGTCGACTAATCCAGACTGTTAGTCGACTTAAGACCCCTACCAGTCGACTACACCTTCCACCTAGTCGACTAATTTGAGCTGTTTATTATAGTTGATTTCTTTTCTAAATTTGGATCTTACCCTGATACATGTGTATTATATTATGCTTGTTCATGCTTCATAACTGATACTACTTGACCTATTACTGGATGGATGTTATCTCTTGTAACTTCATGACTTGTTATTACATATTCTCGTTTCATGACATGTTAAATAGTGAATATCACCACTTATCATGCCATCTCTTGAACCAAGCATGATGCATTCAACTTTTGTATAAAATGGACCAACTTACATTGGGTCAGGGGGAAACATGCGGATATCGATATGTGTTCGTGTTTACAGTGGCATTAGGTATATTGTACAATTATATTCCGGTCTAACCTGAGGGCCTCCAGGAGACCGAGGGGAGTGCTTGCTCCCTCTTCCTGAGTACTATCATGATAAGGGCATATATAAGTCCCTCCTGAATAGCCTAGCGGCTGGCTTCCGTTACCAAGCAACGAAACAATCCTGGACCGTTATCCCGGGCATGTACGGGGTCCACTGTAAACATAGTTCGTTGATACCCCCGCTGTTTCCAATAACAACCTTGTATTACTAGGATATGGATCTATGTGCGCTGGGACGCTGGGTCACATAGCTAGATATCACAGTAAGACAAGTAATAATAATAATAGACTTTAACTATGTATCCATTTCATCCTGATTATAGTTCTTTATGCTTTCATTACTTGTTGGTTTATATTCATTATGCTGTTCCGTCCTTATTATTCATATCCCCTAGCCACTTGGCTATAACCTGTTCATTTTCGGGAGGTCCTGACTCCCTTGGATTTGTATGTTCAGGTTCCGAAGCTTGGATCGAAGTGGAGCCATCCACAGAAGATCGAGCTTTCTTTAGCGAGCAGGCTGATTAGCTCCAGTCCTTGCGCCAGATCTTTCTTTTTGACTCACGGGATCTTCATCCTACTCGTGAGCATTTTGTGTTTATGTTGTATCTTTTGCTTTTGGACTTAGTTGTGATAAAAGATACATGTAATGTGTAATATTTTATCATATCTTGTGATGACTTGTACTTGTACTTTTATGTTGGCATATGTATGGAAATCACGCTTTGTCGTGCACTCTGATCCTTGTTGTACTTTTATGCTTAGCGTGTATACGTGGGGGCACCTTTTGACCTGCGTATATACGTCGCAGTGACGTCTCCGTATCCGTGGGATCGGGGCGTTACAGGTTGGTATCAGAGCTTAGGCTCTCACACCTAAAGTACAATCAAGCAGCAAATTCTAGTAATTTGCTGATGCCAACTACAATGTACAAAGTTATCCAGTCCTTCTTGATTCCTTCCCTTGTGTCCCTTGTGTCCTAAACTCCTTCCATTTTTCCAAATTCCAGTTATCCTTTCCCAAATTCGGTATGGAGAGAAGGACGGGTCGTAGCAACTCTGGGCAAGCATCGAATGGACCCACGGGAGAGAATGTGGACATTCTGAGAGTCATTCAGACGATGATGGAGAACCAGCAGCAGCAGACGGAACTCCTCCGGCAAGAATTTGCAGCTCCAAAAGAACAGAGGCCGGGAAATGTTTCAGACTTCAGACGGCTGCAACCAGCCATATTCACGGGTGAAGAGAAACCCCTGGATGCTGAGCAATGGCTGACAGACACCACAGACTTATTGAATGCAGCTCGAGTTCCAAAGGAGAATCAAGTGGAGGTTGCTAAGATTCAACTGAAGGATATAGTCAGAACTTGGTGGCTTGCTGAGGAGGCCAGATTGGAGAAGCCTGTCACCTGGGACACATTCTCCAAGAGCTTTTATAGCAGATTCTTCCCCGCCACTGCTCAGAAGGACATGGAAGAGCAGTTCATCAGACTTCAGCAAGGGAATAGGTCCGTGGATGAGTATGCCGCGGAATTTCTCAGGCTTAGCCGCTTTGCTCCGTACATGGTAACTGATGAGGAGAAGCGGGCTAGCAGATTTCAGCAGGGCTTGCAGATGGATATTCAGGTCTTCTTGATGCCCCAGCAGCTGAAGACTTATTCAGAAGTTCTCACCATAGCTCGGGAGGTAGAGCGTGGGCTAGAGAAGAAGCAAGAGAACCAGATGAGGAACCAGGCCATGAAGAGGCCATTTCCACCTATGGGGAGAGGAGGCCCTTACAGAGCAGCGAAGGTTCAGGCTTTGAGGCAACCATTCAGACCGGCTCCTTACCAGACGGCCCAACCATTATCCTTCTGCAGTTATTGCCAGAAGCCAGGCCACATTCGACAGAATTGCCGTAGGGCAAATGGGTTATGCTTGGTGTGTGGTTCCCAGGACCATTCTATAGAAACCTGTCCACACAAGAGAATGGGGGTAGCCAGCCAAGCTTTGCCAGCACTGCAGGGACCGAATGGACAGAGGGCACTTCCAGGGCCACCGGGGCAGAGGAATCAGGGCCGATGATCAGGAGAGTTCCTCCCCCTCCTCCACAGCAAGCTGTTCGCCCAGTCCAGAGAGGAGCTAGGACTGCTGCAGGGCGTGGAAGGGGTCAAGCCTTCAATTTGACAGAAGTAGAGGCTGAGACTTCTGAGGAGGTGATAACAGGTAATATCAGGGTGCATTCTAAACCTGTTTTAGCCCTCTTCGATTCAGGTGCTTCACATTGTTTTATCTCAGATCATTTTGTGGCATTGCATTCCATACCTGTTAGATCTTTAGACCACAAATGGGAGATTAGTACAGGGAATGGAGTAGTCATGTCTTCTAGAGTTTGTGCTGACTGTCCAGTAGAACTTTGTGATAAGACCTTGGCCATAGATATGCTCGTACTAGACACCAAGGGGTACGACGTAATCTTAGGCATGACCTGGCTCAGTCAGTACTATGCAGTTATTGACTGTAGGGAGAAGAAGATTATTTTCAGGATCCCTCGTCAACCGGAATTCCAATTCAGTGGAGAAGTGAAGTCTACTAAGAGGAAGACTCGGTTGACTACTTCGGAGGTTCAGAAGGGAGTACCGGTGTGGGATGAATTTCCAGGAGTGTTTGCTGAGACCTCAGGACTGCCACCTGAAAGGATGATTGAGTTCTCTATTGAGACTGTGCCTGGAGTAGCTCCTATATCCAAGGCTCCGTACAGGATGGCACCAGCGGAGTTAGAGATTCTGAAGAAGCAGCTGCAGGAATACTCTGATAAGGGGTTGATTCGGCCAAGTACTTCACCATGGGGAGCTCCAGTACTATTGGCGAACAAGAAGGATGGTGGTAAAAGACTTTGTATTGATTATAGAGAATTGAACAAGGTTACCATCAAGAACAAGTATCCCTTACCAAGGATTGATGATTTGTTTGATCAGCTTCATGGAGCCCGGGTATTCTCTAAATTGGATTTGCAGTCAGGTTACCATCAGCTAAGGATGAAGAAAGAGGATATTCCGAAGACGGCATTCAGGACCCGTTATGGCCACTATGAATTTCTAGTCATGCCTTTCGGAGTCACCAATGCCCCTGCAGTTTTCATGGATTTGATGAACCGAGTGTTCTCGCCCTACTTGGATCAGTTTGTTGTTGTTTTTATAGATGATATCTTGATCTATTCAAAGGACAACAAGGAGCATGCAGAGCACTTGAGGATTGTATTGCAGACTCTCCAGCAGGAGCAGCTTCATGTGAAGAGGAGCAAGTGTGACTTTTGGTTGGACAGTATAGCCTTCCTTGGACACGTGGTTTCAGCAGAAGGAATTTCAGTTGATCCTAGCAAAGTCCAGGCAGTGAGGGACTGGCCAATTCCAAAGACGGTGACTGAGATTAAGAGTTTTCTTGGACTAGCCGGATATTACAGACGCTTTGTCCAAGACTTCTCTAGGATTGCAGCCCCGTTGACCAAGCTCACCAGGAAAGGAGAAAGGTACATATGGACAGAGGAATGTACTGCAGCTTTTGAGCAATTGAAGCAGAGGCTCATTTCAGCTCCAATCTTGAGGACTCCCTCAGGAAGAGGAGGGATGGTCATCTTCAGTGATGCATCAGGAAAAGGCCTGGGGTGTGTACTCATGCAACATGATCATGTTATAGCTTATGCATCTAGGCAACTGAAGCCTCATGAGCGGAATTACCCAACTCATGACTTGGAGCTAGCAGCTGTCATATTTGCTTTGAAGATCTGGAGGCATTATCTTCTGGGAGATAAGGTGTTGATATACACGGATCACAAGAGCCTCAAGTATATCTTCTCACAGAAGGAGTTGAACATGAGGCAGAGGCGGTGGCTGGAGCTGATGGCGGACTATGATATTGACTTGCAATATCATCCAGGCAAGGTCAATACGGTACCGGATGCACTGAGCAGGAAGCCAGAGTATAGAGTGCTTGTCCAACTTACTCAGCAGAAGGAATTGATTCAAGACATCATCAGATTGGACTTGATGTTGGTGCAAGGAGCTGATAAGGCGGGACAGTTCATGACCATGCAGATTCAGTCAGCATTGATAGATGAGATCAAGGAAGCTCAGAAGGAAGACCCCAGATTGCAGCAATTCCGAGCTCAGGTAGAGGCTGGATTGAGGACTGATATCAGTATTCATCCGGATGGTGCCTTATACTTTGGTAGCAGGATTTGTGTTCCCCAAGGAGAAGTTCGGCAGAAGATTTTAGCAGAAGCACACAGTTCAGCTTATTCCATACACCCAGGGGGAACCAAGATGTATCAGGACTTGAAGAAGCAGTTTTGGTGGAATGCTATGAAGAGGGAGATAGCCCAGTATGTTGCCAAGTGCCTGGTTTGCCAGCAGATAAAGATTGAGCATCAGAGGACAGCTGGACTTCTACAACCTTTACCGATACCTGAGTGGAAGTGGGAGCACATCACCATGGATTTCGTCACGGCATTGCCTCGCAGTCCTAAAGGTAATAATGCGGTGTGGGTAATCATCGATCGCCTCACCAAATCAGCTCACTTCATACCATTCAGGGTGGGTCAGTCAACAGAGGTTCTGGCAGACAAGTACATGAAGGAGATAGTTCGTCTGCATGGAGTTCCAGTTAGTATTGTATCAGACAGAGACACCAGATTCAGATCTCATTTCTGGGAAAGCCTCCAAGAAAGTCTAGGGACTCGTCTGAAATTCAGTACATCATATCATCCTCAGACAGACGGACAATCTGAGAGGACTATCCAGATTCTTGAAGATATGTTGCGGGCTTGTATGATTGAATTCCAGGGATCATGGGAAGACCATCTTCACTTGGCTGAATTTTCTTGTAATAACAGCTATCAGGCAAGTATCAAGATGGCACCTTTTGAAGCATTGTATGGAAGGAAGTGTAGGTCACCGATTTGTTGGGATGAAGTCGGTGAGAGGAGACTTTTGGGACCAGAGATCCTGATTCGGACAACAGATAAAGTCAGAATTATCAGAGATCACCTCAGGGCAGCGCAGAGTCGGCAGAAGAGTTGGGCAGACACACTGAGAAGGCCATTGGAATTCCAGGCGGGGGATCATGTGTTTTTGAAGATATCACCTACCAAGGGAGTAATCCGGTTCGGTACTCGTGGAAAGCTTAGTCCGAGATACATCGGCCCATTCGAGATCTTGGACCGAGTGGGAGAGGTGTCTTACAGGTTGGCGTTACCGCCATCTTTGGATGGAGTTCACAATGTATTCCACGTATCTCAGCTGAGGAAGTATGTGAAGGATGATAGTCATATTCTGGATCACTCCGAACTGGAACTACAGCCGGATTTGTCATACCAAGAGCAACCGATGGCCATTTTGGACAGAAGTGTCAAGACATTGAAGAATAAAGCCATACCATTAGTGTTGGTATCTTGGAACAGGCATGCCCCTGGAGAAGCCACATGGGAACGAGAGGATGTTGTCCGTGAGCGTTACCCTCAACTCTTCACTCCTTGATTTGGTAAAACTCCTTCCTTCTATTCCTTTCTACTGTTATCTTTCTTATCATCCTTATCTATCTGTTATCCTTCTTTGCTGTTACCTTTCACCTTATGAAATTTCGAGGACGAAATTTTTGTAAGGTGGATGGATTGTAATACCCCGTTCCCGGAATACGTACTTAGTTGCGTGTTCAGTTTTTCGATCGTATTTTTCGATTTACTTCCTGTATTTGACCGATTTCAGTTTTAAAAGTCATTTTCCAATATTATATATTTTCTATGATTTTCTGGAATTTTCCTGAATTTAATTAAATATTTTCAAAACCGGTGTCGACCAGTACCGCTGATCGATTCTCGGATTTTTAATTCACAAACAGTTAGGAATTTCTAGAAGGTCCTTTAGACTTTATTTCTTAGAATCATATTTTCTATGTAAATACTTTTTCTGGGAATTTTATGAATTTATGAAAGTTCCAACGGAGTCGGTAGATAACTGATTCCGGGATTTTTAGTTTTAAAACTATAAATTATTTCTTCAAACGAATTTCACCATGAGTCTTAAAATGTTATTCTTGATTTTTAGTAAAATTTTCGGGTCGTTCCGAGATACTTGAATTTCGGACGATTCCGGTATTTTCCAAAATTCCATTTTCCAATTTTCCAATAATTCCAATTTTCCACATAATCCCACTCACTTTCACCTAATCCTTTTTAAATCCCACTCATTCTCTCTCTCCCCCATGGCCGGCCAAGTGGCCAAGTGAGGGACACCTCACCCTCCCCATATTTGCACAAAACCCCCTCTCAATTACACTATTTGCAACTCCTTTACAAAATCTAACACCTATATAAACAATCTCTTTACATTTCTTTTCCTTTTTCTTCATTTCACCTAAGTGTTAGCCCTCACCAAGAGATCTCTCCTCCTTCTCAACCTCAACCCTAGCTCCAAGAACCACCTCAAGGACTTCTTCTCCACCTCAAGCAACCACCTTGGACCTTGGATCATAGCCTTCTTCGCCACCGAAGATCACCTTGGCGCCATTCGTCGTCAACGACTCTTTCGACCGCATAAAACGCCGATTGATCACTCCTAGTGAGTATTCTTACTCACCAAGACATGTGAATTTCCTAGTATACTTGTATCCCCACTTCTTGTACACTTGTGCCTCCAAAATCAGGTTTTTGACCTTCAAATTCGACCAGCAAATTCTGTTCTGTACGCTACTTACAGACCCGGATTAGTCGACTTGACCTAGGTATTAGTCGACTAACCCTTCTAGTTGAACCTTAACCTGTTTCTGAAACACAGTTTTAGTCGACTTACCCTGATTATTAGTCGACTAACCCTTTCTGGAAATGAACCTCAACTCTCTGGAAATCACTGTTAGTCGACTACACATTCCTCACTAGTCGACTAACCTTACTTGAACCAGAAACCCAACTCTCGGCCCTAGTCGACTTATCCTATTTATTAGTCGACCATAGACTACTAGTCGACTAACCCTTCTCACCTTAGTCGACTCCTGAAACAAACTTAACTCTCTGTATCCCAGTTCTAGTCGACTTAGCTTGACTGTTAGTCGACTTGCGTGTCTGTTAGTCGACTACCCTTTTTACCTAGTCGACTAACTTTCCCTGAAACAGAATATCAACTCTCTGGAACCCAGTTTTAGTCGACTAATCCAGACTGTTAGTCGACTTAAGACCCCTACCAGTCGACTACACCTTCCACCTAGTCGACTAATTTGAGCTGTTTATTATAGTTGATTTCTTTTCTAAATTTGGATCTTACCCTGATACATGTGTATTATATTATGCTTGTTCATGCTTCATAACTGATACTACTTGACCTATTACTGGATGGATGTTATCTCTTGTAACTTCATGACTTGTTATTACATATTCTCGTTTCATGACATGTTAAATAGTGAATATCACCACTTATCATGCCATCTCTTGAACCAAGCATGATGCATTCAACTTTTGTATAAAATGGACCAACTTACATTGGGTCAGGGGGAAACATGCGGATATCGATATGTGTTCGTGTTTACAGTGGCATTAGGTATATTGTACAATTATATTCCGGTCTAACCTGAGGGCCTCCAGGAGACCGAGGGGAGTGCTTGCTCCCTCTTCCTGAGTACTATCATGATAAGGGCATACATAAGTCCCTCCTGAATAGCCTAGCGGCTGGCTTCCGTCACCAAGCAACGGAACAATCCTGGACCGTTATCCCGGGCATGTACGGGGTCCACTGTAAACATAGTTCGTTGATACCCCCGCTGTTTCCAATAACAACCTTGTATTACTAGGATATGGATCTATGTGCGCTGGGACGCTGGGTCACATAGCTAGATATCACAGTAAGACAAGTAATAATAATAATAGACTTTAACTATGTATCCATTTCATCCTGATTATAGTTCTTTATGCTTTCATTACTTGTTGGTTTATATTCATTATGCTGTTCCGTCCTTATTATTCATATTCCCTAGCCACTTGGCTATAACCTGTTCATTTTCGGGAGGTCCTGACTCCCTTGGATTTGTATGTTCAGGTTCCGAAGCTTGGATCGAAGTGGAGCCATCCACAGAAGATCGAGCTTTCTTTAGCGAGCAGGCTGATTAGCTCCAGTCCTTGCGCCAGATCTTTCTTTTTGACTCACGGGATCTTCATCCTACTCGTGAGCATTTTGTGTTTATGTTGTATCTTTTGCTTTTGGACTTAGTTGTGATAAAAGATACATGTAATGTGTAATATTTTATCATATCTTGTGATGACTTGTACTTGTACTTTTATGTTGGCATATGTATGGAAATCACGCTTTGTCGTGCACTCTGATCCTTGTTGTACTTTTATGCTTAGCGTGTATACGTGGGGGCACCTTTTGACCTGCGTATATACGTCGCAGTGACGTCTCCGTATCCGTGGGATCGGGGCGTTACAGCTTCGCTTGAAGAGGCTAGCTCCGCATGAGGAAAGTAACCGCCCCACTAAGTTAGTGGGGGGAGTTAATGGGTAGTTACACACATGTCTCCTCATTAAAAGGAGACAATTAAGGGAATCATAACTCCCTATTTCCTAGTGGGGGAATTAATGGGTAGTTACACTCATGATCCCTCATTAAGAGGAGCCAATTAAGAGGAGTTAATGGGTAGTTACACCCATGATCCCTCATATAGAGGAGACAATCAAGGGAATCATAACTCCTTATTGAGCCTATAAATATAGCTCATTAATAGGCTAGGCTCAGGGTCTTGAAGAAATTCAAGTCCAAGAGGCTTTGAAAAGCATAAGCTTCTTTGGTGGCTTCAAAGCTTAAGCCAACAAGAGATCTACTCTCTCGCTTCTGAGAATTCAGAGAATCACTTCTCTAATCCTACAAGGATAAATTCAGGGTGCTAATACCCTATGATCTTTCTCCCTCTCAAGGAATCTCCAGAACCAGGTGAGAAGGAATTCGCAAGCAGTAGCATTCGAAGATCGATCGCTCGCATCGTCAACGGGACAAAGTGGTCGCGCTGATCAGACTCCCACCGGCACACTTCCCCAGAAATCTCAGAGGAGATCTACTTGTAATTTTCTTTTTCTTTCTGTAAAGAGTTACTTGTAATTTCTCTCCTCGATATTCTTTTGTAAGTTTTCCCACGAATAGCAATTTTTGATGGAAAACAAGATGGCGATTCTGCTGGGGAAAGCATTCTCCACTGCTGAGAATCAAGTGTCGCAATGTGACGATCAGACCTTTGGGTCTATTGCTGGATGTTGGTCATTCACTTTGACCAAGAGAGGTTTGAACAACTTCTCTCTGGGGGTAGCACAAGCCCCTCGCATGTGCACAAGCACAAGGAGGTTAGCGTATCCAAAGCTCCTCTGGCTACATCTTGAATGCAAGTTTCTGTTGAGACAAATAAGGCTCTCTGCAAGCCTATTACAACCTCAGGCGAGGCTAAACAGACTCTAGGCGAGTCTAGCACAGTCTCAGCAGAGACTAACATAGACACGCGCCAGCATATTAACACTGTGCGCGAAGCTATAAAGGTTCCTTGTGAACCTAAAACAGCCTCTGCTAAGGCTATGTGGATTGCAAAAGCTGTAGTCTCATGTGAGGCTAGAGATAGATCTCTTGATTCAGCTTCCTGTGAAGCTAAAATAGTCTCTGACTGTAAGACTATTTCAGCTCTTCACAGAGCTAAGCCACGCCTATCACGCGAGGCTAGCGCTAAAGCACTTTGTGCTAACAGCAAGGCTACTGCAGCCCCGCTTACATCATCAGCACTATTGGACAGTGCTAGGCTCGCCGTTGGCGACAAAACCAAAGCACTAAGTGCTAAAGACCTTAGCCGCGAAGTTAAAAATGAAGCACCACTGAGTGCTAACAGCGAGGCTATTTCAGCCTCGCTCACAGGAAGAACTCCGCACAACAAAGCTAAGCTCGCCTTTAAAGGCAGAGCTAAAACAATAGCTTCACCTTGCGAAGCTGCTCTTTCAGGGGAAGCTATCCTAACTTCGCCTATAGTCCAAAAGAAAGTCTTCACGGCTAAGCCCAGGGTTTCTCAACCCAAGCAGGCTAAAGGAAACTCCACTCTGAAGAGCCAGTTCACATCTCGCCATCCCAGTGCGGACAAGCGGGGTGTCAAACTGTGATGCTACATTCCGTCAACAGTTGTTTGGGACCAATCCCCACAACTTCTCCTCCAAGCCAGCAATCGGTGTTCAACTGGCTGTTAGTTCAAACTTCTGAGAAACTCAAGTCTCGAAAGAAGAAGATAGTGAAAGTGTCTCACATTGCAGATGCCTCTGTCAACACGATAAGCAGAGGAAGGGATTTTCTACGATCTCAAAGAAGGAAACAGGGGGTTCACACTCCTTAATTCAGTTCTCCAGGGTCCGACTATAGCCTCGGCTTAGGTCAGGTTCTGGTCAAACAAAAGGGTGCCTTTCAAGGTACAATACCCTATAATCATGGACAACCTTCTTCCTCAGAAGCTATGTCGCCAGAGCCATTGAGACACCAATTACAATGGTCCGATGATGAAGAAGAAGACAGCGGCTACGCTTCCTCTGCCACCATCAGCTCTATGCAGGCAAGGTTCGTATCAGCCAACATGGCTGATAACAATGATGATGATGATCTCTGTCGTCGCATGGAGGCATGGGAGCAGACTTTCAAGGCCCAGCAAGAAGCCTTGGACAACATCCAGTAAATATTGGTTCAGCTCCTAACAAAATGGAAGAATAATAACAATGATACCGGTAGTAATCACGAAAATGAGGAGAACAACAACAATGAACCTCCCAAGACCGGTCATTCAAAGGAGGGCTCTTCATTCGATGCCAAAGTGATCAAAGGCATCCAAGCTCAGATCGCATCTCTGGCCCAAAGGGATGAACTGAAGAAAGCAGGGGCAGTCCGTCCTTACCCCTTGGAATGGGATTTAGTCCCATATCTGTCAAAATTTAAGCCACCAACGTTGCACTCGTATGATGGCAAGAGCTCGCCAAATCAGCACATTTATTACTTCCGATCGCAAACCGATAATGTAGTAGGTAATGATGCTATCATGGTTAGACTGTTCATTGGCACCCTCAAGGGGGTAGCCTTTGATTGGTTCAGGAGTCTCCCTGCGAACTCCATCAATTCCTGGCTCAACTTGAAAACCCGATTCCTCTCCCGATTCTACGAGGATGATACCGAGGTGACCATGGACATACTCCTTTCGGCAGTCCAGAAAGAAGGAGAATCTGTACGGGATTACATTGAGAGATTCCACAACCTTTCTCTCATGTGCCCTGCAGGTATGCCTTTGCCTATGTTGCTTCAGACGTGTAGGCATAACTTCCTCGACAAAGTGGAAGTTCGCATGGGCGCCGTCAAAGCCCACACTTAGAAGGAGCTTATTGAACAAGCCGAGATAGCTGAAAAATCAGCTAAAAAATTTGAGACCCCCAAAAGCAGGTGGGGAATCAACAGTAAAAGCTATGACACGGCTGAATCTTCTGATACATCAACATTGAAAGTATATGGAGGAACTCGATCAAAGAAGGGTAACTCCAACAGGACTTCAGAATATTGGAGATAATACTCCTTCAAAGATGAGCATGTGGTGACACTTTTCCACTTGCTCTACAAAGGCAACAAGCTCAAGTTGCCAGAGGTTAGACGCCCAGACGAAGTGGGACGAACGAATGATCCCAACTATTGTCTTTTCCATAGGATGGCTCATCATCCTACTTGCAGGTACAATGTCCTTAAAGAGAAAATCCAAACACTGATCGAAGCAGGTGTTTTGACTCTGAAGTCAGAACATAACAAGGCCACTGCCTAACTCCTATCTTGAAAGGGAGTATTGAAGTAGTCAACTTTTCTTTCAAAAGCCATGGGTCTTTCCCCATCAGCGGCTAAAGCAATGGGACTCAAGCCAGTCCAAAGCTAAAGGCAAGTCTTGTAATGTCTCTCGCAGTAGATGACACCGCATCAGCAACTCCTCTCGGCAACTCTAAAGAGGAGAAACTGTCTCAACCGCTATTTGATAGCCGACAGGCATCAGGTCTGGCAAATAACTTGCGATTGTACAACCAGACCCCGACGAGACACAACAGCCAACGACGTAGGAAAACTTGCAGGGGGTTGGAATATGTCATTCCACGAATCAAATGAGGTCAACTTTTCGTTGTAGAGGCAGTCTACTCAAGTGGATCTTATCGCCTAGCGAATCCAAACGGTGACACGCTCCTAATGCCAATCAACGAGAAGTATTATACATGATCATGTTAACATTACACCTCTGATCATCAAGTCGGACTCGTCTGACTGCTTCATCTCCTCAAGGAGTCTCTTCCCACAGATGGAATCAATTTCAATCATCTCTGCATTCTTTTTTTCCGCAAATCAATTCGGCTTCACGACGATCTTGAATGAGCCGAATTCATCGAAGAAGGTTCGTGATGCATCCTTCCTGGACCTTTCTAATGTTTTCACATTCATGTTCAGATTCGATAATCAGCTGTGACTAAAGTCTTGATTATGACGAACAAAAGTGAAACTCCACGAGGAATCTCGACTTACTCGATATATTTCCTGTGAAGTTTGTACTCTATATCTAGACACGAAGATCAGCTGAGAACCAAAGTCTTGATGAACAAAAGGTGACGCTCCACGAGGAATCTCGACTTACTCGATATATTTCCTGTGAAGTTTATACTCCATATCTAGACACGAAGATCAGCTGAGAATCAGAGTCTTGATGAACAAAAGGTGACACTCCACGAGAAATGTCGAGCTACCCGACAAATTCCCCATGAAGTTTAGACTTAACTTTTTAATCCCCGGTGAGATTTTAGAGGTCACCAGTAGAATATAGAAATGTTCACTTTATGTGACACGATCTGAAGCCTTCGGTGAATAAGGCTAGAAAAAAACATTGGCTTCTAAGCCCAATATAAAATCTTCAATAACCCATCATGCTGAGGGGAATAGCATTGCTAGCCCAACTCAAACGGTAGTTGGTAAAGGCATACCATATCCGTTGACAGCTGAGGATTTGCTAAAAATCCTAAGGGACCTGATCTCGCTTTTCCCGCCAAAGTCCCCTACCAATTCTCGTCCATGGAATGGTAGGACCACAAAAGGCTGTATTCATTTTCCCAATAACAGATCACAACTGTCATGCTTAAAGCTCACGCCTCTGACAGTAAAACTTTTTCCTGACGGATCTTGTTAATATCCTTAGCGGATCAAACTCTACTTGTCATTCTCTTCAATAGAATGACAGGTCCACTCAAATTGCTGTTATGTTCAAACACCTCTAACAGTAAATGAATCCTTGTCAAGTTAACATCACACCTCTGACAGGTTGCTTTACAAATCCCCAAGTGGAGAAGCTGTCACGATCACTTCTGACAAAATCTCCTATCAAATTCCCCAGCAAGAGATTTGGTTGTTACGTTAATGATTACCTCTGACAACTTTTTAGGGAATAATCTCTTCCCTACCAAATCCCCACAGAATTCTTTTTGTCACGTTAATGATTACCTCTGACATATGATCTCTTATGAAATTCATTTTTTACTCCCCAGTGAGTTTCTAAGTAGACTCTCTTCAAAGTCTATTATTTCCCTCTCAGTCCCTAATAGACTTTCTTGGTTGTCACGTTAACAATACACCTCTGACAATTTCTTTCAAATAATATCCAAAGGAGATATCAATTTTCCACGGAGTTTATGATCAAGTCTTATTTCCCCAATGGGATTATTTATTTTTACCGTCACGTCCAGTCAACAACCTCTGAACGGTAGAAATCTTGAGCTTAGTGGTTTCTCAATCGGTTATGTCCATATTACCTCTGAACTAACAGGTGCCCAAATTCAATCTATCTCAGCAGTCCTTTATGTGCTAGCTGCTAAGTTAATGCGACTACCTCTGGCAGCGGATTCAGAGTTTAGTGTCTTAGTATATCATGTCCAGTTTATTACCTCTGAATAGACGAGTCCCTAAAATCGAATTCACCTCCATTTTGTCATCATGTCCAAATCATCACCTTTGAATGATAAAATTTCGTGCTTGGTGGCTTCTCAATCGATCATGTCCAGTCAATCACCTCTGAACCGACAGATAGCCAAGTCTCTGCTTTTCGTTTACTATTATATCCAGTTCGTCACCTCTGAACAGTAAACATTCCGAATTTGATAATTCTAATCAGTTATGTCCAGTACGTCGCCTCTGAACTGATGAATATCCAATCTCACCTTTCTTTGTCGTTATGTCCAGTTCGTCACCTCTGAACGACAAGGCTTCGTGTCTGGTGATTCCTAATCAGTTATGTCCAGCTCGTCACCTCTGAACTGACAGATATCCAGATTTAACTTTCCAGTCTGGTAGGGATTCTTCTCGCTGTTATGTCCAGTTTACCACCTCTGAACAGCGAACCCTCTTTTCTATCGATTCCTAACCTGTTATGTCCACATTACCTCTGAACAGACAGATTCCTAGATCTGCTCCCCTTTGTCCCTAGTGAATTCTCATACTCAGACTGATTTTCATGTTCCTAACCTCTGAGTAATTTTCAGTCAAAATTCTAATTTCTTTGGGGAATTCTACATGGTGAATGCTCTCTTTTTTGAACACCCGAGGCAATTCAAAGTATTTCGAAATCCGAACCATCCCATTGCGGATTTACGAAAACTTTGAAGGGGGCTTTGTTGACACTCAAAAAAGACAAAATCTCAGACAGCTTTTTAACCGGTCTGAACGATATCTAACTTGTCGACATTTACAAAAGACAAGTCGCAGACAAGCTGACGACTAGTTTCTACCCATCCCTGAGGGACAAATCAGCGACTTGAACTCTATTGATCCAGTGAAACAGACAGTAAGCCAAGGTTGCCTTTGAAGAGATCTAAGCAGGCCTAAGATGCTGAGTTAGTTCAACACTTAGCATCGCATGAGCTCAAGGGGATAGTCTCGCCTGAGAGGCTAAGTTTGTCTAGATTCGCCTTGAAGCTCTCCATAGAGAGCTAACTTATAACTTCGCCTGAAACTAATTCTAGCTTCACCTGAAGCTAATTCTAGCTTCGCTGGAAGCTTTCTTGATAGATTCGCATGAAGCTCTTCATAGCTCCACAGAGAGCTAACTTACAGCTTCACCTGAAGCTAATCTAGCTTCGCCAGAAACTTTCTTAATAGCTTCTCATGAAGCACTTCATAGCTCCACAGAGAGCTAACTTACAGCTTCGCCTGAAGCTAATTCTAGCTTCATCGGAAGCTTTCTTGATAGCTTCTCATGAAGTTCTTCATAGCTCTACAGAGAGCTAACCTATAGCTTCGCCTGAAGCTAATTCTAGCTTCGTCGGAAGCTTTCTTGATAGCTTCTCATGAAGCACTTCATAGCTCCACAAAGAGCTAACTTACAGCTTCGCCTGAAGCAATTCTAGTTTCGCCGGAAGCTAATTCTAGTTTCGCCAGAAGCTTTCTTAATAGCTTCTCATGAAGCACTTCATAGCTGCACAGAGAGCTAACTTACAGGTTCGCTTACCGGAAGCTTTCTTAATAGCTTCTCATGAAGCTCTTCATAGCTCTACATAGAGCTAACCTACAGCTTCGCCGGAAGCTAATTCTAGCTTCGTCGGAAGCTTTCTTGATATCTCTCATGAAGCTTTTCATAGTTCCACAGAGAGCTAACCTACAGCTTCGCCTGAAGCTAATTCTAGCTTCGCCAGAAGCTTATTCTAGCTTCGTCGGAAGCTTTTTTGATAGCTTCGCATGAAGCTTTTCATAGCTCCACAGAGAGCTAATTTACAGCTTCTCCTGAAGCTAATTATAGCTTCACCGGAAGCTTTCTTGATAGCTTCGCCTGAAGAGGCTAGCTCTGCATGAGGAAAGTAACCGCCCCACTAAGTTAGTGGGGGCAGTTAATGGGTAGTTACAAAGGTGTCTCCTCATTAAAAGGAGACAATTAAGGGAATCATAACTCTCTATTTCCTATTGGGGAATTAATGGGTAGTTACACTCATGATCCCTCATTAAGAGGAACCAATTAAGAGGAGTTAATGGATAGTTACATCCATGATCCCTCATTAATAGGAGACAATCGAGGGAATCATAACTCCTTATTGAGCCTATAAATAGCCCACTAATAGGCTAGGCTCGGGTCTTAAAGAAATTTAAGTCCAAGAGGCTTTGAAAAGTATAAGCTTCTTTGGTGGCTTCAAAGCTTAAGCCAACAAGAGATCTACTCTCTCGTTTTCGAGAATTTAGAGAATCACTTATCTAATCCTACAAGGATAAATTCAGGGTGCTAATACCCTAAGATCTTTCTCCCTCTCAAGGAATCTCCAGAACCATGCGAGAAGGAATTCCCAAGCAATAGCATTCGAAGATCGATCGCTCGCATTGTCAACGGGACAAAGTGGTCACGCGCTAATCAGACTCCCACCGGCACACTTCCCCAGAAATCTCAGAGGAGATCTACTTATAATTTTCTTTTTCTTTCTGTAAAAAGTTACTTGTAATTACGCTCCTCCATCTCTTTTTTTTAGTTTTCCCGAATATCAATTTTCAATGGAAAACAAACGCGCCTTACTATCTTTCTTTCTTTGCTCTCTAAGAGCCTTGTTCTCTTCGGCAATGTAGGCAGCTTCTACCTCTGGTGTGGGTTCCTTGAACCCATCAATAATTAGCTCCCAACTCTTGAGAACTAAATAGAGTTTTCATCTGAATTGACCAACTCGCATAGTTATCATTCGATAACTTAGGTACTTATGGATTAACAAGATTATTGATAAAGACCATGAGGAGAAGAGAAAATGGAAGAAAAGATTGAAATGACTTTGTTACCAATTATTACATACAAGTCTATAGACTAATGTACTATAATCTAAAATTTTAAATGGAGAATGAATCTAATTCAACTTTCTTTCTTGCTTGCTTAAAAAAATAAAGAGGTACACTAGTCGTTTATAGGCTTCAAAAAAAAACTTATAAGAATACCAATCATCTTAATGTCATAAACAAATGACAATAAAGTAATGCATATATGACTCTTTAACTTTTTCAATTCATAGTTACTCTTTCATTTCTCTAATGATGATGACACTTACAATTTTTCAATTTATGATGATTTTTTACTTCTCAACTGATGCCATAAATCATATTTTATGATGACTTTTCAACTTCTCTACTAATGTCATGAATCACATTCATTTTGATGACTTTTTAACTTCTTTACTAATGTCATCAATCACATTCATTTTGATTTATAATTCCAATAGATTAGTCATGCCAATTGTTTTTTAGTCATCGATGGTGCTTGGTTATGTAATTTGATTTGCCGATCATCTGCAGGGAAAGCAATAGCAACGACATTTTCAAGATCTAATTGCATATGAAAAGAAAGTCAAGGATGTTCTTGGTTTTCTTGGTCTTATGTCTTTTTCTGCATGCTCCAAGGTAATTCAACGTTTTAGGCTAGCAATAAATTTTTATTTATTTCATGGAAGTAGTTTATCACTGTTTTCTTGACTTTGTTTTTGTTTATGTTTTTTTATCCCTGAACTCACTCTTTTTCTAAGTTCTTGAGCAACTTAAAGAGAAGACCCTGAAGAGAGCAGGGCTCAAATAGGAAGAAGCTCAGAAGATTGAGGAAAGAACGTTAGCAAGGAAGAACAAGGAATACGAGAAATCTGATCATGTGAACAGAGAGGATGCCCATTAATAACTTGTTTATTGAGCATATGGCTTCTGGTGAGCGAATCGGAGGCTGCCATTTTGTAACTTCGATGTGTGTGTCTTTTTTTTGTTCTTTTGCAGAGATTAATCTAACCAATTGTTGTTGTATCATTATTCGCAAGTAGAAACTGGAGTGTGAAGTTTTTGTTAGGATTTCAAAAAGAATCAAGGACTCTGATCTTCTTAACAAGACAAGAAAAATCAACATGACCTTTTCTTAGATATTCTAATTATTCGCTAGTTAGCTGCAGTGTTGTTGATGTATTCTTTGGGGTTATCCAAATTCTATTGCAAAAATGCCTTCATGAATTCAGTCATCAACATTGTAGATTATTGTTTCTTTGAGAAAGATAAAAATGTTGGCCCTGAGGTTGGTCAGGTTTATATTTTAATTTAATTTTAGTTAATTAATTTATTTCCTCTTGAAATCTACTTGTAGCCTCTTGTAACCTTCTTGATTAATACTACAAGTCTGAGTAAAATGCATGTGTTATATCTGATGCCCTTCGAATTTGCTTTTTAATCTGAAATACTCAGAAGTTGTGTTGCATAGGAAATGTCTGTCACATATTCCTATGAAAAGTTAATATTGTAGCTTTCATTATTTTGACATTGTTTTCATTGTCACAAATCATGGTAAGTGATTTAAAGGTCTCTGCTTAGAGGGAACTCAGGCAAGATTTAATTTTATTCCAAAAAAAAACAGTTTGATTTCCGTATAATATAATACTAGTGAACTTGGTGATTCTAACTTGGTGTGGTGCATCACATTCCTCGTTAGCTCAGAGGTTGTTTGGTTGAGAGAAATGTAAGGTCCATGGCACATGATCCAACAATTACGCACCCCAATTTAAAATTTTGGAAATGTCTCTGTGTCTCTGCTAAATAGACATATTCAGGATGAGATCCATGGGTGCATGTTATGTGCTATAATCGAGTATTAGTCCATAAGACTAGAAAAGAATTAAGTTTTAAACTTGATGGAGAAAGAGAAACTTTAGAATTTAAAAGATATAGAATTAGTATAATGAATATAGGGTATGCATTGAATGTTTGTTGAGGTAGCATAGGGATGGTGATGGTGGCGGTGATAGTAGTAGTGTGATGACAATAATGACGAAAATAGTAGTGTTGTTGGAGATGGCATGAGTAACATTAGTGGTAGGGCTGTGGTTGTGGTGTCTGTGACGGGCAAGTGGTGGTAGTAGCGGCGACGATGACAACAATAATGGTATGAGAATCAGATATTTTTTTAATAGATTTTTAGAAAAGAAGAAAAGACAAAAAGAAGAACTTAGATATTTTTGAAAATTAGATTTTTAGAAATTAGATTTTTATCGGGATTTCTGTTTTGTAAGGATGTAGGAGACCCCTTCTGTAGCAGAGGGAATCATACTCCCACGAAATTAGGAAATGTTATATCGATAGGGATTCAACATTTCTCAGAAGTTGAGTTGACCATATGCGTCATGAGAATCTATTTTTTTGTATAAATTCCTTAAAGATTAAGGATAAAAATTCATAAGCACTCGTCTTATTGGGCCCAAAAAGCCCAAATCTAACCTAATTAAATATCTGGTCGAAAATATAGGCTCAAGCCCAATTATAATTATAAATGCTTAGCTTACCCATTGGACTCAATTAGAGCCAGGTCGAGCTCGGTCTAATTCCCAACCCTACTTAAAAGTTCATGCGGTGATGGGATCGTGATTGCAATGGAGTGGCAATACCAGTGATGTGCAGGTGGTGGCAATGAGGGGGTTGGTGGCAGCAATGACAACGATAGTTGTGGCAAGGAAAAGAAGAAAAGATGGAAAGAAATAATAGAGATATATTTTGAGAAATTTGATTTTCTATGACTTTCTATAATGTGGGAATGTAGAATATCTCTCCTCTGATCAAGGAATCGCATTCATATGAAATGAGAAAATATGATTCCAACAGAAATTTAATATTTTTGAGAATATTGAATTGATCTTAGGTCAAACATAAGCATCTACATGGGAATGTTGAATTCTAAGTGAAGTCTTACATGCTAAATGTAACCTCTAAGATTTATTAACCTGACCAAACTCGACTTGACCCACTTTCAAATTGCTCATTATGACAAAGGTGGGGTTTAGATTAAAGTGTTGGCCCAAGGTTACAATCACCCGTCTTTAGTGTGTTTTGATGATTACAAAACATATTAGTTATTTGTACTAATATTATTTGTTGTTTAAGTGTGTTTCAGGTTTTCTATCTTGTATAGGTGTTTTCTTCCCTAAAGGAAGGTGACTTGGACTCAAGACAACTCAAATTGGGCTCAAGATGCAAAATTGAAGATCAAGTGGAGAAAGCCCCTCTTGAAGCCTTAAAGTCCTTAGAACATTGTAAGAATAGAATGTTAAAGTTTGAGTATATGATATTTGGCTCTAGGATACACACACACATTTTTCCTTTACAAAATTCTATGTTTTAAAAATGTTTGTTTCTAAGTTTTATGCCTAGGTTTATATATACATGTATCCAAACTTGTTACAAATTGAATATCTTGTTTAAAACATGTGTATAGACTATTTTTGCATAATACTTAGTTATAAGTATCTCAAAATATTTTTTCACAAAAATTTCCAACTCCAAATCCTGCCAGTCTTCCCTATTTCAGGTTGACCGGCCGACCGCCCGGTCGACCGGCGCCTGTGTCAGGACGTGCACGTTTGTGCACGTCTGTCGGTCGACCGGCCCGGTCGACCGACTGAAAGCAGGCCACTCTCGGTTTGTTTGGGTCGACCGGACGGTCGACCGCCCGAAGGAAACTGTGTTTCCTCAAAGGGGACGGTCGACCGAACAGTCGACCGGAGCCCAACGGCCCTTTGCCAGCAAGGCGACGGTCAACCGGCCCGGTCGACCGCCAAGCCTGCTGCAGCCTAACGGCTCTTTCCTCTTTGGGCAAGTCTGAAAATCTGTTTTCTTTTTCTTCTTTAACAGAGTTTTAGAGAGTTGTTGGAGGCCTTTTGCAGGTCAAATTAGGTGTAAAGAAAAGAGTTTTAACCTATTCTCTCCTTATAAATAGAGGGCAATAGGTCTTTGTTGTTCACTTAGAAAAATCCTCAAGTTTTCATTGTTTTCAAGAGAAAGAGAAAAATTGTTTAAAGCCTTCATTTCAAACTCTTTTAAAGTTTGTTTTTGAGTTGTGTTTGATTGCTAATATCACTCTACAACTGAATTTTTCTCACCACACTTCATAGAGCCAAAAGTCCTTTACTCATACTATAGAGAAGTTGTAAAAAGAGTGAGAGTGTTGTAAAAGAGTTTGAGAAAGAGTTTTGTGATCTTGTGGAGATCACTATTGTTCTTGTGATCCTTGTTCTTGTGGAGACAACTCCTAGGTGGAGTTCTTTGTAAGTTGTGAAGCTAAGGGCTTGAGGTCTTCGGTAGACCAAACTTGTAAGGCATCCTCGGTGGATAGTGGAAACCCTTCACGGAGGTGAAGGCGGGGACTAGAGCGGTGGCTCGAACCTCGAAACAAATCAATTGTGTTTGCGATTGCCTTGCGTTATTCTTGCTTACTATTTCTCTTGCTTTATATTGTCTTCAATTATATGCTTGAGAACTAACCCTTTTCTTTGTGCAATCTTCTCTTGTTTATTTCACTTGTGTTGTTGATTGTGTGTATTTCATCATAGCATTTCATTCTTTACTTGTTCGATCATATCTCATACAACACGGTTGCATTGCGCACCTCTAACCCATTTTTAAGGGAATTGGGAGGAAGGAGTTCAGAACCTCTCACGGGGTATTCGGCTCTTAGTCGTGTTTTGAGAGATCGTTGCATCACTCATTCAATTAAGTTTAAAAAGATCATTAGATTAGCAATTACACCTATTCACCCCCCCTCTAGGTGTATTTCAATTGGTATCAGAGCTTGGACTCTAGGATTTGGCTTAACAACCTTAGAGAGATCCTCACATTGCTAATCATTTCATTCATACTCATTTAGTAAACATGGCCGATGGTATCAAGACACCCCCTAAGTTTGATGGACTTAACTTTCCCATATGGAAGGTTAAGATGACCGTGTTCTTGCAATCTCTAGGTAGCCGAGTTGCAAAGGCCGTGACCAAATCTTTTACCACACCCACCGGTGATGAATCTACTTGGTCCGAAATTGAGACCAAGGAGTTTGATGTCAATGCTAGGGCTCATTATGCACTCCTACAAGCCCTCAATGATGATGACATAGCTAGAGTCATCCATTGCAAATCCGCATACGAGATTTGGACCCATTTGTTAGTCACACATGAGGGGACATCACAAGTGAAGAGGGCCAAGATAGACCTTCTTCGGTCCCAATATGAAAATTTTAGCATGCAAGAGAATGAAATCATAGATGATATGGTTACAAAATTTACCAAGATTACTAATGGACTTTCTTCTCTAGGTGAGGACATCAACAATGATCAAAGAGAAAGAAAGATCATCCGGGCTCTTCCTCCTTCATGGGAAGTCAAGGCTACAACCTTGAAGGAACTCAACGACAAGGATGAGATAGAGCTAATTGGTCTCATTGGGAATCTAAAAACCCATGAGATGGAAAGGAAAGCAAGAGAGGAGATGGCTCCCTCCAAGAAGAAGACCATAGCTTTCAAAAGTCAAGCTACTCACTCCGACGAAGATGATGAAGAAGAAGATGACGAAGAGCTCTCACTTCTTATCAAGAATGTCCGGAGGATGTACAACAAGGCGAAATTCCAAGGTAGAAGGAGATGGCAAGGAGGCAAAGAAGAAAGAAAGATCATATGCTTCAATTGCCAAAAGCCGGGACACATTGTAGCGGAGTGTCCGGATAAAGTGAAGCCTTCCACATCCAAGAAGCCCTACAAGAAGAAAGCTATGAAGGCAACATGGGATTCCGAAAGCGAATCCGAGGAGGAGATCGACACCGCCAACATGTGCTTCATGGCTAATGAAAGCACTAGCAAGGTAACCCCTTCCACTTCTTTTGATGAAGATCTTTCTATGGATGAACTAGGAGAAGCATTTGTAGAACTTTCTCATAATTATGATTTCTTAAAGAAAAAATATTTAAAAATGAAAAAGGAAAATGAATCTCTTAGTCTTCAAGTTGTAAATCTCTCTAAAGAAAATAATGACTTGCATTCTACTTTGGTTTCTACTAAAAATGAATTTGATAAATATAAGACTTCTTGTAAAGGCAAGTCCCCATTTGTTGATGCTAATGAGATTACCATGCTTAAGGAAAAAATAGATTCTTTAGGTATTGTTTTGAAAAAGTGTAGTGAGTTTGATAAGAAAAAGATTGAGGCTATGTTCCCTAAGAAACAAGCCTCTAAGAAAAATGTTCATAATGCTCATACTCATGTACATACCACACAACCTTTACATCGTGGCAAACCCCCAAAGCATGCTCACACTTCACACACACATGCTCACACTCCACACACACATCATGCATTCATGTATAGGAGAGTGTTCTCATGTTCACATTGTGGGCGGAAAGGGCACTTAGCCAATTTTTGCTATGATAGACTAAGTGCATCTCATCATAATGTTTGGGTTCGAAACACTAAATTTCAAGGACCCAAGAAAGTTTGGGTACCAAAGTCAACAACTTTGTTAAATGATATAGGTACCTTCCAAAGCCCAACGACGTAGAGGATTGTGATATCTTGATAGTGGTTGCTCAAGGCACATGACTTGGGACATCAACAACTTTGCAACCCTATCAAGATACCATGAAGGTGGCACCGTCACCTTCGGAGATGACGCCAAGGGTAAAATCATCGGTAATGGTAATGTAAAACTTGGCACATCCCCTTTAATTGAAAATGTAGTTTTAGTTGATGGCCTCAAGCATAATCTCTTGAGTGTTAGTCAATTATGTGATAAAGATTTTGATGTAGTTTTTGATAATGTTGTTTGTAAAGTAATTGATAGAATTTCTAATGCTTGTGTGTTTTTCGGTTTTCGTGAAAGTAATGTTTATATGATAGATATGTTAAATATGTCTTGTAATATAACATGTTTAAAAGCCCTCGATGACGACTCTTGGTTGTGGCATAGAAGATTAGGCCACATTTCTTTTGACCATATATCTAGGCTTAACACAAAGGAAATGGTGAAAGGTATTCCTTATTTGAATTTTGAAAAGGACCGAGTTTGTGACGCATGTCAATTTGGGAAACAAACTAAGTCTTCTTTCAAGTCGATTAAGGATATCATGACATCACGTCCTTTGGAGTTGATCCACATGGATTTATTGGCCCAACACAAACCAAAAGTCTAAGTGGGAGTAGATTTGCTTATGTTTTAGTAGATGATTTTTCACGTTTTACTTGGGTTTTCTTCCTTGAACATAAGAACCAAGCCTTTTCACATTTTCAAGCCTTTAAGAAAAGAGTTGAAAAGGAAAAGAAACTTCAATAGTAAGAATAAGAAGTGATAGAGGAGGTGAATTCATTAACCAACCCTTTACCACTTTTTGTGAAGAACATGGAATAAAGCATGAACTATCTTGTCCTAGAACTCCACAACAAAATGGAGTAGTTGAACGAAAAAATCGAACTTTGCAAGAGATGGCTAGGACAATGCTTAGTGAATATGGTCTACCACATTATTTGTGGGCCGAGGTCGTTAATACATCATGCTATATATCAAATCGTGTTTTCTTGTGTAAAAATACTACAAAAACCTCTTTTGAAATGTACTTTTCTAGAAAACCAAATGTTTCATATTTCAAAGTTTTTGGATGCAAATGTTTTGTTTTAAATACAAAAGATAATTTAGGAAAATTTGATCCTAAATCTTATGAGGCTATATTTGTGGGTTATTCTAGTACTAGTAAGGCTTATAGAATCTTCAATAGGTCATCATTGACTATTGAGGAATGTATACATGTTAAGTTTGAGGAATCTAACTTGTTTGTTAAGAATGTTGTAGAAATAGATGCTTTGCATGAAGGCTTGGAGAAAGTGACCTTGGAGGATACACCTACTATGGGAGACAAGCCAAAGGATGATGAAGGAAGTGAAGCTAAAATACAAGAGGCTCAAGGAAATGAAGATCAAACAAATGGAGAAGAGCCCACTCAACAACTTCCAAAGGATTGGAGATACAATCCACATCATCTCAAGGACCTCGTCATAGGTGAAGTATCAAAAGGGGTAACAACTCGCTCTAAACTTCATGACTATTGTGGACATTATGCATTTATTTCTCATGTTGAACCCAAGAACGTCCTCGAAGCCGAGGCCGATTCATATTGGTTGCTAGCTATGCAAGAGGAACTCAATCAATTTGAGCGCAACCAAGTTTGGCACCTTGTTCCTAGGCCCCACGATAGACCAACAATTGGTACTAAGTGGATCTTTAAGAATAAGTTGGATGAATCGGGTAACGTTGTTAGGAATAAAGCTAGGTTAGTTGCCCAAGGTTACACTCAAATCGAAGGAATCGATTTTGAAGAAACCTTTGCACCCGTAGCACGGCTTGAAGCCATACGGATGACACTAGCATTTGCCTCATATAAAGATTTTAAATTGTTTCAAATGGATGTTAAAAGTGCCTTTCTAAATGGTTTTATTGAAGAGGAGGTGTATGTTGAACAACCCCCCGGGTTTGTTGATCCTACACATCCGGATTTTGTGTTTAAATTAGATAAAGCTCTTTATGGTTTAAAACAAGCCCCTAGGGTTTGGTATGAAAGACTTTCTTCATTTTTGATTTCAAATAGTTTTAAGAAAGGTAAAATTGACACAACTTTGTTTACAAAACATGTAGAAAATGACATTCTTATTGTGCAAATTTATGTAGATGATATTATTTTTAGTTCTACTAATGAATCTCTTTGCCAAGCTTTTGAGTCATGCATGAAGGATGAATTCGAAATGTCTATGATGGGGGAGCTCAACTATTTCCTTGGACTCCAAATCAAGCAAAAGAAAGATGGGATCTTCATCAATCAAGCCAAGTACACAAAGGAACTAATCAAAAGGTTCGGGCTTGAAGAATCTAAAGTAAGCAAAACTCCCATGGCAACAACTACAAAGCTTGACAAGGATGAACAAGGTAAAAGTGTAGACATTAAATTATATCGTAGCATGATAGGTAGCTTGCTTTATTTAACGGCTAGTAGGCCGGATATTATGTTTTCCGTTTGTCTTTGTGCACGTTTTCAATCTTGTCCTAAAGAGTCTCACATAATTGCGGTTAAACGCATAATTAGATACCTTAAGGGCACTATTGAAATGGGTTTGTGGTATCCGAAAACCGGCCAATTTTCAATGACGAGTTTTTCGGATGCCGACTATGCGGGTTGTAGGGTAGATAGGAAGAGCACAAGTGGAACATGTCAATTTAGGTAATTGTCTTGTATCTTGGTCTTCCAAAAAGCAAAATTCGGTAGCCCTTTCAACCGCCGAGGCGGAGTATGTTGCGGCCGGAGCTTGTTGTGCACAAGTTCTTTGGATGAAACATACTCTCCTTGACTATGATTTACACTTTGACCATGTTAAATTATTTTGTGATAATACTAGTACTATTCACATGACAAAGAATGCAAATCAACATAGTAAAACCAAACACATTGACATTAGGTATCACTTTCTTAGAGATCATTATGAGAAAGGTGATATTGATATTGATTATGTTTCTACCGATTTTCAACTTGCCGATATTTTCACTAAACCTTTAGATTATGCTAGATTTTCATTTATTTGTGGTGAGTTGAATGTTTGCATGATAGATTCTTAAAATATTTCTAGTTTGTTCGTTTTTGTTATGTTTTAACCCTTTTTGATGTATGACAAAAAGGGGGAGAAAAATATATAAGTTCAAATAAGGTGTTTATTATTAAGGTATTTATTACTTGAAGTTTTAGGGAGAAAAAGATATTGAAAAAGATAAGTTTGCTTATTATAAATTTGTTTAATGTTGTTCATTTATTTGAGTTATATGACAAAATTTATGGTGATGATATTTTCATAATGCTTTATGTATGCTTACAAAGCTTTTCATATTCATGATAAATACATAGCATTGTTTGAGGGGGAGCTTTCCAAGATTCTCTTCCTATTTTTGTTTCAATAACTTATATGTTTTGTCATCATCAAAAAGGGGGAGATTGTTGGCCCAAGGTTACAATCACCCGTCTTTAGTGTGTTTTGATGATTATAAAACATATTAGTTATTTGTACTAATATTATTTGTTGTTTAAGTGTGTTTCAGGTTTTCTATCTTGTATAGGTGTTTTCTTCCCTAAAGGAAGGTGATTTGGACTCAAGACAACTCAAATTGGGCTCAAGATGCAAAATTGAAGATCAAGTGGAGAAAGCCCCTCTTGAAGCCTTGAAGTCCTTAGAACATTGTAAGAATAGAATGTTAAAGTTTGAGTATATGATATTTGGCTCTAGGATACACACACACATTTTTCCTTTACAAAATTCTATGTTTTAAAAATGTTTGTTTCTAAGTTTTATGCCTAGGTTTATATATACATGTATCCAAACTTGTTACAAATTGAATATCTTGTTTAAAACATGTGTATAGACTATTTTTGCATAATACTTAGTTATAAGTATCTCAAAATATTTTTTCACAAAAATTTCCAACTCCAAATCCTGCCAGTCTTCCCTATTTCAGGTTGACCGGCCGACCGCCCGGTCGACCGGCGCCTGTGTCAGGACGTGCACGTTTGTGCACGTCTGTCGGTCGACCGGCCCGGTCGACCGACTGAAAGCAGGCCACTCTCGGTTTGTTTGGGTCGACCGGACGGTCGACCGCCCGAAGGAAACTGTGTTTCCTCAAAGGGGACGGTCGACCGAACAGTCGACCGGAGCCCAACGGCTCTTTGCCAGCAAGGCGACGGTCGACCGGCCCGGTCGACCGCCAAGCCTGCTGCAGCCTAACGGCTCTTTCCTCTTTGGGCAAGTCTGAAAATCTGTTTTCTTTTTCTTCTTTAACAGAGTTTTAGAGAGTTGTTAGAGGCCTTTTGCAGGTCAAATTAGGTGTAAAGAAAAGAGTTTTAACCTATTCTCTCCTTATAAATAGAGGGCAATAGGTCTTTGTTGTTCACTTAGAAAATCCTCAAGTTTTCATTGTTTTCAAGAGAAAGAAAGAAAAATTGTTTAAAGCCTTCATTTCAAACTCTTTTAAAGTTTGTTTTTGAGTTGTGTTTGATTGCTAATATCACTCTACAACTGAAGTTTTCTCACCACACTTCATAGAGCCAAAAGTCCTTTACTCATACTATAGAGAAGTTGTAAAAAGAGTGAGAGTGTTGCAAAAGAGTTTGAGAAAGAGTTTTGTGATCTTGTGGAGATCACTATTGTTCTTGTGATCCTTGTTCTTGTGGAGACAACTCCTAGGTGGAGTTCTTTGTAAGTTGTGAAGCTAAGGGCTTGAGGTCTTCGGTAGACCAAACTTGTAAGGCATCCTCGGTGGATAGTGGAAACCCTTCACGGAGGTGAAGGCGGGGACTAGAGCGGTGGCTCGAACCTCGAAACAAATCAATTGTGTTTACGATTGCCTTGCGTTATTCTTGCTTACTATTTCTCTTGCTTTATATTGTCTTCAATTATATGCTTGAGAACTAACCCTTTTCTTTGTGCAATCTTCTCTTGTTTATTTCACTTGTGTTGTTGATTGTGTGTATTTCATCATAGCATTTCATTCTTTACTTGTTCGATCATATCTCATACAACACGGTTGCATTGCGCACCTCTAACCCATTTTTAAGGGGAATTGGGAGGAAGGAGTTCAGAACCTCTCACGGGGTATTCGGCTCTTAGTCGTGTTTTGAGAGATCGTTGCATCACTCATTCAATTAAGTTTAAAAAGATCATTAGATTAGCAATTACACCTATTCACCCCCCCTCTAGGTGTATTTCATAAAGGTGTTGAGATCCTAATCAAAATATGGGTGCAAGTTGGTCAATGACATGCAGTTTGAAACTACTTTTTGTCATTGAAGATATATTTTTCATGCTGATTAAACTAGTGATTTAGATGTGACTTTTCGAAGGTTAAAAAAAGGTTTGCGTTAATTTTTCCTTCTTCCCTATTTTCTAAGAGCAAGAGAATCCTTTGAATATTTTTACAATTTAGTTCACTTAGATCAAACTAAATTATTTTTTTGGTTCCAAAATATTATTTGCATAAATTACAAGATCATGTTCAAAATTATCCTACATCTAAAACAAAGGTGCGAGAACAAAATACTTTAATTTCTATTTGGTTCTCAATAAAATGTAACAAATTATGAGAGAAATATTGGATGCAAAAAAATTGGAAATACAAATTCATCTCTCATTGATTTTGTTGGATTTGGATCCTAATGCGGATCCTAATAATTTTATGTGACTTTGAATACAAAGGAACATCATTAAAGTTTAAAACGATTATGCAATTGTGTCTTGTAGGATCCAAACCTGTTGCCACCTATGGTCTGTGCATATAATTTTCTGAAACAAAGACAGAGATTAACTTCTTAGTTAGAATATAGTTAAATATTTAGAAATCACAAGTGATTCTAAAAATAAATATAATTCTTAAATTAAATTTGCCTATAGGTTCTTAAGAATCTAAACATGATAAATATATGCATAAGATTTAGTTTACTCAAAATTATCAAAATAATCTAATATGGTTCTAATTTCTAGAAATATGAAAAATAAAAGACAAGTAGATAAGCAAGAAAATATTGCAGATTTATTGGGGTTGAAATTCTTAAGAGTGGTGCTTTGGTGCTTCAAAATTGTCTTTTTTTGTTTTTTTTTTTTCTTGTCTTACTAAATAAGAGAAGGAAAACTACATGAGGGTATTAGGGTAATTTAGTAGGTTTTTTCCCCTGAATTTCAGGGGAATGGATATTGCCATCCCCAAAAGTGAGAAAGGGCCCCCAAAAAAATTTACAAGTGTGCCATTATTTTTTTGTCCATTTTGCCCATGGTGAAAAGTCCAAAATATCTATTTCTTTTTTCCTTTTTCCTCCGTCTCCTTCCTCATTATTCTTCGGCGACCCCCGCTCCTGCTCCGTCTCCCTGGCCTTCCCTCTACCCCTGAACCTCCCTGATGCTCCCTTCCTCCTCCCCCCTCCGAGTCCTTGGGCTTCGCTCTCCCCCTCCCCTGCTCGCCCCTCCTCCCCTTCCCTCCCCATCATTCAGCGCTCTTGTAATACCCCGTTTCCGTAATACGTACTAAGTTGCGTATTCTGATTTTCGATCGTATTTTTCGATTTACTTCCCGTATTTGACCAATTTCAATTTCAAATATCATTTTCTAATATATTAGATTTTAGGTGAATTTCTGGAATTTTCTAGAATTAAAATGAATTTCTTCAAAACGGTGTCGACCAGTATCGCTGATCGATTCCTGGATTTTTAATTCCCAAACAGTTAGGAATTTCAAGAAAATCTTTTAGACATTATTTCTTAGAATGACATTTCTTATCTAAATACTTTTTCTGAGAATTTTATAAATTTATGAAAATTCCAACGGAGTCGGTAGTTAACTGATTCCGGGAATTTTATTTTTAAAACTATAAAGTATTTCTTCAAACGGATTTCACTATACGTCTTCATATATTATTATTGATTTTTGGTAAAATTTACGAGTCGTTCCGAGATACTTGAATTTCGGACGATTTCGGTATTTTCCGAAATGTTTTCCGCATTCTCGATTTAAACCCGGGAATCAGTGTTTTCAATATTCTCATTTTTCAAAATTCTTTTCTTTTACAAATTCCTTTCCTTTTTCTTTTTCCTTTTTCTTTCCTTCTTTCCTTCCACCAACTTCCCAAAATATCTTCTCCTCCAAAATATCCAAAAACTCCACACCCTTCCCCATTAATGCCCTTCATTCCCTCTCTCTTCCATGGCCGGCCACCATTGGCCAAGGGAGACACCCCCATCCCCCCTATTTTGCAATAAACCCCTCTCAAATTCATTATTTACACCTCCCTTACAAAATCAAATCCTATATAAACTTTCCTTTACATTCTTTTACTCTTTTCTTCTCTTCCAAAAAGAGATAGCCTCCACAAATCCTCCTCCATCTCAAACCCTAATTCCAAAATCACCACCAAGTCTTCATCTTCTTCTCAAGCTACCACAACTCTTGGATTTGGATCGCATCTCACTTCGTCGGAGGTATCGCCAAAGACCTAGTTGGTGACATCGTCGACAAACGATCCTTCAAGACTCGTAGAACCTTCAAATAACCTTACCTTGTGAGTATTTTTACTCACCAAGACTAGACTACTTCTTTGTGTACATATGATGATCATTCATATACACTTGTGTCATAAAAATCCCATTTTTAGGCCAACAAACAACCATCAGAATTTCTGTTCTGTTTTCTGTTTTCTCCACGATTAGTCGACTTAACCTAGGGCCTAGTCGACTAACCCACCTTAGTTGAAACGTAGTCTTTCTAAATTCACAGTTTTAGTCGACTAAACCATATCACCAGTCGACTAGACCCCCCTAGTCGACTACATTTTTAACCTAGTCGACTAACCTATTCCAGAACCAAAAACACCAACTCTCGGCTCTGGTCGACTTATCCCAATTATTAGTCGACTTGAGACCTCTAGTCGACTACACATAGTACCTTAGTCGACTAACATGTCCCTGAAATAAACCCCAACTTTCTATATCACCGATTTAGTCGACTTGCGTATCCGTTAATCGACTTATAGTTCACCACTAGTCGACTACCCTTCTAACCCTAGTCGACTAACTATTCTTGAAACAGAATTCCAACTCTCTGGAAACCTTTATTAGTCGACTCCTGCAGACTAGTAGTCGACTTAAGACTTCTATTAGTCGACTAACCCTTGCACCTAGTCGACTAATTCTGACTATTTAATTTAGTTGTTTCCTTTTCTGATTTTGGACTTTAATCTCTATACACATGTGATACATTGTTCATGTTTATGCTTCATTACTGATATTACATGACATGCTACCTGATGGACTTTACTTCTTGATACTCCATGACTTGTTATTATAATTCTTGTTTTATACGTTATTAAATAGGGAATATCTCCACTTATCATGCTATCTCTTAAAACCAAGCATGATACACTTGACTTTTGTATAAAATGGACCAACTTACATATGGGTCGGGGGAAAACATGCGGATATCGATATGTGTTCGTGTTTACAGTGGCTTTTAGGAATGTTGTGCAACTCATGTTCCGGTCTGACCTGTGGGCCTCCAGGGGACCGAGGGGAGTGCTTGCTCCCTGTATTACTGGTACCATCTTGATAAGGGCATACATAAGTCCCTCCTGTTTAGCCTAGCGGCTGGCTTCCGTCACCAAGCAACGGAACAATCCTGGACCGTTATCCCGGGCATGTACGGGGTCCACTGTAAACATAGTTCGTCGATACAACCGCTGATTTCCAATAACAACCTTGTATTACCAGGATATGGATCTATGTGCACTGGGACGCTGGACCACATAGCTAGATATCCGAGTAAAACAAGTAATAATAATAAAACGTTAATTGTAGATCTATTGTACGACTTTACCTATTCATGCTTTTCATATCTGTTAGTTGATATACCTTATATAGTCCCATCTCACTTGTACTCGTCCTTTAGCCACTTGGCTGTAACTATCTATTGTTTATATGTCTTGATCATTTGGATTTGCATATTCAGATTCTGAGGCTTGGAACGAAGTGGAGCCATCCACAGAGGACCAAGCGTATCTGAGTGAGTAGGCTGATCAGCTCTAGACTCTTCCCCATTGACTCGCGAGATCTTCCTTTTTCTTGTGAGCCCCTTTTGTATACATACTGTATATTGTCTTTTGGACTTGTTATGATAAAAGACACTTGTAAAGTGTAATGATTATCATATCGTGTATAACTTTGTATATGTACTTCTTGTGTTGGCATATATGTAAGATACCACGCTTTGTCGTGTACTCTGATCTTTGTTGTACTTTTATGCTTAGCGTATATACGTGGGGGCAAATTATGACCTACGTATATACGTCGCAGTGACGTCCCCGTATCCGTGGGATCGGGGCGTTACAGGTTGGTATCAGAGCCTAGGCTCTCAAACCTAAAGTACAAACAAGTAGCAAATTCTAGAAATTTGCTTATGCCAACTACAATGTACAAAGTTATAGAGTCCTTCTTGCTTCTTTCGTTGATCAATTCCTTCGTATCCTAAACTCCTTTCCTTTGTTTCCAATTCCAGTTATCATTCGGTATGGAGAGACGATCGGGTCGTAACAATATCGGGCAAGTCCCGAATGGACCCGTAGGAGGAGAGAATGCTGATATCCTGAAGGTCATTCAGACCATGCTGGGAAACCAGCAACAGCAGATGGAAAATCAGCAACAGCAGACCGAGCTCCTTAGGCAGGAGTTGGCAGCCCCGAAGGAGCAGAGGCCGGGGAACGTGTCCGACTTCCGACGGCTGCAACCGGCCATCTTCACGGGAGGCGAGAAACCATTGGAGGCTGAGCAATGGTTGACGGACACTGCAGACCTACTGAATGCAGCCCGTGTCCCGAAGGAGAACCAAGTTGAGGTAGCTAAGATTCAGTTAAAGGATGTTGCGAGAACTTGGTGGCTCGCAGAGGAGGCTAGACTGGAGAAGCCCGTTACTTGGGACGCCTTCTCCAAGAGTTTTTACAGCCGCTTCTTCCCTGCTACGGCGCAGAAAGATATGGAGGAGCAATTCATCAGGCTCCAGCAGTGGAACAAGTCCGTGGACGAGTATGCCGCGGAGTTTCTTCGACTGAGCCGCTTCGCGCCGTATATGGTAACGGACGAGGAGAAGCGAGCGAGCAGGTTTCAGCAGGGTCTACAGATGAAGATTCAGATGTACCTGATGCCCCAGCAGCTGAAGACCTATGCAGAGGTTCTCACCATCGCTCGGGAGGTAGAGCGTGGGTTTGAGAAGGAGCAAGGGGATCAGATGAGACAGCAGGTCATGAAGCGGCCATTTGTACCTATGGGAAGAGGGGGCCCGTTCAGAGCAGCGAAGATCCAGATGAGGCAACCTTTCAGGCCAGCACCTTATCAGTCAGCCCAACCACTGGTATTCTGTAGTCATTGTCAGAAGCCAGGGCACACTCGACAGACTTGCCGGAGGGCAAATGGACTGTGCTTGGTGTGTGGAGCCAGAGATCACTCCATAGAGGCATGTCCACACAGGAGATTGGGGATGGCTAACCAGACCTTGCCAGCACTTCCAGGACCGAGTGGACAGCGGGCAGTACCAGGGCCTCTTGAGCAGAGGAACCAGGGGCCAGTGATGAGGAGAGCTCTTCCACTTCCTCCATAGCATGCCATTCGCCCAGTTCAGAGAGGAGGTAGGACAGCAGCAGGGCGTGGCAGAGGTCAGGCTTACAACCTGACAGCAGAGGAGGCTGAGGCTTCAGAGGAGGTGATTACAGGTAACATCAGAGTACATTCACATCCTGTTCTCGCTCTCTTCGATTCAGGTGCATCCCACTGTTATATCTCAGATAAATTTGTGGCTGTACATTCTATTCCTGTTAGATTGTTAGACCACAAATGGGAGATAAGTACAGGGAATGGGGTAGTTATATCTTCCCGAGTTTGTACTGACTGTCCAGTAGAACTATGTGATAAGGTCTTAGCCATAGATATGCTCGTACTAAACACCAAAGGGTACGACGTAATCTTAGGCATGACCTGGCTCAGTCAGTACTATGCAGTAATTGACTGTAGGGAGAAGAAGATCAATTTTAGAATCCCACTTCAACCGGAGTTCCAGTTCAGTGGAGAAGTGAAGAACACTAAGGGAAAGATTCAGATGACTACTTCGGAGGTTCAGAAGCAGAAGGTACCGGTGTGGGAAGAATTCCCTGAGGTGTTTGCTGAGATTTCAGGACTGCCACCGGAAAGGAAGATTGAGTTCTCCATTGATACAGTTCCAGGAACAGCTCTCATATCCAAGGCTCCGTACAGGATGGCACCGACGGAGTTAGAAATTTTGAAGAAGCAACTGCAGGAGTATTCAGATAAGGGATTGATCAGGCCAAGTACTTCACCATGGGGAGCTCCAGTACTGTTGGCAAATAAGAAGGATGGTAGTAAGAGACTTTGTATTGATTATAGGGAACTAAACAAAGTCACCATCAAGAACAAGTATCCCTTACCCAGGATTGATGATCTATTTGATCAGCTTCATGGAGCCCGTGTATTCTCTAAATTGGATTTACAGTCGGGTTACCATCAGCTGAGGGTAAAGAAGGAGGATATTCCGAAGACGGCATTCAGGACCCGTTATGGCCATTATGAGTTTCTCGTTATGCCTTTCGGAGTCACCAATGCCCCTGCAGTTTTCATGGACTTGATGAACCGAGTGTTCTCGCCCTTCTTGGATCAGTTTGTTGTTGTTTTCATCGACGACATCTTGATCTATTCAAAGAACAACAGGGAGCATGCAGAACACTTGAGAATTGTGTTGCAGACACTTCAGCAGGAGTAGCTTCATGCCAAGAGGAACAAGTGTGAGTTCTGGTTGGACAGCATAGCATTCCTTGGACATATGGTGTCAGCAGAAGGTATCTCAGTTGATCCGAGCAAAGTCCAGGCAGTAAAGGATTGGCCAGTTCCGAGGACGGTGACTGAGATAAAGAGTTTTCTTGGACTAGCCGGCTATTACAGACGCTTTGTTCAGGATTTCTCTAGAATTGCAGCTCCGTTGACCAGGCTCACCAGAAAGGGGGAGAGGTACATATGGACAGAGGAGTGTGATGTAGCCTTCGAGCAGTTGAAGCAGAAGCTCATTTCCGCTCCTATCTTGAGAACTCCCTCAGGGAGGGGAGGGATGGTCATCTTTAGTGATGCATCAGGTAAAGGCCTAGGATGTGTACTTATGCAACATGATCATGTTATAGCATATGCATCTAGGCAATTGAAGACTCATGAGCGGAACTACCCAACTCATGACTTGGAGCTAGCAGCAGTGATCTTTGCCTTGAAGATTTGGAGGCACTATCTTCTGGGAGATAAGGTGTTGATTTATACAGATCATAAGAGCCTCAAGTATATCTTCTCGCAGAAGGAGTTGAACATGAGGCAGAGGCGGTGGCTGGAGCTTATGGCAGACTATGATATTGACTTGCAATATCATCCAGGCAAGGTCAATACAGTTCCTGATGCACTGAGTAGGATGCCAGAGAACAGAGTGCTTGTCCAACTTACTCAGCAGAAGGAGTTGATTCAGGACTTTATCAGATTGGACTTGATGGTGGTTCGAGGAGCTGAGAAGGCAGGACAGCTTATGACTTTACAGATTCAGTCATCATTAATAGATGAGATCAAGGAAGCTCAGAAAGAGGATCCCAGATTACAGACATTCCGAGCTCAGGTAGAGGCTGGATTGAGGACCGATATCTGCATTCGTCTAGATGGAGCCTTGTACTTTGGTAACAGGCTTTGTGTTCCCCAGGGAGAAGTTAGACAGAAGATTTTGGTAGAGGCACACAGTTCAGCATATTCTATACATCCAGGGGGAAACAAGATGTACCAGGACTTGAAGAAGCAATTTTGGTGGAATGCCATGAAGAGAGAGATAGCTCAGTTTGTAGCTAAGTGCTTGGTGTGCCAGCAGATAAAGATTGAGCATCAGAGATCAGCCGGGCTTCTTCATCCTTTGCCAATACCTGAATGGAAGTGGGAGCACATCACTATGGACTTTGTCACGGCATTACCTCGTAGTCCCAAAGGTAATAATGCTGTGTGGGTTATCATTGATCGTCTTACCAAGTCAGCTCATTTCATACCATTCAGGGTGGGTCAGACTACAGAGGTTCTGGCAGATAAGTATGTGAAGGAGATAGTTCGTCTGCATGGAGTTCCAGTCAGTATTGTTTCAGATAGAGATACCAGATTCAGATCTCATTTTTGGGAGAGTCTCCAAGAGAGTCTGGGCACTCGCCTGAAATTCAGTACATCTTATCATCCTCAGACAGACGGACAATCAGAGAGGACCATTCAGATACTTGAAGACATGCTTAGAGCCTGCATGATAGAGTTCAAGGGATCATGGGAAGACCATCTTCATTTAGCTGAGTTTTCTTACAACAACAGCTATCAGGCCAGTATTAAGATGGCACCCTTTGAGGCTTTATATGGAAGGAAGTGCAGGTCACCGATTTGCTGGGATGAAGTCGGTGAGAGGAGACTATTGGGGCCCGAGATCCTGATTCAGACCACAGAGAAAGTCAGGATTATCAGAGATCATCTCAGGGCAGCTCAGAGCAGACAGAAGAGTTGGGCAGACACACGGAGGAGGCCATTGGAATTCCAGGTTGGAGATCATGTATTCTTGAGGATATCACCTACCAAGGGAATCATCCGGTTTGGTGTTCGTGGAAAGCTGAGTCCAAGATATATCGGCCCATTCGAGATTTTGGAGCGAGTGGGAGATGTGTCTTACAGATTGGCATTGCCACCTTCTTTGGACGGAGTGCACAATGTTTTCCACGTATCTCAGTTGAGGAGGTATGTAAAGGATGATAGCCATATTTTGGATCACTCCGAGCTGGAACTGCAACCGGACTTATCATATCAGGAGCAGCCGATGGCCATATTGGATAGAAGTGTGAAGACACTGAAGAACAAAGCCATACCTTTAGTGTTGGTGTCTTGGAACCGCCATGCGCCAGGAGAGGCCACCTGGGAACGAGAGGACGTCATCCGAGAGCGTTATCCTCAACTCTTCTCATCTTGATTGGTAAGCCTCTTTCCTTTTACTCTTTTCTATTGTTATCTTTCTTCCTAGCCTGATCTATCTGTTACCATTCCTGTTACCCTTCACCTTATGAAATTTCGAGGACGAAATTTTTGTAAGGTGGGTAGATTGTAATACCCCGTTTCCGTAATACGTACTAAGTTGCGTATTCTGATTTTCGATCGTATTTTTCGATTTACTTCCCGTATTTGACCAATTTCAATTTCAAATATCATTTTCTAATATATTAGATTTTAGGTGAATTTCTGGAATTTTCTAGAATTAAAATGAATTTCTTCAAAACCGGTGTCGACCAGTATCGCTGATCGATTCCTGGATTTTTAATTCCCAAACAGTTAGGAATTTCAAGAAAATCTTTTAGACATTATTTCTTAGAATGACATTTCTTATCTAAATACTTTTTCTGAGAATTTTATAAATTTATGAAAATTCCAACGGAGTCGGTAGTTAACTGATTCCGGGAATTTTATTTTTAAAACTATAAAGTATTTCTTCAAACGGATTTCACTATACGTCTTCATATATTATTATTGATTTTTGGTAAAATTTACGAGTCGTTCCGAGATACTTGAATTTCGGACGATTTCGGTATTTTCCGAAATGTTTTCCGCATTCTCGATTTAAACCCGGGAATCAGTGTTTTCAATATTCTCATTTTTCAAAATTCTTTTCTTTTACAAATTCCTTTCCTTTTTCTTTTTCCTTTTTCTTTCCTTCTTTCCTTCCACCAACTTCCCAAATATCTTCTCCTCCAAAATATCCAAAAACTCCACACCCTTCCCCATTAATGCCCTTCATTCCCTCTCTCTTCCATGGCCGGCCACCATTGGCCAAGGGAGACACCCCATCCCCCCTATTTTGCAATAAACCCCTCTCAAATTCATTATTTACACCTCCCTTACAAAATCAAATCCTATATAAACTTTCCTTTACATTCTTTTACTCTTTTCTTCTCTTCCAAAAAGAGATAGCCTCCACAAATCCTCCTCCATCTCAAACCCTAATTCCAAAATCACCACCAAGTCTTCATCTTCTTCTCAAGCTACCACAACTCTTGGATTTGGATCGCATCTCACTTCGTCGGAGGTATCGCCAAAGACCTAGTTGGTGACATCGTCGACAAACGATCCTTCAAGACTCGTAGAACCTTCAAATAACCTTACCTTGTGAGTATTTTTACTCACCAAGACTAGACTACTTCTTTGTGTACATATGATGATCATTCATATACACTTGTGTCATAAAAATCCCATTTTTAGGCCAACAAACAACCATCAGAATTTCTGTTCTGTTTTCTGTTTTCTCCACGATTAGTCGACTTAACCTAGGGCCTAGTCGACTAACCCACCTTAGTTGAAACGTAGTCTTTCTAAATTCACAGTTTTAGTCGACTAAACCATATCACCAGTCGACTAGACCCCCCTAGTCGACTACATTTTTAACCTAGTCGACTAACCTATTCCAGAACCAAAAACACCAACTCTCGGCTCTGGTCGACTTATCCCAATTATTAGTCGACTTGAGACCTCTAGTCGACTACACATAGTACCTTAGTCGACTAACATGTCCCTGAAATAAACCCCAACTTTCTATATCACCGATTTAGTCGACTTGCGTATCCGTTAATCGACTTATAGTTCACCACTAGTCGACTACCCTTCTAACCCTAGTCGACTAACTATTCTTGAAACAGAATTCCAACTCTCTGGAAACCTTTATTAGTCGACTCCTGCAGACTAGTAGTCGACTTAAGACTTCTATTAGTCGACTAACCCTTGCACCTAGTCGACTAATTCTGACTATTTAATTTAGTTGTTTCCTTTTCTGATTTTGGACTTTAATCTCTATACACATGTGATACATTGTTCATGTTTATGCTTCATTACTGATATTACATGACATGCTACCTGATGGACTTTACTTCTTGATACTCCATGACTTGTTATTATAATTCTTGTTTTATACGTTATTAAATAGGGAATATCTCCACTTATCATGCTATCTCTTAAAACCAAGCATGATACACTTGACTTTTGTATAAAATGGACCAACTTACATATGGGTCGGGGGAAAACATGCGGATATCGATATGTGTTCGTGTTTACAGTGGCTTTTAGGAATGTTGTGCAACTCATGTTCCGGTCTGACCTGTGGGCCTCCAGGGGACCGAGGGGAGTGCTTGCTCCCTGTATTACTGGTACCATCTTGATAAGGGCATACATAAGTCCCTCCTGTTTAGCCTAGCGGCTGGCTTCCGTCACCAAGCAACGGAACAATCCTGGACCGTTATCCCGGGCATGTACGGGGTCCACTGTAAACATAGTTCGTCGATACAACCGCTGATTTCCAATAACAACCTTGTATTACCAGGATATGGATCTATGTGCACTGGGACGCTGGACCACATAGCTAGATATCCGAGTAAAACAAGTAATAATAATAAAACGTTAATTGTAGATCTATTGTACGACTTTACCTATTCATGCTTTTCATATCTGTTAGTTGATATACCTTATATAGTCCCATCTCACTTGTACTCGTCCTTTAGCCACTTGGCTGTAACTATCTATTGTTTATATGTCTTGATCATTTGGATTTGCATATTCAGATTCTGAGGCTTGGAACGAAGTGGAGCCATCCACAGAGGACCAAGCGTATCTGAGTGAGTAGGCTGATCAGCTCTAGACTCTTCCCCATTGACTCGCGAGATCTTCCTTTTTCTTGTGAGCCCCTTTTGTATACATACTGTATATTGTCTTTTGGACTTGTTATGATAAAAGACACTTGTAAAGTGTAATGATTATCATATCGTGTATAACTTTGTATATGTACTTCTTGTGCTGGCATATATGTAAGATACCACGCTTTGTCGTGTACTCTGATCTTTGTTGTACTTTTATGCTTAGCGTATATACGTGGGGGCAAATTATGACCTACGTATATACGTCGCAGTGACGTCCCCGTATCCGTGGGATCGGGGCGTTACAGCTCTCCCCCTGCTCGCCCCTCCCCTCCCCTCCCCCGCCTGGCCCCTCACCTAGATCTGCTTGGCCTGATCTAGCAGAGCAGACCTGTGTCAGTTCGGCTAGACTCTAGCCGAACAATGTATCCGTTCTTGAATTTCAGGTTTCAGGCATCTTTTGTCTTTCTGGAATTTCTTGCGGTCAAAATTTTTTTAATTTTATCGAATTTTTTGCGACTAAATATCTTCCGGTATTTCTTCCCAAAATAATTTTAAATAGGAATGAAAATTATAAGATGGTTCTTTTACCATCAAAATAATCAGGCCTTTAAAACTAATATTAGTATTAGATAAACGTGAAAAGCAAAAAGATTTTTTTTAGCAAAATAAGGATACAAATTGAAATTATAGAAAAGATAATTGGGAGGTCACAAAAAATAGAGAAAATTTTAAACTTCTAGTTTTGGTTGTAACAATAAATTCTCCTAAGATTTGATGTTATATAAATTGAAAATATTATTTAAATCATAAATACTAAAAAAGCATTCAAATATAGTTGAATTATGTTATTTGAGAAGTATATCTTATTTAAATAAATACACTAGGTGCTCTTGATTAATTCTTTATTATTTGTTTATTTATTTCCAATTGCATGATCAAATTAAGAAAGTGAATAAGTTATAGTGGCTTTATTTTTTTTAAAGAGAAAAATCATGTCAATTTTCATTTGACCTGAAAAAGGATAGAGGTAAATTTTGAACATTCTTAGCCTTTATTAGTACACTACATTCAGATTGAACAAAAAGTAATAACAAAGTTTAGAATTTATGGTTTTAGGAAAATAATAAAGTTTAGAGTTCGATAAATAACCGAGAGAAAACTACTTGATATATGAGTTAACCGCACAGTTGACCGATCCAAAGAGTTTGCTCTCTGGATCTGGCCTCGGTCGACCGACCAGAAAGGCTGCTCTCTGGTTCTGGTCTCGGTTGACCGAGCAGTCGATTGACAGTGAGAAATTTCTCACTGTGCCTTGGAACGGTCGACCGACCGGTCGATCGATAGCCCCAACGGTCAAAAATCTGACCATTGGCCGGTCGATCGGGCGGCTGACCGACATGCCATTTTTGACCTATTCTGGAACCCAAGGACTATATTTTCTGACCCTTATAAATATGGGTCTTTGAGGCCTATTTTCAACAAGAATTTCAAGAGTAAAATTTCTCTATCTCTCAAGTGTTTTCAGCTAGTTTTTCAAAAGAGTTTTAGTGCCAAAATTCTAAATCCTTAGTTGTTTTCAAAGTTTTTGGAAAATCAAAGAAAAACTAGATTTGGGGAATTTGTTTTGTTCTTCATTTTAATATCTATCAAGAAGTTTTTCCCAAGTATTTTCTTTGTTATTTCTTTTTCAAAACACTTTGATTTCTCGCACTTGAGCTATTCAATTCTAAACTTATCTTTAGGATCTTGTTTTGTGAGAAAAATTATTTGTAATCTTTTAAGATCACTAAGAGTTGTTTGTGATCTTTATGATCACCAAGTTGTAAACCTTTTCTTTACTTTGGTTTAGTGCCCATCTCTTGTGTAGAGGTTTGTGTTTGAAAGGATGAGTTGTGTACTCTCGGCGTTGAGTTGTAATTCCTCAGTGGAGGTCCTTTTGTGAAAGGTCCTGTGTGAACATAGTGAACATCCTTCTGTGTGAAGGTGGGACGTAGAGTAGTGGCTCGAACCTCGAACCATGTTCCAATGTTTGCGTTTGATTTATTTTCTCTCTCATATCTTGCATTACTTTACATTGTTCATATTCATATACATGTTAGATATAGTTTGTGTGCCCACACTTGTGTTCAACGAAAAGAGCTTTTAATAGCACCTCAACTCTTAGTTTAGAGGAATCTCGAAGAGTAGTTTTAGAGCCCTTCACGGAAAATTCGGGCTTACTCGATTACACATGTGTTTGCAATTATGTTTTTAATTCCGTATTATTTGCATTAGATTAGCACTAAACCTATTCACCCCCGTCTACGTGTACTTTCAATTTGTATCAGAGCAAGCGCTCTTGATATTCAGTTTAACCACCTAGGAGTGAGATTCTCATTTGCTAATTTAGATCTGCATTGCACACATATTAGTATACACTCATGGATTATCTTACTCCACCTATGTTTGATGATTCTAATATAGATATGTGAAAATTTAAAATGAGTTCATATTTAAAAGCCCTAGGTTTGCATGTTTATATTGCCATTACCAAGAAATTCTATTTTGGTAATGATAAGTACAGAGGCTAATGCACAAGTATTGATTGCACTTAGGCAATCATTTTAGCAAAGAATATCTTTCTTTGATTTCTCATTGTGATTCCGCTTTTGCAGTGTGGAACACATTGACTTCTCCCAAAGAACAAACGACAAACGTTTTGGAGAGAAATCTAGTGGAGATGAGTCTGACCAACTTGTTTCATGGTCCAAGGGAATGACTCCCTTGAGGTAACTCGGACACTCAACTAGATGATAGTGCTAGTTCTTTATGTGATGATAATGTTATGGATGCACATGATTTAAATGATGAACTTTCCATGTTTTGTGAAAACTTGCTTTCAAAATACAAACTCTTGAAAAGCAAGAGTTTTGAATTAAAAGAAGAAAATAAAATTTTATTTTCAAAACTTAACTTGGTTTTGTAAGAGAGGGTTGAGATTTCAAATGAAAGATATTCATTGAAAACTTAACTTGACCTTATTTTAAATGAAAATAAGATTTTGAAAAATAAAAATGATTTTGATATTGTTTTGATGAACAATGATGCTTTATCTTCGAAACTTGAGTTTGTTTTAAAAGAAAATATTTTTTTGAAAAATAAAATAGTTTTAATTTCTAAAGAATTAGAATCTACTTTTTAAAAAAATATTTCATTGAAAAATAATTTTGATTCCCATGTTTGCCATGCTACAATATCTTCATCTTCTTATGAAAAGAATTTTGTTTCACTTAATTGCACCATATCTTCTTCTATTGCTGAAAATGATATATGTATGTTGAAGAAGAGTATTGATCATTTGGACTCCACTTAAGCCATTTGTGCCTTAAACTATAAGAGATTGGAATCCATGTTTCACAAGAAACAACTCAACATATGCATGCACACCCATCACGGCATACTCATGCTTCTCATGTTCACATACATGACACCATGTATGCTAATGTGTACACTTGTACACATTGTGGTCGCAAAGGGCCACTTTGCAAAATTTTGCTATAATAGACTAAATGCTATAAATTTTGCAAGTAAGTTTGTTTGGGTTAGAAAAAGTGCTAACCCCATGGACCCAAGAAAGTGTGGGTACCAAGATCCACCCCTATTGTATTTGATGTAGGTATGGGCTCTCACAAGACGTGAGAGTGTTGGTGCCTTGATGATAGATACGTTTCGAGCTAAATGGACGCATTTTTGAATGCATCACTTTTAAGGGATGTTTGGTGGAAGGACCACCATGGTTTGGAGATCTAAAGACTAGTTCATTTGGTTTGGTAACTATCTCTAACTCCATGTTTTTATTTACATGCTTTCATTGATGATTTTTAGCATATTGTGATTTTAATGTTCATTATGTTAAATGTAATATTTATTAGACTTATGATATACATGTATAGTATTTGAGATACACCCATATGTATATGGATTCATATTTTTGTGTTCTCAATTGTTGTTTTGTTATTGTGTATATTCTTGTGTTGGTGACATTTGCATTTACTCTAATGATCATTTTGTTTTTCAACCATGTTTTGATGTTTTGTGCTTCATGTTTTGATTACATGTTTGAATATAGTTTTTATTAAAACTTGTGTTTATACCTATACAATTAGTAAGCTACACTTGATTCTTCTGTTTTGGTGCTTATTGCTCATGGGTACTCATTAGATGTATTTGTATAACCTAATTTTGATGATTCTTGCATTTACACTTGTATTCTCCCTTTTGTATATGTTTTTTGTGTTTTGCTTCGTGTATATGTTAATTTTGTCCAAAACTATAGATATACACGTCTATACTAGAGTCACTTGCATTACATGCTATGTATTCCATTATGGACTCTTTTCATATTTGGATATGTATATATTCTTTAGTTTCGACAAAACATACATATACCTTGAAGCTTGTTTAGTTGTGATAAAAATTAAAGTTTGATGATTTCATGTTTTTGAGTAAGGAATTCTAATTGAGCTTCATTGTCTTATCTCCATGCATATATTGATCACATGATTTTTGTACACTCTATATCCGTTGTTTACTCATAGTTTTGAATTCATGAGAATATATGTACTTCATAGCTCGTTGAGTGCCAATTTTATGTATTTAACATATTATCGTGAGATATATTCATGTTTTTTTTTTATTCCTTACTTGAAGGATTTCGTACTAGTTTTTAAAATTATCTTAAAATTAATTTCGTATTCTTCAATTGGTAGAGTGTTAAAATATGTTAAAATATTTTCAAATTATATTTTTGAAAACCCCTACCTTCAAAGGGCGGTTGAATAGGCGACCATGCCTTGAATACTCTTATTGAAAATATCTTTTTAAACATGTGCATGAAAGAGAGGTAGTTATGAGATATACATGATTTTAATGAAAATTGATTTTTTTATACTCATGTTTCTATATATGTATGCATCACATTTCAATTGATATTATATTGCTCTGATCATACAAACATAATATGATTGATTGTGCTTTTTTATATTGACATACATGTTTTAAAGCACAAATTGATTTTATATTAAGTTTTATGTTCTTAATGAATTGGTACCTTTACAAGCTTAAGCATTAGTTTTATTAGTATTTCATAAAGGGGGAGAAATATTCTTGTTTTATTTTTCAATTTGTTTTATTTTCAATTGGTATCTTACTCTCACTCTTTATGATGAAAATATTTTATTTTGAAAAATACTATCATTTTCAATATTGGTATCAATAACCTTCAAATCGGTATTATTCTCAAATTGATATCTTTATTGCAAAATGATTTTAGTGTTTACCTAAATATTTAGTTTTTTACTTTCAATTGGTATTATGTTTTATTGGCATCAATTGGTAAAAAGATTGTTTCATTTTCAATTGATAAAAAGGTTGTTTCTCTTTCAATTGATTTCTTTTAATTGATAATTTTTTGGTAACAAAATTTTATTTTAAAATAAGTTTTTATTGGTATTGTTTGTTTTCTTCACCCTTTGTTGATGATTGACAAAAAGGGAGAGAAGAATTTAGAGTTTACATATGCATGTTTTACTAATAGTTTATGTATATATACATATGTTTTTATGATTCTCATTGCATATTTTTTATAATTGTTTACCGATATTTGAGCTTACTTTGAATATCTATTTATTTTATTAACACGCATGAGTTAAGGGGGAGCTTCTTTGAAGCCTATCTTTAATCAATGCATATATAACCTCATAAGTTTTGTCATCATCAAGAAGGGGAGATTGTTGGCCAAAAGGCCATTCACCTTAGTTTTAATAATGACTAACTTGTAAAGTTAAGTTACTAATAATCTTGTGTTTATAAGTTAAGTTACTAATAATCTTGTGTTTATATAGTTTCAGTTATTGATAAAAATCTTAGTAGGTGTTTAGCTTCAATAAAGGATTCAAAACCAGTTTTGGAGCTAATACTTGTTGATTCAAGAGCTCGCGCGTCAAGATCGCATCTAGTACTCTAGAGGGAGTCAAGCTCATGGACCGTGTTTGGATCGAGTCATCTTCGAGATGAAGATCGAAGAGAAGATTTGTATTAGGTTTGTTTGTTTTGTTTTGTTTAGATCTTGTGTAAGGATAATAGTCTTGATATGCTCAAGTACACACACACAAAAGTTCAATAGTTTTGGTTTCGGTTTAACCGTTTTGAATTTTTAAGAATACATTTATTAGTTTTCATGAATAGATAGAATCAAAAGTAGTTTACATGGTTTATGTGTATATTAGATTTCATTCATGTACATTGATGATTCATATTGATTAAAAAAATTTATTTTGATGATTCCAGTTCATGGTTTTAAGTTTTTTTAATCAAAACTTAATTTGGGATTTATTGTAAAAAAACATAGATATATCATTTATATGTGTATTGGATTCTGTCCATACACATTATGCTTCAAAAGTGTTTCAATATTTTATTTTTGTATTTATACAAGTTAGGAAAAATCGATTTTTCATTTCAAAGTTTGGTTTTGGAAAATACTGTTTTTATTTAAAGACTAAATTTCTATACCTCAAAATTAGTTCAAATAGTTTGTAATATGTGTTGATTTTTTATCACACATATTTGTACTTCAAATATTTACATGAACTTATTTTTGTGAATTTTATGTGTTTTATGGGACTTTATAGGTATTTAAAAGCCAAGATTTTCTAACCTATAATCTTCTTTTGGGTTGTGTACGTTCGCCCGAGCGGTCGACCGAACTTGGGCTCAGTCGACCGAGTGGTCGACCGATGTGCACAGGACATCCACAAGTCCTTAGGCCTAGGGCTGGTCGACCGCAGGGTCGACCAAGCCAGAGAACTTGCTCTCTAAATCTAGCCCTGGTCCACCGAATGGTCGACGATTAGAGAGGCTACTTTCTGGTTCTAGCCTTGGTCAACCGAACAGTCGACCAACAGTGAGAAATTTCTCACTGTGCCCTAGAGCGGTCGACTGACTAACCGACTGACAGCCCCAACGGTCAGAAATGGCCGGTCGACCGATAGGTCATTTTTGACCTATTCTGGACGTCAACTACTATATTTTCAGACCCCTATAAAAATGGGTCTTTGAGACATGTTTTCAACAAGAATTTCAAGTGCAAAATTTCTCTACTTCTCAAGTGTTTTCAGCTAGTTTTTCAAAAGAGTTTTAGTGCCAAAATTCCTAATCTTTATTTGTTTTCAAAGTTTTGGAAAATCAAAGAAAAATTAGATTTGAAAATTTTGTTTTGTTCTTCATTTTACATATCTATCAAGAAGTTTTTTTCAAGTATTTTCTTTATTATTTCTTTTCCAAAACACTTTGATTTCTCACACTGAAGCTATTTAATTCTAAACCTATCTTGAAGATCTTGTTTTGTGAGAAAAATTGTTTGTGATCCTTTGATATCACTAAGAGTTGTTTGTGATCTTTGTGATCACTAAGTTGTAAACCTTTTCTTTGCCTTGGCTTAGTGCCCACCTCTTGTGTAGAGATTGAAAGTACACCTAGAGGGGGGTGAATAGGTGTAAGGCTAATCTAATGATAAATAATGCGGAATTAAAACAAATTGCAACACACTTAGTGTAACCAAAGAGTGTAGCCGAATTCTGGGTGAAGGGCTCTGGACATCTCCTCTAAATTCCTCTAAATAAGAGTTGAGGTGCTATGTAAAGCTCTCTTGGTTTAACACAAGTATGGCACACAATCAAACTCAATCATATAAATGATATGAATAATATGATGCAATGCACAATGAGAGAGTTAAGAGATAGTGGATCAATCGCTAACAACAACTAATTTTATGATAATCTTGAAAACTAGTACGAAATCCTTCAAGTAAGGAATAAAATATGAATATATTCCATAAAAAACATGTAAGTCACACGATCATTGACACTCAGAATCTATAAAGCATATATAAAGCTCATGAAAATAAAAATCATGAGTAAATAATAATAATGTGAGTGGAAGAATCATGTAATCACAAAATTATGGGAATAGACAATAAAGCTCAATATGACATTCCTTAATAAACATAAAAAATCATGAAGATTTAATTTTCACAAAATAATACTAACTCCAAGGCATATTGTAGCACCTCGCACCCGGGATACGTACCCAGATACGTGTCCCAAATTTTTTTGACCATATTGCTCAATTTTCTTCCTGTATGTGTTCATGGGTTATGATTACTTATTTTATTGAGTATCAGATCTGAATTCTCAAACCTAGAGTAAGCCCTGACCCGGACCGGGAACCCGATACCAGCCAGTAGCCCGATTTGACTTTCTGCTAGTCCAATTTGACTGATTTCAGTATCAAACACTGTTTTCTAATATTTTAGATTTTTCATGATTTTTTGGAATTTTTCAAAATTTTTCTGCAAAATCTCTAAAACCGGTGTTAGTCAGCATCGCTGACTGATTCCCAGATTTTTAATTTTCAAACGGAATTGAATTTTTAAAAACGGCTTTCACATTACTTCTTAGAATTTTATTTTCTATCTAAATATATTTTTAGGATTTTTCTAAATTTATCAAAATTTGACTGATTCTGGTGTCGGTCGGTATCGCCGGAAGGTTCCAGAATTTTTAATTTAAAAATTACATTGAATTTCTCGAATCCGATTTCACCAAGCATCTTGAAACAATATTTGATATTTTTGAGAATTTTTTGGAATGTTTCTGAAACGGTCGAATTTTCGCCCCATTTAAATAATAATATTATTTACCGACAATTTCTTTTCTTACTTTTTCCTTCTCTATTCCCCCACTTTGTACTTTCAGAAATTATAATAAATAAATTAGTTAATAATAAAAATTTTAAACTATTTTATTTTCTTTTTTTCTTTCTTTTCTTTTCTTTAATTTTCTTTCTTTTCTTTCTTTTTCTTTTCTTCCCTTTGATTTTCCCCCACAACTAATGCACAGCCGCCCGCCGCCTGCAGCAGTAGGGCTGCTGCCGCAGCCCTATCACCCCTCTAATTCATCATTCCATTTCTTTCTCCTTCTCTATTAAACCACCAAATTCCCATTTCCTTTTCATTTCAAAAAAAATCCAAAAAGCAAACTCCATCTTCAACCAACAAGCAACGCACGCACCCACCCATGGCCGCCGCCTCCACCATCACCACCGCCGCCGCCGACCACCCCTAGGCCGGCCAACCAACCCCCCCAGAACCCCTCTTCACTCCACTACCTCCAACAACCTCCAACAACCATCCACCATCTCCAATTTCAACAAAAACCCATCACTCTTCTTCCTTCTCCAAAATTCACCCTCATCTCCACCAAATTCTCCACTTCCACCACCCCATCATCATCTCCTCCTTCTCCTCTAACCCCCCAACACCACCAATCATCACCACCACCACCACAACCACCACCACCACCACCACCATCTACCACCACCACCAAACAACCAACAACAACCCAAACAACACAAACTCCAACCACCTCTTTCCCCCTTCCTTCGCCGCGCGCGCCGCCCCCACCACCTCCGGCGGCGCGCCGCCGCCCCAGGGCCGCCGGCCACCCCCTCCCCTCCTTCTTCTTTTTCCTTTCTTTCTTTCTTTCTCTTTTCTTTCTTTCTTTCTTTCTTCTCATTTCTTTTCCCTTTCTTTCCCTAAATAAAACTAACAATTCCTACATTCCCTAAATACCCCCCATTACTTCCCTATATTTACATCAATACCCCTCTCCTTTTAATTCCAAATTTATTTCTAAAAACACCATATTTTCTCTCTTTCTCTTTCTCTCTCTCTTCTTCCTAAACTTTCTCTCTCCTCTCTCTCCCCTCTCTCATTCCCTCTCTAATATTTATATAAATATTTATAATTATATATTTTAATATATAACTATGGGCTAGTGGATTGTTCGTGCGGATCGCCGATTTCCTGGGTTTTTAATCGGTATTTACTCCAGTTTCAGGCGAGTGCTTATTATTAATTTAAAAATAATTACTCTTATATTTATCACATGATATTGATATGTGGATGTTTTAACATGCTATATTTGACATCGATATTTTTCATGCTATATTTGACACATAATACGGACACCGGTATTTGCCATGCTATATTTGACACCGACACTTGCCATGCTATATTTGACACCGACACTTGCCATGCTATATTTGACACCGATAATTGCCATGTTATATTTGACACCGATATTTGCCATGCTATATTTGACGCCGACACTTGCCATGCTATATTTGACGCCGATAATTGTCATGCTATATTTGACACCGATATTTGCCATGCTATACTTGACCCGTGACATCTGACACCGGCACTCGGTATTTACACCGGTACTCAGTATTTACACCAACACTTGGCATGTTACGCTTGATATATTATTTATGACTCCGGCACTCGGTATTTACATCGGCACTCGATATATAGACCCGGTACTTGATATGTCATACTTGACACCTGCACCTGACACACGGTATATGATATGCTTTCATGTGGTACAAATATCTGGACCTGACATTATGACTCTTGACCGGACACTACCACCCCTGATGCCTGTATTATATGACATATTCATGACTATTACTTTTACGGGGACTTGGCATGACTATTATATTATTACCAGATATTTGGTACTCCTGTACTCATGTATACTTGAACCCCTAAAATAGGGAGGCTCCTGACATTACTCCTGATATTATACTCCTGTTGACCCCCGTAATAGGATAACCATGGATATTAGACTTTTGTGAATACCCCGTGAACATTATTTGAGACTCTGTTATATTTAAACAACTTACACCGGGATGGAGGAAATTGATGGATATCGATATAGCTTCTGTGTTTATGGTGGCCATATATATATTGTACAACTATTCCTGTTGGATTCGACCTGGAGGCCACCAGGCGTTTCCGAGGGGTGTACTGGCACCCCTACCCCCTTCCCTGCCTGCCGGGTGTGCTATAATCCCCTTGGTATATCCTGTGGGGAACGGTGACACTCTATTCCTGTTCGGGCGTATACTAAGACCTTCGGGCATATAGTAAGTCCCGGTGTCTAGCGGTACGTTCCGGCTCAGTACCGGATACTCCTGGACCGTTGTCCCGGGCATGCACCGGACCCATTCTAAACATGGTTCGTCGTTCCCCATCAATTTTCAATAACCAACCTCGCTCGGCTTGTATGCGAAAGTATATGGCACCGGTCATATACCGAAACATACAAATTGAACGAGTCTTAATAATAACTTGATAATTGACTTTACGCTACATGAATTTTAGTGTCGTGTTCATACTTGCCATTTATTATAGTTACTCCATGCTTGCTAATTTGATGACGTGACATTTAACCTACTACACATGCTTTATTTCATGATTCACTATTTATTGTGATTATTACATGCTTATTGATTTTGATATATTATACTTGATCTGATGCACTTACTTTTATTTATACTTGCCACTTGGCTTCTTTTTGCACTCGCTGGGTTGCCCACTAACAACCCTGGATTTGTATGTTCAGATTTGACAGGTTAGACCGAGGTGGACCCATCAGCTGAGGATCAGGCCTACTTCGAGGAGCAGGTGGATTAGCCGTAGCTTCGTCCAGTCTTTCCCCGCTCGCAAGATTCCCTTTCCAGCTCGTGAGTTATTATCTTTTGTACCCTGTACAGTCTACTTTTGTACTTTCTAGTGATGTAATATTGATGTAATATTATGTCACTATTTGTGATGACTAAGTACTTGTACTATTTTGTGTTGGAATGTATAATACCACGTATTTTCGCACTCTAAACCCTGTATTGTGTTGTATTGATGCTTAGCGTACATACGTGATGGTACCATCGCCTTGCGTATGTACGTTGTAGTGGCGTCCCCGTACCCGCCAGGATCGGGGCGCCACATATATGTATGTTTTGTCTAAATCTAAAGGTATACATGCACATCCCTAAACACAAATGAGTCCATAATAAAAATTTGCATGAAAAGCAAATGACTCAAGAGTATACATGTATATCCAAAGTTTTAAACAATTTAACATATATATGAAGTTAAATATATAAAACATGTATAAAATGGGAGTACAAGCTTAAAATGCATGAATCATCAAAACTAGGCTATACTAGTACATCTAATGGGTACAAATGAGCAATTAAGCACAAACATATAATAATCAATTTATGGCTCACTAGATGTATAAGTATATACACAAGTTTTAATGAAAATTTACATTTAAAGATGTAATCAAAACATGAAGCATAAAACAAAATATAAACCAATATGATCATTATATATAAATGCACATGTCTTAGAATAAGGATATACACACTAGTTAAACTAAAGGGAGAACACAAAAGTAATAGTCCATATAAACATGTGTGTGTCTCAAATACTAATCATGTATATCTCTAGTCTAATTAACATTGCATATAACATAATGAGCATTAAAATATGACATGCTAAAAAAATTAATAAATGAAAGCATGTAAACAAAATGGGAGTTAGAGATCGTTACCAAACCATTAGGGCACATCTCTATATCTCCAAACCATGGTGGTCCTCCCACCAAACTCTCCTTGAAAGTGATGCACCCAAAAGTGTCACCATATAGCTCGAAACGCATTCACCTCAAGGCACCAATGCCTCTCACGTTAAGCGAAAGCCCACACCTACATCAAATACAATAGGGATGGATTTTGGTACCCATACTCTATTAGGTTCATGGGGGTTAGCACCTTTCCTAACCCAAACAAATCTATTTGCAAAATTTACATTATGTACTCTATTATAACAAAACTTTACAAGGTGGCCCTTACGTCCACAATGTGTACAAGTGTACACATGAGCATACATGGTGTCATGTGTATGAACATAAGAAGCATGTGTATGTCGTGGTTTGTGTGCATGCATAAGAGGAGCATGTTTCTTCCGAAACATGGATTCCAACCGTATGTGGTTCATGGCACATTGGCTCAAAGTGGAGCCCAAACAATCAACAATCTTCTTTAAAGCACTTATATCATTTGTAATAATAGAAGAAGAGGTGGAGCATGCAATAGGTATACTAGAAGGTGAGGCTACATTAGCATGGCAAACATGCGAGGACAAATCATTTTTCAAAGATTTATTTTCATTAGAAATTAAATCCAATTCCTTTGAAATAGAAATAATTTTGTTTTTTAAAGAATCATTTTCTTTTAAAACAAAAACAAGTTTTGAAGATAGAACTTCATTTTCTTCAAAACTTAATCACAATCATTTACTTTTTAAGATTTTATTTTCATTTAGGGTAAGATCAAGTTGGGATTTCAATGAGCCCCTTTCATTTGAAATCTCATCCCTCTCTTACAAAACAACATCAAGTTTAGAAGGCAAATCCTTATTTTCTTCTTTTAATGCAAAACTTTTCTTTTTCAAGAGTTGGTATTTTTCTAATAATTTTTCACAAACAATAGATAGTTCTTCATTTAAAGCATCGACATCAATATGATCATCACCGGAAGAACTAGCACAATCATTAGTTGAGTTTCCGAATGTACCTCAAGGGAGTTATTCCCTTGGACCATGTAGCAATGTTGTTCGGATTCTCCTCCACTGGATTCCCCCTCTACATATTTTGTCGTTTGTAACGCAGGAGAGGTCAAGGTGTTCCACACTGCAAAGGCGGAATCACAATGAGAAACTATACACAGAAAGTACTTCTAAGTGCTTCAAGGGCTTGTGCATTGGCCTCTATATGCTTGCTATTACCAAGATAGGATTTCTTGCTAGCGGTAAGGAAAACATGCAAGCCTAGGGTTTTTAGGTACATACTCATCATATGCTTCCACATATTGATGTTAGAAACATCAGACATGGGAGGGACAAGATAATCCATGAGTGTGTGTTAACAAATAAGTGTACAAATGCAAATACTAGATTAGCTAATCAAGATCTCACTCCTAGGTGGTAAAACCTAATATCAGGAGCGTAAGATCTGATACCAATAGAAAGTACACCTAGAGGGGGGTGAATAGGTGTAAGGCTAATCTAATGATAAATAATGCGGAATTAAAACAAATTGTAACACACTTAGTGTAAGCAAAGAGTGTAGCCGAATTCCCGGTGAAGGGCTCTGAACTATCTCCTCTAAATTCCTCCAAACAAGAGTTGAGGTGCTATGTAAAGTTCTCTTGGTTTAACACAAGTATGGCACACAATCAAACTCAAGCATATAAATGATATGAATAATATGATGCAATGCACAATGAGAGAGAGAGAGTTAAGAGATAGTGGATCAATCGCTACCAACAAGATATGTTTCGAGATTCGAGCCACTGCTCTACGTTCCCACCTTCACATAGAAGGATTTTCACTATATAGTCCACACAGGACTCCCACACAGGGAAACCTCCACTGAGAATTTGAGTAATACAAATCGGGAGTAAACAACTCCTCTCTCCAAAAATATAACCTCTACACAAGAGGCAAGGCACAACACAAATCGCCTCTACATTTAGAGGGATGGGCACCTAGCAAAACAACTATCAACCTCACGCAAGAGGGATAAGGCACAAAGCCACAACTCCAACAATCACCTCTTCACTAAGAGGGATAACAACACAACCTCCACAATCACCTCTCACTAGAGGGATATCAACACAATCACCTCTCACTAGAGGGATATCACAAAGTAGGGAGGGTTTACAATTCTTGGTGGTATCAACAACCACAAACCAATTTTTCCACAAAATAGATCCTAATAGATAGGATAGATAGATAGCTCAAGTGTGAGAAAATAAAGAGTTTGAAAATCAAAATTACAAAGAAAAACTCTTTGGAAAAACTTTAGATTGAAATATAAATGAAGATCAAAACAACTCCCAAAAGACTTCTCCTCTTCTTGATTTTTCCAACCCCTTTAAAAACAAATAAAGATAAAATCTTTAAGCCCAAAACTCTTTTAAAACTTGCTGTTAAAACATTTAAGAAGATGAGAATTTTTGCTCTTGAAATTGTTGTATAAAACAGCCCAAAGGAATGGGTATATATATCCCAAAACCAAATCTGTCCGTTGGCAGCAGCAAAGGGCAATTTTGCCCTTCCGGTCGACCGGGTGGTCGATCGGCCAACGGTTATTTTTGTGACCATTGAGCCACCAGTCGACCGGCCAGTCGACCGGGACTCTGCGGTTGACCGGGCGGTCGACCGGGGCCATTTTCAGAGAGTGGTAGCTCTCTGGCGGTCGACAGACCCGGTCGACCGGCTTTCCAGCCAAAACAACCGTGCACGTCGGTCGACCGGACCGGTCGACTGACTTCTATTGGCCAGAGGCCCTTCACTCTAGTTTTGATGATGATTAACTCATGTAGTTATAGTTTACTAATAATCTTGTGATATTTAGTTTCAGATATTTAACCAAGATATTAGTAGGTGATTAGCTTCAACAAAGGTGTTTTGGAGCTTTCACATGGTGATTCAAGAGCTCGAGCGTCAAGTTTACATCTAGCACTCGGTTGGAGTCAAGCTCGGTGGATCACGTTTGGATCGAGTCGACTTGGAGACGGCGTTCTATAAGAAGATATCGGTTTGTTTTAGTTTAAGATTGTTTAGATCTCATTGTAAAGATTAGATAGTTGATATGCTCAAGTTCACAACACACATGTTTTCAGTTTAAAGTTTCATATTTTGGTTTTGATTTTCGGTTTAACCGATCTTAGTTTTTATGAATAGATAGAATCAAAATAAGTTTACATGGTTTAATGTATATTAGATTTGATCTATATACATCTATGCTTCATATACTTAGAAAAACTTATTTTGATAAGCCTATTCATGTGTTTGGAGTTTTGTATTTAAACAAAACTTATTTTTGGATTTAATGTCAAAAACATAGATATAAATCTTTATATGTATATTGGATTCTATCCATATACAATATGCTTCAAAGTTGCTTAAATATCATGTTTTTGTATTTACATGTGTTTTGAAAATCGGATTTCCATTTCAAAAATCCTAGTTTTAGAAAATATGGTTTTTGGTTTAAGGCAAAATTTCAAGAACACAAAAATGGTTCAAATTGTTTAATATATGTGTTGAATTTTGTCACACATATTTGTATTTCAAAGATATAACAAGAAGTTATTTTTGTGAAATTTATGTGATTTTATGGGATTTATTTGAAGTTAAATAGCCAAGTTTTCAAATCCCAAATTAGCTGGACTGGCTGTCTGCCGGTCGACCGGACCGGTCGACAGTAGCAGAAGTCGGTCGACCGGTGCGGTCCACCGACGTCACAAGCGTGCACGCCAGCTTGAGCTGGTGGGTCGGCGCTCTGCTATCTGGAAATGGCCCCGGTCGATTGGGCCGGTCGACCGGCAGAGAGCTCTGCTCTCTGTATCCAGTCTCGGTTGACCGGGCCGGTCGACTGGAGGCACAACGGTCAGAAATTTGACCGTTGGGTCGGTCGACCGGGCGGTCGACCGGAAGGGCAATTCTGCCCTTTCTAGCTGCCAACGGGCAGATTTTCTATGGGGCTATAAATACCCCATATTTGAGTTGGTTTTTAACAAGTTTTTAGAGAGCAATTTTTCTCACCTTTACAAGTGTTTAACAGCAAGTTTTCAAAAAAGTTTTTGGGTTTAAAAGATCAATCTTTATTTGTTTTAAAGTGTTGGAAAATTCAAAGAAAAAGAGAGTATTTGGGAATTGGTTTTTGATCTTTATTTCAACATCTATCTTGTGATTTTCCTAAGTGTTTTTCGTTGTTGTTTTCATTTCCAAACACTTTTATTTCTCACACTTGAGCATATCAATCTATCCTATCTATAGGATCTTTGTTTTGTGGGAAATTTGGTTTGTGGTTGTGGAAACCACCAAGTGTTGTAACCCTCCTTGATTTGTGAACATTCCTCTAATGAGAGGTGATTGTGTTGATATCCCTCTAGTGAGAGGTGATAATGGACGTTGTTTTGGTATCCCTCTTAGTGAAGAGGTGTTTGTTGGAGTTGTGGCTTTGTGCTTGTTCCTAATTTGTGAGGTTGATCATTGTTTGGCTAAGTGCCTATCCCTCTAAGTGTAGAGGTGATTGAGTTTGTTGTGTCTTGCCTCTAGTGAGAGGTTGTGTTGGTTGAGAGAGGAGTTGTGTACTCCCGGTTTGTATTTACCCAAATCCTCAGTGGAGGTTCCCTGTGTGGGAAGTCCTGTGTTGACGAGTTAGTGGAAATCTTTCTGTGTGAAGGCGGGGACATAGAGCTGTGTGCTCGAACCTCGAAACATATCTCGGTGTTTGCGTTTGATCCACTTTCTCTTAACTCTCTCTCATTTATATTGTGCCTTGCATTGATTCATATTGTCATATCATATTTATATACTTGGGATTTGTTTGTGTGTGCCCATACTTCTGTTTAACCAAGAGAGCTTCATATAGCACCTCAACTCTTATTTAGAGGAATTTAGAGGAGATAGTCCAGAGTCCTTCACAGGGAAATCGGCTACACTCTTTAGTTACACTAAGTGTGTTACATTAAGTTTTTAATTCTGTATCATTTGTCATTATATTAGCCTTACACCTATTCACCCCCCCCTCTAGGTGTACTTTCAAGTTCTGCCTCGGTCGACCGGAAGGACGACCGGCAGAAGGCTAGGTCAAATTTTTAGGGATAAAAACTTAGGTATTTTAACTTCCATAAAATCTCATAAAATCACATAAATTTCACAAAAATATGTTCTTGTAAGATCTTTAAAATACAAATATGTGTGACTAAAATTCAACATATATTACAAACTATTTGAACCATTTTTGTGATATGAAAATTTGCCTTGAATACAAAAATCGTATTTTCCAAACTTTGGATTTTTGAAATGGAAAAACGTTTTCTCCAAAACATATGTAAATACAAAAACATGATATTGAAACAACTTTGAAGCATATTGTGTATGGATAAAATCCAATATACATGAAAGATATTATATCTATTTTTTGACATGAAATCTAATGTCGGTTAAACCGAAATACCAAAACCAAATAAACTTTAAACTTGTGTGTGTATGTGAACTTGAGCATATCAACACTATCTAATCTTTACAATGATCTAAACATACTAAACTAAATACAATACTGAAGTCTTCTTGTCTCCAAGCCGACTCGATCCAAACGCGATCCAACGAGTTTGACTCCAACCGAGTACTAGATGCGATCTTGACGCTCGAGCTCTTGAATCAACATGTGAAAGCTCCAAAACACCTTTGTTGAAGCTAATCACCTACTAATATCTTGATCAAATATCTAAAATTAAATTTCACATGATTATTAATAAACTATAACTACATGAGTTAATCATCATCAAAACTAGAGTGAAAGGCCTCTGGGCCAACAGAGGTTTGTGTTTGAGAGGAGGAGTTGTGTACTCCCAGTGTTGGGTTGTAATTCCTCAATGGAGGTCCCTTTGTGGAAGGTCCTGTGTAGACATAGTGAAAATCCTTCTGTATGAAGGCGGGGGGACGTAGGGCAGTGGCTCGAACCTTGAAACATATCACTGTGTTTGCGTTTGATCTATTCTCTCTCTCGTATCTTGCATTGCTCTACATTGTTCACATTCATATACATGCGAGATATTAGTTTGTGTGCCCACACTTGTGTTCAACTAAGAGAGCTTTTAATAGCACCCCAACTCTTAGTTTAGAGGAATCTCGAGGAGTAGTTCCAGAGCCCTTCACGGGGAATTCGGGCTCACTCTTGATTACAAGTTGTATGTTTGCAATTAAGTTTTTAATTCCGTATTATTTGCATTAGATGAGCACTACACCTATTCAACCTCCTCTATGTGTACTTTCGGGCTATGCACATTAAAAATAGATCAGGAGAGAATTAAAATAAAATAAAATTTTATTTTTATGCTAATTTATTAAAATGTGTGATTTGCATAGGATAATAAAATAACAAGAAACTAACACTTATCTGAGCTTAAGCATATGCTATAGCTTATATACAAAACAAAAAACTAAAAGCTATCATAAATTGATAGTTACTATGCACTTTTCTAAAAAGATATATGGAAAATATAGTTGATAAAACTATAAGTTTGATATGAGTTTTTGTTTCCAAAAAGTTCAATCTTACATTATCAATGTCTATAGATTTTTAGCGGTTTTTTGAGGAAGAAGAATACAAAATTTTATTTGAACAACTCAAAACAAAATTATCTTTGTTCAAACTTTTTCTCAACTAGAAAATTCTCTCACTTTAGTTTCTCTCAATTTTTCAATTTTTCTTTTTTTCTTTGTTATAATTATTGACCATGCCTCTTCTTTTATAGGCAACATTAGTACAAATCCAATTAAAAATCAAACTCCTGTACTTAATCTACTACTTACTTTATTAAAAAAATAAGAAACTTTTAAACTAATCCCAATACAATCATAACTATAAGATCATAATTTTAGGAACTCCAAAAATCCTCAGCCAACTCAAACATTGACTTTTCTATTTTCATGAGGATTTGAATGATAACTACCAATAGCCTCCCTTAATTTAAATTCTTCAAGAATTCTTCTCTCGCTTTTCATTTTTTCATGTCAGTTGAACTACTGTTGTTTGTTTGGAATACATGTTGGCCCGGAGGCCTTCCTCTCTAGTTTTAATGATGATTAACTCATGTAGTTATGTTTACTAATAATCTTGTGATTTTAGTTTCAGATCATGTAACAAGATATTAGTTGGTGATTGCTTCAAAAAGAGGAGTTTGGAAGCCTTCACTTGGTGATTCCAGAGCCCGAGCATCAAGATCATTCATAACCATGCTCGTTGGATCACGGAGTTTTGAACCGAGTCGACTTGAAGATGAAGATCGTCAAGAAGACTTAGGTATCCTAGTGTTTAGTGTGTTTAGATCCATTTGTAAAGCTTAGTATAGTTGATATGCTCAAGTGCACAACAAACACAAGTTTTATGTTTTGGATTTGGTTTTCATGAATAGATTGATCAAAACAAGTTTACTTTGTTTTTATGTATATTAGATGTGCTCTATATACATACATGCTTACATGACTTATACAAACTTAGTTTGACATACCTATTCATGTAGTTATATGTTTTGGTATTTTTAACAAAACATATTTTTGGATTTAAAGACAAAAATCATGATATATATATGTTTCATGTATATTGGACTTATGTCCATATGCAACATGCTTCAATGTGTTTAAATATCATGTTTTTGTATTTCAATGAGTTTTAGGAAAAATCAGATTTCCTATTGAAAAATCCAAGTTTGATAAAATACAGTTTTTGGTAAAAATGATAAGACACAAAAATAGTTCAAATTTCTTGATATTTGAGTTGAAATTTTTATCACGTGTTTATATATCAATGCAAAATGTTAAAACTATTTTTGGGGATTTTTAGAAAATTTTTAAGATTTATTAGAATATTTTTTAACATGTTTTTCTGACCCAAAATATTGGCTGCCAGGCGCTGGCGGTCGACCGAGACGGTCGACCGTGTTCCAGAGCCGGTCGACCGTTCGGTCGACCGACGTGCACAGCCCTGTGCACGTCTGGCCAGGCAATGGGCCGGTCGACCGGACCAGAGAGCTTTGCTCTCTGTATCTGGGCGGTCGACCGGTTTGCCCAACGGTCATATTTATGACCGTTGGCGGTCGACCGACCGGTCGACCGCAAGCCTGTCAGGCTGACAAATCAGCCTAACGGCTAGTTTTCTGTTTGGCCTATATAAACCCCATTTCTTTGGGATTTTGGCTAAGGTTTTTAAGAGCAAAAATTTTCCTATTCTCTAGTTTAAAAACAAGTTTTCAAAAGTGTTTAAGAGCTTAAAGATTTCATTTTTATTGTTTTCAAGGGTTTGAAAAATTCAAAGAAAAATAGGTTTTTGGGATATTACTTTAGATCTTCATTTCTATCATATTGCAAGTGTTTTCCCAAGGCTTTTTCTTTGTTATTTGATTTCCAAAACACCTTGATTTCCACTTGAGCTATATCATACTATCCTATTCTATTAGGATCTTTATTTTGTGGAAAAAAAAATTGTTTGAGGTTGTTGAAGCCTCCAAGTTGTAAACCCTCCTTGTATTTGTGTATCCCTCTTTGGTAGAGGTTGATTGGAGTGGTGTTTGCTCCCTCTTTGGTAGAGGTTGAGATTGTGGTTTGCTCCCTCTAGTGTGAGGTGGAGTTGGTGTTTGTATCCCTCTTCGGTAGAGGTGATTTGTGATTGTTTGGCTACGGACCTACCCCTCGGTTGTGAGGCGGTGTTTGAGAGAGGAGTTCGGTACTCCCTTGTTGTACAAATCCTCCTCGGTGGAGGTTCCCTTGGTGGGAGTCCTCGGTGGACTTATTAGTGGATTGGAAATCCTTCTCGGTGAAGGCGGGGACGTAGAGCTAGGGGCTCGAACCTCGAAACACATCTTTGTCTTTGAGTTTGATCCATTGACTCTCAACTCTCTCTATCTCTTATTTGTGTTGTGCATAGCTTCATTCATTCATATCTTGTATGCTTGTGTTGTCCTTGCATTTGATTCATATTGCTTATCCTTATATGCTTGGATTGTTGTGTGTGCCTCACTTGTACTTAACCACGAGAGCTTCATATAGCACCTCAACCCTTATCTAGGGGAATCAAGAGGAGTTAGTCCAGAGCCCTTCACGGGGAATTCGGCTACACTCGTTGGTTGTATTAAGTGTAGTTGCAAATTGTTTTTAGCTTCCGCATTTAGTTTCTAGATTAGTCATATCACCTATTCACCCCCCCTCTAGGTGATTTCAATTGGTATCAGAGCCTACGCTCCTGATACTTAGGCTTAACATCCTAGGAGTGAGATCCTTGTTTGGTAATCTACATTTGCATTTGCACATATTTTTGTTTGCACACATTTAGTTTGGACCCATGGACTTCATGACCCCACCTATGTTTGACCCTTCCAACATTGTTGTTTGGAAGACTGGGATGTCCATTTACCTACAAACCCTAGGATATAAGGTTCAACTTGCCATTATCAAGGAATCCTACCTTAGTGATAGCAAGCATGTAGGGGCCAATGCACAAGCCCTTGAGGCTATTAGAAGCACATTAAATAAAGAATATCTTATGCTTGCTTCTAACTTTGATTCCGCATTTGCAGTGTGGAATATGTTGACAACCACAACCACTACCTCCAAGCTTCAATTGCCTATCCAACAAGAAGAGGAATCTAGTGGAGAATCCGAGTCACAATGCTTCATGATCCAAGGGAATGACTCCCTTGAGGTACAATCAGAATCTCAATTAGATTGTAATGATGCTAGTTCTTCATGTGATGATTATGTGGATCCTAATGCTTTGAATGAAGAACTATCTATAGTTTGTGAAAAATTAATGAAAAATATAATTTGTTGAAAAAGAAGACTTTTGCTTTAAATAAAGAAAATGAAAAATTGTCTTCTAAAATTGAGATTGTTTTGCAAGAGAAGGAAGAGGTTTCTAGTGAATGTGACTCACTTAGATCTCAACTTAATCTTGTTTTAAAAGAAAATGAATTTTTGAAGAATAAAAATGATTGTGATGTTTTGAAGAAAAATAAAGTTTTAACTTCAAAATTGATTTTGTTTTAAAAGAAAATGATTCTTTAAAAAGAGAAATTGATTTTATATCAAAAGAGTTAGAAAGTTGTTTAAATAAAAATAAATCTTTGAAAAATGAGATTGATGCTCATGTTTGCCATGCTAGGGTAGTTTCACCTAGATCACCCCTTGAGCCATTGTGCCAAGAGCCATACACGTTTGAAAACTTTGTTTCGAAAGAAACAAGTTCCATCTTTTCATGCACACCCTCCACGGCATACACATGCTCCTCACGGACACCATCACATGTATGCTCATGTGTACACTTGTATACATTGTGGACGTAAGGGCCACCTTGCTAAATTTTGTTATGATAGATTACATACTTTAAATTTAGCAAATAATTTTGTTTGGGTTAGAGAAGGGACTAACCCCCATGGACCCAAAAAGATATGGGTACCAAAGACCACCCCTCTTGTTTATGATGTAGGTGTGGGCTCTCACATGACGTGAGAGTAGCGGTACCTTAGAGTGGATGTGTTCCGAGCTTCATGGAAATCATTTGGATGCATCACTTTCAAGGGAAGTTTGGTGGAAGGACCACCGTGTTTTGGAGACATGGAGAGTTGCCTCTTCGGTTTTGGTAACAATCCTTTACTCCCGTTTATATTTACATGCTTTCATATCATTGTTTATAGCATATTTTGATGTTTTGATTAGTATGTAAATGCCATGATTATTAGACCCTTGACATGCATGTATAGCCTTTTGAGACACCCATGTTTAATATGGACTATTATTTTTGTGTTCTCACCAATGTTTAGCTATCATGTACATCATGAATCTAATAACATGTAAATTTACATAGTAATCATGTTTAGGTTTACCATGATGATTTTTATCTTGTTTTTGATGCTTCATGTTTTGAATATATGTTTAAATGTTAGTTTTTATTAAAACTAGGTATATACTTGTGCATATAGTGGGTCACAAATAAATCTATATATGTTTGTGCTTGAATGCTTATTTGTTCCCATTAGATGTGCTAGTATAGTCTAGTTTTGATGATTCATGCATTTTAAACTTGTATTCCTATTTTTGGATTTGTTTTATGAGTTTTCATTTCATGTATATGTTTATTTTGCCAAACTTTAAGATATACATGTATACCTCTTGAGTCATTTGCTTTTCATGCAAATCTTTATTTATGGACTCAATTGTGTTTGGGGATAAGTATGTATACTTCTTGTGTTGACAAATCATACATATATCTTGAAATGAAATTTGTTTTAATGAAAATTTAGTTATTCATGTTTTCATGTATTTATGTTTAAACTTCATGTATATGTCTATCTTGTCCAAACTATTAGATATACATGTATATCCTTTTGAGCCACGTGTCTTCATGCATATATCTTTGTGGACTCTTTGTGTTTGGATATGTATGTATACTTTAGTTTGTACATGACATACATATGCCTTGAAGATTAAATAGTTTAGATGATTTTCATGTTTTCATATTTAAGGAATATTGAGCTTAATGTCCATCCTTCATGATTATGATCTTCACATCTTGTTTGTATACTCACATTTATTGTTTACTCATGTTTTGTTTTCATGAGTCATATTTATGCTTAATTGGCTTAGAGTGTTGATTATTATGTGGATTTCATGTTTCATGAAAAATAATTTTGTTTTATTCCTTGCTTGAAGGATTTCGTACTAGTTAATAAGTTTTCCATTTAACTAGTTGCGGTGTTCTTCATTTTGGTAGAGATTTTCAAACAAACTTTATTTTCTAAACCTATTTTTGAAAACCCCTACCTTCTACGGGCGGTTGGATGGGCGATCATGCTCATGTATGCTTTATAGTGAAAATCATTTTAAACTTGAACATGATTGGGAGGATAGGTTATATGAGTTATACTTTGATATTATTGTTGTTTCAATTGGTATCATTGAATTCTTTCAATTGGTATCAATTTTGACCTTTCTTGTATACTCATATATGTTTGTATGTATGTATGCTTTCAATTCCAATAGTATCAATTTCGATTGGTATTAAAAATTTTCATACATATATATTTTGTTTATGCTTAAGTTTGTATGTTTAAATGAATATCATGTTTCAATTGATTAGTTTTTAATTGGTATCCTTAAACAAGCTTATGCATGTTTTTAGTTGATTTTTCATAAAGGGGGAGAAAACTCATATTTTAGTTTTCAATTGGTATTTTGTTCCCTAACTTTATGATAGAAAATAATAATTTCAATTGATATCATATGTTTAAAATGAACAATTATTTCAATTGGTATCAAGATGTTGTTTTCATTTTTTAAATTGGTATCAAGAGGCACTTCATTGACATATTTTTTAATTGGTATCATGTTTAATGTCACCCCTTATTGACTTTATTTTTGTATTAGACAAAAAGGGGGAGAACATTGTTTTTATTGTTTTAACCCTTTTGTTGATTCTTTGTTTCGAACAAAATGGGGAGAAAAATTTATTGTTTTTGTTTTTACCCCTTTGTTGATGATTGACAAAAAGGGGGAGAAAGATTTTGAGTTTGAGTTTTATAAGCATATTTATGGTTTTGCATATATTAAGTTTAATTGGTATCTAGAGCATGTTTATTTGTTTTTGAAAATTTCATTGGTATCTAGAGCCTTTTATTGTTTATGCATATCTATGCATGTTTCATGTTTCATATTCATTGCATATTTATGTTTATTTGATTATGCATGAGTTAAGGGGGAGCTTCTTCGAAGCTTAACTTTAATCCATGCATATATAACTCCATGAGTTTTGTCATCATCAAAAAGGGGAGATTGTTGGCCCGGAGGCCTTCCTCTCTAGTTTTGATGATGATTAACTCATGTAGTTATGTTTACTAATAATCTTGTGATTTTAGTTTCAGATCATGTAACAAGATATTAGTTGGTGATTGCTTCAAAAAGAGGAGTTTGGAAGCCTTCACTTAGTGATTCCAGAGCCCGAGCATCAAGATCATTCATAACCATGCTCGTTGGATCACGGAGTTTTGGACCGAGTCGACTTGAAGATGAAGATCGTTAAGAAGACTTAGGTATCCTAGTGTTTAGTGTGTTTAGATCCATTTGTAAAGCTTAGTATAGTTGATATGCTCAAGTGCACAACACACACAAGTTTTATGTTTTGGATTTGGTTTTCATGAATAGATTGATCAAAACAAGTTTACTTTATTTTTATGTATATTAGATGTGCTCTATATACATACATGCTTACATGACTTATACAAACTTAGTTTGACATACCTATTCATGTAGTTTTATGTTTTGATATTTTAACAAAACATATTTTTGGATTTAAAGACAAAAACCATGATATATATATGTTTCATGTATATTGGACTTATGTCCATATGTAACATGCTTCAATGTGTTTAAATATCATGTTTTTGTATTTCAATGAGTTTTAGGAAAAATCAGATTTCCTATTGAAAAATCCAAGTTTGATAAAATACAGTTTTTGGTTTTTGGTAAAATGATAAGACACAAAAATAGTTCAAATTGCTTGATATTTGAGTTGAAATTTTTATCACATGTTTATATATCAATGCAAAATGTTAAAACTATTTTTGGGGATTTTTAGAAGATTTTAAAGATTTATTAGAATATTTTTTAACATGTTTTTCTGACCCAGAATATTGGCTGCCAGGCGCCGGCGGTCGACCGAGACGGTCGACCGTGTTCCAGAGCCGGTCGACCGTTCGATCGACCGACGTGCACAGCCATGTGCACGTCTGGCCAGGCAATGAGCCGGTCGACTGCGCGGTCAACCGGACCAGAGAGCTTTGCTCACTGTATCTGGGCGGTCGACCAGGCGGTCGACCGGTTTGCCCAACGGTCATATTTATGACCGTTGGCGGTCGACCGACCGGTCGACAAATTAGCCTAACGGCTAGTTTTCTGTTTGGCCTATATAAACCCCATTTCTTTGGGATTTTGGCCAAGGTTTTTAAGAGCAAAAATTTCCCTATTCTCTGGTTTTAAAAACAAGTTTTCAAAAGTGTTTAAGAGTTTAAAGATTTCATTTTTATTGTTTTCAAGGGTTTGGAAAATTCAAAGAAAATAAGTTTTTAGGATATTGCTTTAGATCTTCATTTCTATCATATTGCAAGTGTTTTCCCAAGGATTTTTCTTTGTTATTTGATTTCCAAAACACCTTGATTTCCACTTGAGCTATATCATACTATCCTATTCTATTAGGATCTTTATTTTGTGGAAAAAGAAATTGTTTGAGGTTGTTGAAGCCTCCAAGTTGTAAACCCTCCTTGTATATGTGTATCCCTCTTTGGTAGAGGTTGATTGGAGTGGTGTTTGCTCCCTCTTTGGTAGAGGTTGAGATTGTGGTTTGCTCCCTCTAGTGTGAGGTGGAGTTGGTGTTTGTATCCCTCTTCAGTAGAGGTGATTTGTGGTTGTTTGGCTACGGGCCTACCCCTCGGTTGTGAGGCGGTGTTTGAGAGAGGAGTTTGGTACTCCCTTGTTGTACAAATCCTCCTCGGTGGAGATTCCCTTGGTGGGAGTCCTCGGTGGACTTATTAGTGGATTGGAAATCCTTCTCGGTGAAGGCGGGGACGTAGAGCTAGGGGCTCGAACCTCGAAACACATCTTTGTCTTTGCGTTTGATCCATTGACTCTCAACTCTCTCTATCTCTTATTTGTGTTGTGCATAGCATCATTCATTCATATCTTGTATGCTTGTGTTGTCCTTGCATTTGATTCATATTGCTTATCCTTATATGCTTGGATTGTTGTGTGTGCCTCACTTGTACTTAACCACGAGAGCTTCATATAGAGCCTCAACCCTTATCTAGGGGAATCAAGAGGAGTTAGTCCAGAGCCCTTCACGGGGAATTCGGCTACACTCGTTGGTTGTATTAAGTGTAGTTGCAAATTATTTTTAGCTTCCGCATTTAGTTTCTAGATTAGTCATATCACCCCCCTCTCTAGGTGATTTCAATACATTGATTTTTCTTTGGCTTTCTAGCTTTGTGTCTCCTCTTGTAAGGAACAAAACTACTTTTATCTTTTCCTCCAAATCCAGTTTCTATTGTCAGTCTCTAGGTCTAATCTTTCTTAATGGTGACCGTGCTGTTTTTTCCTTATATTTTTATCCTTTGTCTTGATAGTGTTGACTCCTTATTTGATGAGCTTGTCTTTAATGATGTCTTGCCTCCATTTTGATGCTCTTTATGAGTTTTATGGTATTATTCACTTTGTAATTATTTTTTTCCTAATATGAGTGCTTGATTTTCTCCTCTATCAAAATAGATATCATTTCCCCCAATTTTGTTGTAGTTAAAACTTTTTTCATGAATTTTCTTTTTTGTTTTGTCTTTCTTTTTCTATCTCTTCTTCTTCTTCACCTTCTTCACGTTCTTCTCTTTTTTTCTCCTTCCACTTCTTCATCTTCCTTTCTTTCTTTTTTTGTTCTCCTTGTTCTTTTTCTTTTCTTTCTGTAATCTTGTTCTCGTGATTTTTTTTTTTTAGATTCTATGAGTATCTATTGTTGGCCCAAAGGCCTTCCACTCTAGTTTTGATGATGATTAACTCATGTAGTTATGTGTACTAATTATCTTGTGATGTTTAAGTTTCAGATCATTAATCAAGATATTAGTTGGTGAAAGCTTCCACACATCTTTCATTTGTTGAGAATGTTGTAGAGATTGAACCACTCGGTGAATCAAGAGTTTTTGGATCAAGCCGTCTTGGAGATTGCGCTCTACAAGAAGACTTAGGTATCCATAGTTTTAGTTTTGAGTTTAGATCCTAATTGTAAAGATTAGTATAGTATGATAAGCTCAAGTTCACAACACACACCTTTCATGTTTTGATTTTCGGTTTTAGGTTTAACCGATCTTGGTTTTCATGAATAGATTTTTATCAAAACAAGTTTACATGGTTTATGTATATTAGATTTGTTCTATATACATGCATGCTTCAATTGTTTAGACAAACTTTGTTTGATAATCTATTCCATGTGTTTTATGTTTTGGTATTTACAACAAAACATATTTTGGACTTAATGACAAAAATCATGATATATATATGTTTCTTGTATATTGAATTTCTATTCATATACAATATGCTTCAAAGTGTTTAAATATCATATTTTTGTATCATGGATGAGTTTTAGACAATGTGTATTTTCTATTCAAAAATACAAGGTTTTAGAAAATACGGTTTTTGGTTTTTGGCAAAATTTCTATGACACAAAAATAGTCAAATATGTTTGTAATTTGTGTTAGGATTTTTTAACACAAGTTTGTATTTCAATATAAAATGATAAAACTATTTTTGTGGAATTTTAGAGATTTTGTGGGATTTATTGGAATAATTTTTACCTCAGTTTTCTGACCTATTTGCTGCCTGCCAGGCTAGTTCGGTCGACCTTATCGGTCGACCGCATGTAGCCGGTCGACCGTCACGGTCGACCGACGACGTGCACAAACCTGTGCACGTTCTGGCACAGTCAGCGGTTGTAACGCCCCGAGTCCACGAATACGGGGACGTCACTGCGACGTATATACGTAGGTCAGAAAATGCCCCACACGTATATACGCTAAGCAAAAAGTACAACAAGAAACAGAGTACACGACAAAGCGTGGTATCAATACATATGCCAACACAAGAAGTACACATACAAAGTTATCACAGGATATTATAAAGTATTACACATTACATGTGTATTACATCATAACCAAGTCCGAAAGAAATATATACAAATATGTATACAAAAAGCTCACAAGTAGAAAGGAGATCTCGTGAGTCAAAAGGTAAGTCTGGCACGAAGGGACTGGAACTAGTCCGCCTGCTCACTAAAGTAAGCTTGGTCCTCTGTGGATGGCTCCACTTCGTTCCAAGCTTCGGAATCTGAATGTGCAAATCCAAGGAGTCAAGACATATAACAATAAACAAACTATAGCCAAGTGGCTAGGGGACATGAATAAGGAAAGATGAAACAATTATAAGGAATATCAACTAACAAGTATGAAAAGCATGAGGAGATAAAATCCTAAATACAATAAATCTACAGTTGACGTCTTATTATTATTACTTGTCTTACTGTGATATCTAGCTATGTGGCCCAGCGTCCCAGAGCACATAGATCCATATCCTAGTAAAGCAAGGTTGTTATTGGAAATCAGCGGTTGTATCGACGAACTATGTTTACAGTGGACCCCGTACATGCTCGGGATAACGGTCCAGGATTGTTCCGTTGCTTGGTGACGGAAGCCAGCCGCTAGGCTAAACAGGAGGGACTTATGTATGCCCTTAACATGATGGTACCAGTAATAGAGGGAGCAAGCACTCCCCTCGGTCCCCTGGAGGCCCACAGGTCAGACCGGAACATGAGTTGCACAACATTCCTAAAAGCCACTGTAAACACGAACACATATCGATATCCGCATGTTTTCCCCCGACCCATATGTAAGTTAGTCCATTTTATGCAAAAGTCAAGTGTATCATGCTTGGTTCAAGTGATGGCATGATAAGTGGTGATATTCACATTTTAACAAGTTATGGAGCGATGATATGTAATAACAAGTCATGAAGTAATATGAGATAATGTCTATCAAGTAACATGTCATGTAGTACCAGTTAAGAAGCATGAACAAGAATAATATGCCACACATGTATCAATGATAAGATCCAACCCCAGAAAAGAAATCAACTAAGTCAAACAGTCAGAATTAGTCGACTATGTGGAAGGATTAGTCGACTAATAGGGGTCTTAAGTCGACTAATGATCTGGATGAGTCGACTAAAACTGGATTCCAGAGAGTTGGAATTCTGTTTCAGGAAAGTTAGTCGACTAGGGTTGTAAGGGTAGTCGACTAACAGGGAACTACTAGTCGACTAACGGATACTTAAGTCGACTAAGTCTGTGATACAGAGAATTGGGTTTTCTGGTTCAGGAAAGGGTTAGTCGACTAGGGTCAAGATAGTAGTCGACTAGGGGTCTCTAGTCGACTGGTAATAGGATCTAGTCGACTAAAACTGTGAAATCAGAAAATGTTACGTTTCAACTAAGGTGGGTTAGTCGACTAGTCCCTAGGTCTAGTCGACTAATCGTGAGAAAACAGCAAACAGAACAGATTTCTAGGGTTTTGTTTGAGGGTCTAAAAATATGATTTTTAGGTCGCAAGTGTGCATGATTTGTCAACACAAGTACACAAAGGAGTTTACAAGTCTTGGTGAGTAAATATACTCACCTCGAACGGTTAATCGAAGTTCTATGCGAGTTCGGAAGAGATCGTAGTCGACGGTATCACCCACTCGATCCTTGGCGATACTTCCGACGAAGCGAGATGCGATCCAAATTCAAGGTAGAGATGGTTGCTAGAGATGGAGATGAAAACCTAGGTGAGCTTTGGAGTTAGGGTTTGAGATGGAGAAGGAAATGGTGAAGGCTATTTTCTTGGTGAAGTGAAGAAAAGAGTAAAAGAATGTAAAGAAAAACTTATATAGGATTTGATTTGTAAAGGAGATGCAATTAAAGAATTTGAGAGGGGGTTTTGTGCAAAAAGGGGAGGTGAGGTGTCTCTCCTAGCCACCACTTGGCCGGCCATGGGAGAGAGAGAAAAGATGGGCATTTAATGAGGAAGTAGGTGAGAAAATTGTGTGGAGTTGAAATTTTTGGAGAAAATGGAATTTTGGAAAATGGAAAAAAAACTTGTGGTTGTGGAGGAAAGAAATAAGGAAAGGAAAAAGAAAAGAAATCATAAAGGAGAAGATATTTTCTCTTGGATTTAGAAAATAAAATATTAAAAATACAAGTTCCCGGGTTTAAGTCGAGGATGCGGAAAACATTTCGGGAAATACCGAAATCGTCCGAAATTCAAGTATCTCGGAACGACTCGTAAATTTTACCAAAAATCAATAATAATATATGAAGACGTATAGTGAAATCCGTTTGAAGAAATACTTTATAGTTTTAAAACTAAAAATCCCGGAATCAGTAATTTACCGACTCCGTTGAAATTTTCATAAATTCATAAAATTCTCAGAAAAAGTATTTAAGTAGGAAATATCATTCTAAGAAATAAGGTCTAAAGACTCTTCTAGAAATTCTTAACCGTTTGTAAAATAAAAATCCAGGAATCGATCAGCGGCACTGGTCGACACCGGTTTTGAAGAAATTTATTTTAATTCAGGAAAAATCCAGAAAATCATAGAAAATCTAATATATTGGAAAATGATATTTGAAATTGAAATCGGTCAAATACAGGAAGTAAATCGAAAAATACGGTCGAAAACTGAATACGCAACTAAGTACGTATTCTGGGAACAGGGTATTACAGCGGTCGACCGGGACGGTCGACCGGAGCAGAATAATCTGCTCTCGGGATTTTTCGGTCGACCGGGCCGGTCGACCGTTAGTTGCCAACGGTCAAAATTGACCGTTGGACGGTCGACCGGGCCGGTCGACCGGAAGGGTATTTCTGGCAAATGTTCTGTTAAACGGCTATTTTTCTAATTTGCCTATAAATACCCCATTTGAGAGAGTTTTTCTCTAAGAATTTTTGGGCTAAAATTTTCTATCTCTCTGGTGTTTTTGCTGCAAGAAAAATAGGTTTTTGGATTTAAAGTGAACAATCTTTTGTGTTTTTGATTAGGGTTTGAAAAATCAAAGAAAAGGGATTTTGGGAAAAGCTTTTATTTGAACTTCTATATCTTGATTTCATTTGTTTCCCAAAGGTTTTTTCTTTGAGTTGCTGGTTTCAAATCCCTTGGTTTTCTCCACACTTGAGCTATAATCTACTATCTATATCTATAGGATATTTGTGTGGGAGAAGAAGAAGTTGTTTGTGGTTGTTGTTGTGACCACCAAGTTGTAACCCAATCTTTTCTTAGCTTTGTGCTTTGGGTTGTATCCCTCTAGTTGAGAGGTGATCCTTGTATTGGTTGGTGATTGGGAGTTTGTGTATTGGTTTGAAATTTGCCTCAAGGAGGAGGTTGTAATTGTTGGAGTTTGCCTCAAGGAGGAGGTTGTGTTGGTTGACTTGATTTTGTGCCTCAAGGAGGAGGTTGTAAAGAGAGGAGTTGGGTACTCTTTGTAAAGGGTCCTAGGTGGACGAGCTAGTGGAAATCCTTCGTGTGTCGAAGGCGGGGATGTAGAGCTGGGTGCTCGAACCTCGATAACATATCCTTGTGTTTGCGCTTGATCCATTGGCTCTCTCTCTACTCTCTCTTTACTTTGTGCCTTGCATTTATTTACATTGCTCATACATATTTGCTTGGCTTGGTTGTGTGCATCACTTGTTGATAGCACTTGAGTGTAATTTGCATTAAGTTTTTAAATTCCGCATTTAATTCACTAGATTAGCATTGTCACCTATTCACCCCCCCTCTAGGTGACTTTTCATCTATCTCTTTTTTGAACTCTTTAATTTCTTGAACTTCTTTAATCTCTTCCTTTAACTGGTAAGTTTCTTGAATTTTCTCAGTCATATTCTTAAACTCTTTAGTTTCTTGATCAATTGTCTCCATCTCTGTAGCTTTATTTATTTGAAATAGTATATTTATCTCCAATTATTTTCTTTTATTTTGCATGTAATTTAAGTCCTTTAGATATAACTGTGTTTTTTATAGTAATGCATATACACACGTTATCTGAATCTAAAAGTTAGAGAACTAAAAAATAAGAAACTTTTATGGGATAGAGTAAAAAAATAAAGACATTTTTTCAGATATTTTTCTATTTCCTCTCTGTGATGATAGAGTTAAAAGAACAAAAGAAAACACAGTAAGCACATTTTTTTTAAGGATATTTTTTTCTTATTTTTTCTCTAGCTGGTTTAATTCTTAGAATGTATTTTTTACTCATAAAAAAAATTTAAACTGCTTACAAAACTTACACAATAGAGTTAAGTAGAATTTTTAATGAGAATATTCTATTTTATAGAGAGCTAAAAAAAATGAAAACTTAACTAAACTGGAGCGTGAAAGCCGGTGACAATTCTTAGTTGATGAGTTAGGTACCAGTTGGCCTGAAAACAAATTTACAATAGATCCATCAGCGTAATCTGACTGTGATCACATGAGATTTGACTGATTTGTTGCATAATTGGAAGAGTCAAATAATATTACCGTTGGGCAGAGTCAGGTTTCACTGATTAAACTCCACGCGTCGACGCTATAGAGAGAGAGAGAGTCATTATTTGTGGCTTAATCGCAACGCTACCGTGAGAGAGAGAGATTAGCTTTAAATATCTCTCTTTCATTAACTCTCCACTTCGGTTCTTCAAAAAAAAAAAAAAAAAAAAAGAAAAGAAAAAACTTCAGCTTTATTTCCTCCCATGTTCCTCGATCGGTCCTCTCTCTTCTCAACAAAACCCTAGCCAGAGCCCTAATTGTCGACCGATCTATGCTCCTCCAATACCCCTCCGATCAATGCCGCTGCTCCCGCTCTCTCTTCCCCCCGATGAATGCCGCCTCTCTCCCCCGCCTCCGTGAGAATCGTTCCGGAATCAAGAAGTGGAAGAGATCGTCGGCCCCAATCTCTTCAACTGATCCTTCGACGAACAACGGCGCAAAAAAGCACCACGACGACGGAGGAACCAAGAATCAACTTCGATCCCAAATTCTAGGGCAGTATCACATCTCTTCTCTTTTTCCTTGAGTAAGGATTTTTCTCAATAGTTTAATCCTCTTTCTCCGCCGGCGCCGAGAAAGCTGAGGCCGGCCTGGAGGAAGGCGGTGGGACCCACAACGCTTCTTCTTCCCCGCGGTCCCTCGCGACCTGAAGTCGGTGTTTCTTGCGCATATTTCGAGTTTTTCTTGATTCGATCGCGAGTTGAATCGAGTTTTCTGGGTAACTAATTATTATTACGAGGGGCTTAAATTATTACTTCTTTTTATTATTACTTTTTTTAATACGGTCAATGTTAAATTTTTATATGGTGTGATGGGTTTAAATTTTACATCTTGTTTAATGCGTTGATGTGAGTTCTCTCCTGTACTGTTAGATACGGTTCTCTCCTTGGGAATTGCAATGAAAATTTTGATGTGGGTTCTTGTTGTTTATTTGGAAATTCTTGGAAGGGTTTATTAAAAAATGATACCTTTTGTTTTTAGCTTTTATTTTCAAGTTTTTTACTTGCTGATCACGGGTCCGTTATAAATTCTGATCCTTAATTTCAAAAATAAATTGACGATGGTTTACCTCATCGTAAAGATGTGAGATACACTCTCTCTTTATTTTCTTGGGTTTGTGGTGTTATGACTCATTCTTCTTTTCTTTTCCTTTTCATGAGTTTGATTAATTAGTTTTGATTATGATAATACTGAGCTTGTTTTCTGTTTTCTGATTTTTTTTTTTATTCATGTTAGTGTAGACTTTTACATGGGATGGCTTCTCCTTGTTCTATTGTCTCAGAGATGGGTTCTGCTTCAAAATTTTGAGCAATTTTGGCATGGAATTTGATGACGAGTTTGATCCAACTAAAATAGAGAGAAATATCTGCAAATTTAGTTTCAAGCCTATAAATTTAGAGTATAAGTGTGTAGGCTAGCTACTGTCTTTGGGATCTTAAAGAGGAACGGCAGAAATAAATGAGAGAGAGTTGCAGAGTGACAATGCACATGAGGGCAGTGTAACATGAGGAAATGCCCTGCTGTAGCTTGATGGGCAATGAAAGTACACAGTTCTCTCATTGATTCAATCCTGCCCGCAGAACTGTTTAATTCTACATTTTTCGTTTTCTGAGAGGAATAAATTTCTATCTAGAATTTTCTTTTGAGTAAATTTTGCTTTACTGTTGATTGAATAAGTTTGATTCAATTGACATTTTTCTTTGCAGGAATTGTGTTTTCTGTTTTATTACACATTTTGTGTGGATTTGGTGACAATTGACCAAGCTTAGAGAATTATTTTTAAGTTTAGCTTAGAGAACTATTCTACAATCTTTGGTGGTCTGAATTTGTTTTGTTTGAAATTATCAGGGAAACACTCTACGATTGTATCTAACATGCATTAGGAACACCCTCAAGGCTCGCGTGCTTGAAGGTAGCTATTTATGTACATTTTTTGTTCTCTGAGAGGAATAAATTTATATCTAGAATTTTCTTTTGAGTAAATTTTGCTTTACTGTTGATTGAATAAGTTTGATTCAATTGACATTTTTCTTTGCAGGAATTGAGTTTTATATTTTATTACACATTTTGTGTGGATTTGGTGACGGTTGACCTGGCTTAGAGAATTATTTTTAAGTTTAGCTTAGAGAACTATTCTACAATCTTTGGTGGTCTGACTTTGTTTTGTTTGAAATTATCAGGGAAACACTCTACGGTTGTATCTAACATGCATTAGGAACACCCTCGAGGCTCGTGTGCTTGCAGGTAGCTATTTATGTCCTTTTTTTATTATGCTTTGACAATGCATTTGTTCTGAGAAAATTTCCAATATATTTCCCTTCTAACTTTATGAACATTCAGTGGGTAGGAGCATTATTAGCAAGGTGCAAGGACATGTTCTTTTTTTTTTTGGAATTTCTTGGGATATCTTTGTTTACTGCTTCTGCTACCAGAACCTCTATTACCAAATTTGTCTCGTCTTAGGTGGATTGCGAAATGGTACAGGCAAAGAATGAGAATTTTCCTTTAGGTTAAGATAAAATTTGTAGGAATTATGTATTTGGAGGACTTGGGAGTTGCTTACTGAAATTGGATATGTAGGTGACGGCCAGCCAACACGGTGTTCCATTTAGGGCTGGGAGAAAGCTTTTTTATTTAGTCCATGCTAGGTTTTAAAGGAAATTACTACAGATCTGTAGCCATTTTTTTCTCATCAAGCGGAGCAAAGTGTCCTTATTCGGCCATTCTAGAAAGCAAATGTTTAAGGTTGATAGTCAATAGTTCGTCCTTATGGTTATTTTTACTTGAAGTGCTTCTGCCCTCCCTTCTCTTTTCTGATTCTTTACTGGTAGTTTGTTGCATGTCCATATTGTATTAAAGGATATGTTTAGCAATTTTGAAGGGATTATTATTTCTATATCTGTCGTGTGAGAGTATCTCTTAACTCTAGTTCTGTCTAGATAAAAGTAGGAGCATTTGCAGTTTGTAAATCTTTAGTTCTGACCCCCTTCTCTTTCCATTTTATACATTTGATCTTGTTTTGTCCTTTGTATTTGAGCAGGCAACACTGCCTTATGTTGCCACCTGAGCGTTGGCTGCTTGAGAAGCTGCCCTTTGCACTACCTCAGCCCTGAGTTGTGTCCCTCAAATGCAGAAAAGTCACTCAATGTTTTTAAGCTTATGGTATCAATTGAAACTTAATTCCTTTCTGTTAATCTTTTACGTGTTGGTTCACTGAAATAGTTATGGTTGAATTGCATGCTGACTTTTCATTTTGAGGTTTCTTTGTCTTATTAAGATATAGTCTTTACATATTTTAACAAATGAGTAGTTTGTCTGATGACAACAACCATCAGCTGTGTTCTATTGTAATGAAGAATTGTGTCTCTGATTATAGTGTTGATACTGAGACGTTTTTACTCATAAACATGCTATTTGCACATTTAACCTTGATTCAACATTGCTTTTTGTACCTTTACTTTCTGAGATTGCATGTATCCTACTCCTTGATGTTCATTTATATAGGGCCCATTTTATCAGTACTCATCCCGACTTGATCCTGAGGGCTTCATTATGCAGTCATGGATGTGTTACGTGCACTTTTGACATTGAACTGGTATCATCATCTATCTTTTTAATCCTAGTGGCAATATGTGTGGCCTACTTATTGTTAACCATTGAAAACTTGATACTGAGATTCATTAGCATTGTGCATAACATTTAGAATTATTGAGAATGCATATATTTCTTTTGATTGTTATTCATTCAAAGTTCAAGAGTTTCATTAAATGTACTTCATTCCCTTGCTCTTAAAATTGATCCAATAACATCTATAACCATAGGTTAGTACCAATTGTGCAAATTGTTTCTGACCTTTACGCTCTGTATCTTTGCACCTAGGACATTGCCAACTTATTCCCTGCATTTAGTGTTGTTTTAGTATCAACATCCATCACTAGAGGTATATTGACAAACTATTTATACCTATCAAGATTACTAGTAACTCTTGAAATGCATGAACGTGTTTTCTAGAACTTTAAAATTCTAAATTACTCTTTTGTATTCCATCAGTTTTAAGTTCAGTAATAATAGTCAGTGTTTATCAAAATTAAAAATATGTTTCTATATATAAAATTTAGCTTTTAAAAATTTGATAACTTACAAAGGGATTTTTGCAGATAGTTTTTTTTAAACTTTAAAATTCTATAATTTCAGGATTTTTCTCAAACTATTAAATCTTGAAGTACAGTTGAATTTGTGTTGAAAATGGTTCTACTATGTATATATTTATGAATTTAATATATTTAAGTAGTATTCTCAAAACCTAGCATTTGGAATTTCTCACTCCATTCACAATTTGTAAAGTACTATCTATTAATCTTAATTTTGTTGATGTCAGACGTGTATGGACTATCTATCAAGGGCTTCATCAATTCTACTCTTTGGAGGGAGCATCACATGCACTTTAAACAACATTGACCTGGTATATCATATCTATTCAGGCTTACTCATAAACTGTATTGCCTGCTTGTTGTTAATCATGGGAATCTTGATACCTGGATGTATTTACTCCCCCATAATCATGCTGCATGCACCTGTAATTTTGATTCAAATATCGCCATCTGTACTTTTTAGACTCATTATACCCTACTTATCGTTATTCAATATGAACTTGATATCAATAACATTTAGAATTATTGAGAATGCATATATTCCTATTGATTGTTATTCATTCAAAGTCAAAGAGTTCCATTAAATGTACTCCACTTCCTTGCTCTTAAAATTGATCCAATAACATCTATAACCATAGGTTACTACCAATTGTGCAAATTGTTTCTGACCTTTACACTCTGTATCTTTACACCCAGGACATTGCCAACTTATTCCCTTATGATATGCATCCTGTATTTAGTGTTGTTTTGGTATCAACATCCATCACTAGAGGTATATTGACAAACTATTTATACCTATCAAGATTACTACTCTTGAAATGCATGAACGTATTTTCTAGAACTTTAAATTTCTAGATTACTCTTTTGTATTCCATCGGTTTTAAGTTCAGTAATAGTAAAGTCAATATTATCAAAATTAAAAATATGTTTATATATAAAATTTTAGCTTTTAAAAATTTGATAACTTTCAAAGGGATTTTTGCAGATATTTTTTTCCTTAAACTTTAAAATTCTATAATTTCAAGATTTTTTTTCAAACTATTAAATCTTGAAGTACAGTTGAATTTGTGTTGAAAATGGTTCTTCTATGATATTTATGAATTTAATATATTTAAGTAGTATTCTCAAAACCTAGCATTTGGAATTTCTCACTCCATTCACAGTTTGTAAAGTACTATCTATTAATTTTAATTTTGTTGATGTCCGACGTGTCTGGCCCATCTATCAAGGGCTTCATCAATTCTACTCTTTCGAGGGAACATCACATGCACTTTAAACAACATTGACCTGGTATATCATATCTGTTCAGGCTTACTCATAAACTGTATTGCCTGCTTGTTGTTAATCATGGGAATCTTGATACCTGGACATATTTACTCCCCCGTAATCATGCTACATGCACCTATAATCTTGATTCAATATCACCATCTGTACTTTTTAGACTCATTATACCCTACTTATTGTTATTCATATGAACTTGATATCATGAGGTTCATTATTCCCACTAAGATACGTAATGTGATCTATTGTAGGCTACCACTGGGAGATAACTTCCCTTCTTATCATTAACTCATCTGAACTTGACAATGAGTACATCAACTTTTACTTCCCCATGTAGGCATTTGACAACATATATTGCATAATAAATCATAGTTCTTGAAAAACATGGACCTACTAATTCAAAAAATTCTAGTTATTTATATTCCATCATTTTGAAGTTCAGTGATGGAAAGGTCCATATGTTTTCTTATGAAAACCATAGAAACATTACCTTTTTATTTGTAAAATTCTGAAAAGAATTCTACAACTTCACCATAGTTGTACTAACATGCATCTTACCTTCTTATCCTTATTGAAACTTGATAACATGTGCACCTTTGATCTTGATTTGATATCATTGTCCATTTCTTTATGCATGCGGACAACTTATATTGCCTAAGAAGGTTATCGTTCTCGAAGAGATCGAACATGTTTTTTACAACTTCAAATTTCTTACTCATTTATATTCCATTAATTTTGAATTCAACATGCAACTTATATCAACATTATCAGAAATATCTCTTTATGCATATATAATATAATGTAAATCTTAAAATTTTGGTAAATCACAAAACATTTTCACTTTTATTTTCTTTTAATTTCAAAACTCTAAATTTTTTATAATTTATTAAACCTTAAAGTACTAATAGTTTGTTTGAGCATATATTTCAAAATTCTTTATAAATAGATATTTTTTGAATTTTAATGTTTTCAAATAGTTTTCACAAAACCTGACATTTTGGACATTTTAAAATGATTCATAGTTTGTAAAATGTTTTCTATTAACTCCATTTTTCATTGACATCATATACCCTTTTGGACTTCCTAAAAAGGTATGGCCCATGTATCAGTACTCATCCCAACTTGACACTGAGGGCTTCATTAATTCTACTACTCTCTCATGTTAATTCTACTCTCTCACGAGTACATTGCATGCTCTGTAGACACTTATCTAGTATTATCATCCATCACTTTTTGGGTTAGTAACAAAGTAAATTGCCTACTTATTTTAATCATGCGAATCTTGACGCCAGGACTTTATCAATTTACTCGCATATAGTGTTATACTATATCTGCTTTTAATCTTGATCCAGTTTTGCCATCCATGACTATTAAAGTTACTGAGATTGCATATATCCTACTTATGTTATTCATTTGAAGTTGATTTCAAGTTTCTTAATTCCACTTCAACTCAAATACATCACGAACTCTTGCAAATATTAATTCAATATCATCATCTACCAATGCAAGTTGCCTTATATTCACTCTCATCTGAACTTAATACTGGGGGTCACTTTTATTCCCTCTTGATATCCTTGTACACTTTCCATCCTAGTTTGGTGTCATCATGAAATCTCTTTAGGCATATTGACAACATTATATTGCATAAGTATTGACATCATATATTGTTAACTGTAAATCATGATTTTTGATACCGAGACATCATATGCTCCCTCATGCTATAGGTGCATGTTGATTCAATATCGTCATCCGTACCTTTTTCTAGACTTACTGAGAATGCATGTAACCTATTTATTGTTAATCATTTGAACATGATGTTGAGAGTTCTTATACTTTCTAAAATCTTATTAGTTTTAAAGTATTAAATATTACTTTATGGTTGTTTTTATAAAAATTGACATTTTTATACTCTCAAAAGCAATATTAGCTGTAATAATAAGTATTTTTTAAGCATATACATTTTAAAATTCTCTTAAATGTTTATTTACAGGTTTTATTGGCAAATTACCTTGTCATATTTTTATACTTTCGGAGTGCTTTAATTTTTTACTAAGCATACTTTTTGAAATTGTTTTTCAAATTATGTTTCTTAACTTTAAATATTTTGATGGTCTTTGCCAAAAATTGAAGTTTCTTTCTTTTCCATAGCCTTTGAAAGCCATATTAACTCTTAAAGTGCTTATAGTTTTTACTAACCATTTACTTATAGTTTTTACTTAGGAGACTTTGTATTCAAATATTTATATATTTAATGTATTTATTCTTAAAAGTACTTGTTAGATGTCAACATATTTATATATTTCAAATGCTTATTAGCTTTCAAATTATTTTCTATCATCTGTTTAGATGAAAACATACTTTACTTTGAACTTGTGGGAAAAAAAACTAGGCTTTTCAAAAAAAGTGCTAAAGCTTAAAGTACTTGCAGTTTCCATTAGATGTAATTTTAAATTCTTTTTCAAATTATATTTTTTAACCATTATGATTTCGAATAGTTTTTTTTTCAAAGTTTGCAATTTATTTTGCTTTATGTTTTTCAAATAATTTCCTCAAAATTTGACATTTTAAAGCTTGCAAAAGCTTAAAATATTTTCTATCAACTATTTGACCACATTTAAAATTTTCTTCAAATTTGGCATTTTTAAGCTTACAAAAACCCTGTTAGTTTTCAAATATGTTATATTAATTATTACTTTAGTTGACAATAGTGAAAGGATTATTCAGAATTTGATATTTTTATACTTTTTAAAAACCTTTTTTTAGCTTTAGTGGCACTTGCAGGTTTGATTAAGCTCACCTTTTGAAATTATTTTACTTTATACTTGTAATTTTTATTAGTGTAGTGCTCTATAATTTTCTATACTTGCAAAGCACTTATAGAAAACTATTACATCTCAAAGTATTTATAGTTTTTCTCTTTTAGACTTGTCGGCAACGCATATTATATGGCCTATACGTAGACATTGTCTGTTAGTATCTCTACTTGTGCTTTAATGTTGATTCGATATCCCCATCCATACCTTTTGGACTTACAGAGAGTGCATATAGCCTACTTGTGTTCATCCCAAAATGTAGAGAGGTTCCATGGATAAATCACATGCTTTTAAAAAATTGATCCAATGCCATCATCTATCACCTACTTATCACTGGTAGTTAGCACATGATCAACTTTACTCCAGCTATCTGCCTCGTGCAGTTTTATTCTTGATCTAGTATCATCATCCATCTCTTTTGGAACTTTGACAATTTGTAATATATAAGAACACCGTTCTTGGAAACGGTGAAATGTTTTCTACGACTTCAAATTTTCATTTAATTACCGTCCATTATTTTTCTTTTTGTAATACTCAAGTCCATATTCAGTTTATATGTAAATTATCGACAAATATCTTTTTATCTACAAAAGTCTGAAATAGATTTTATATCTTGGAAAATCATAAAGGGTTACAACTAGTTTCATTTGTTCATTCAAAATTCTGAGAGTTGCAGAAATTTTGTATAAATTATTATTTTTAGAGTACATATAGTTTTTAATCGGAAATGTTTTTAAATTTTTTTCTCATTTAGATATTTCAAATTTTTAGTACTTTCCATCTAAATTATGTTTTAAAAAAGAATTGGATAACTTTTGAATCTTGAAAATGTTTTGTAGCTTTCAAAAATATCTTTTACAAACTAGTACTTATTTGAAACCACATGCATCTTTTTGGACTTGTAGCAACATATCTTGCACCATTGATTACTTCCAAACTTGACACATTTCATCGATCTTACGTTGTTACAAGTACATTGCACACCCCTTAGACATTGATCCATATCACCAACTATCTATTTAAGCTTACTCATAGTGTATTCCGTACTTATCATTAGTTATGGAAAACTTGATACTGAGACATCAATTCATATTTATGCTATACATGCCTTCAATCTTGGTTCAGTGTGCACAAATAACGTTTAGACTTAATTTAGAAGATACATATCTTCAACTTTTTTTTATTTCATCCAAACTTGATGTTGAACATTCCAGAATTATATTCCCACTCAGGTATATCTCTTAGAAAATTGATCTAGTTCCATCTATCATTTATTGACAATGATGCTGCCTTATCATTCCCAATTGGGATTGACAATAAGGATATCATCAACTAACTCCGTAGTGATATGCCTCATGCACTCTTCACCTGCACTTTCAGGCATGGGGATAATAACATTCACATGTGGACTTTACAGAAATTATTGAAATGTCTATTTAGCTATAGTACTCTTGTCAAGGGCGTTGAACCCTCGGACAGCTGGACCTCGACTACGCAGTTCGTAGTCACGATCCGTCTTCTCCGGCGAGGTTATATCCTTCAGTCGCAGGCTTTGTTTGGAGAACGAAGAGGAGAGATTAGATGGAAACAACTTGCTTGCCTTTACGAAATGTCTGTTACATGAATATATAGCCAGCGGCCTCAACCAACCGGAGCAACAAGCTCCACTAATTTAGGAACTAATAATAGAAGGTTTATTCCTATTTTAACTACTCCACTAAATTAGGAACTAATAATAGAAAGCTATTCCTATTTTCCATCTTTAGCCACTGCAAGGTTTATTCCTATCTTAACTACTCCACTAATTTAGGAACTAATAATAGAAGGTTTATTCCTATCTTAACTACTCCACTAAATTAGGAACTAATAATAGAAAGCTATTCCTATTTTCCATCTTTAGCCACTGCAGGTGATCGCCCAGCGCGTCCTCGTGCGTGGCCCTCGCGCGCTCCGCGCGTTCCGCGTCGCGGCGCACGTCACGGGCCCGGCGGCGCCTGGAGTACGTGCGCCCGACCATGACATCTCTCCCCCCGTCCAGGACCAGCTCGTCCTCGAGCTGGAAATCCGGATACTTGGCGCGGAACGGCTCGACGTCCTCCCAGGTTGCGGAAGCTGCCGACTCGCCCTTCCACTGCACAAGAACCTGGTGCACCCCGCGGGCCAAGCGGAAACGCACAGCGCGTTCGGGCTCAGGAGCAACCGCGCCATGATGCAAGGGCGGCAGAGGCGGTGGATCAGCCGGAGGTGTCCCCTGGAACTTCTTGAGCAGCCCCACGTGAAACACGTCGTGGATGCGGGCGCGGGGCGGCTAGGCAAGGCGGACGGCGACTTCATTGATGAGCTCGGTGACGCGGTACGGCCCAAAGAAACGCGGCTTGAGCTTGCCAGTGACAGTCTGGGGAAGCGAAGCAGCCGCACGCTGTCGAAGGCGAAGGAGCGCCCAGTCTCCCACCTGGTACACGACGTGGCGGTGCACCTTGTCGTAATGCAGCTTCTGCGTCGCTTGAGCTTGCTCCAGCCGGTAGCGGACGTCAGCCAGGAACTCCTCGCGCTCCTCCATGTTCTTGGCGACCGCAGCCACCCTCGTTTCCCCCGGCTCATACGACCGGATGGACGGCGGATCGCGCCCGTAGACGACGCGGAAAGGCGTGTCCCGCAGCGACGTCTGGTAGGCGGTGTTGAAAAGGAACTCCGCCCAGGGAAGCCAGCGTAGCCATTGGCGTGGCCTGTCCCCGGTGATGCACCGCAAGTACATGATAATGACGCGGTTGGCCGCCTCTGATTGCCCATCCGATTGGGGGTGGAACGCCGTCATCATGTGCAGCTTGGTGCCCATCAGGCGCATGAGTTCGCGCCAGAATGTCGACGTGAAGACCGGGTCCCTGTCCGACACCATGGAGTGAGGTACGCCGTGTAGTCGAACGATGTCGGTGAAGAAGGCTTGAGCGACAGACTCGGCGGAGTACGGGTGCGCCAGTGGTATGAAATGGCAATACTTGCTGAACCTGTCCACCATAGTTAGTATAACAGACTTGCCACGGACGCGGGGAAGCGCTTCCACGAAGTCGAGGGCGACATCAGTCCACACGCCCTGAGGCACCGGGAGAGGGAGTAAGAGGCCAGCCGGATGCAAGTGTTCGGACTTGTATCGCTGACAGACGTCACACGTGCGCACCAAGTCCTGCACGAGCTGCTTCATGTTAGGAAAATGGAAGTCGCGCCGCAGACGGTGCAGCGTGCGCTGAACCCCTTCGTGGCCGTCCTCGTGCACCGCCACCATGATCTCCTGGACCAAGGTAGAGGTCGGCGGGATGTAGATGCGCCCGGCGAACTGGACCATGCCGTCCACGACCGACCAGGGCGCCTGGCGTGCGCCGGTGTCGATGTCCCCACGCAGGGCGACGAGGGCCGGGTCTGAGAGCTGCACTTGGCGGAGACGGTCAATGAAGTCGAAGCGCGATGCTGAGAGTGCGAGGAGCTCCCCCTCCTCTGTGTCACGCCGGGACAACGCGTCGGCCACGGCGTTCGTCGCACCTGGCTTGTATTCGACGGAGAAGTCGAAGCCTAGCAGCTTCCCCACCCAGTGGTGTTGCGGGATGGTGGCTAAGCGCTGGTCCAGCAGGTACTTCAAGCTGTAATGGTCCGTCTTGACAAGGAAGCGGCGACCCCAAAGGTACGGCCTCCAGTGGCGGACAGCCTGGACCAAGCCGATGAGCTCGCGCTCATACGCAGCGAGGGCGCGGTGGCGGGGTGCCACGGGGCGGCTGAAGAAGGCGATCGGGTGTCCGCCTTGAATGAGCACCGCCCCAAACCCATGGGACGAGGCGTCACACTCGACGACGAAGGTCGTGGTGAAGTCCGGCATGGCTAGGACGGGAGCCGTGGTGACCGCGGCCTTGAGCGCGGCAAAGGCCGCGGCTGCCTCCTCCCCCCAGGAGAAGCCATCCTTCTTAAGAAGAATGGTCAGCGGTGCCGCGATGGAGCCGTAGTTGTGGATGAACTTGCGGTAGTAGCCCGTCAAGCCAAGGAACCCGCGCACCGCCCGCGCCGAGCGAGGTACCGGCCAGTCGTGAATGGCCTGCACCTTTGCCGGGTCCATGGCGACGCCTGCCTCCGAGATAATGTGGCCGAGGTAGGCGACGGAGGAGACCCCGAATGCGCACTTGGAGCGCTTGACGAAGAGGATGTGCCGGCGAAGCTCGGTGAGGACCGCTCGGAGATGACGAAGATGATCCGCCCAAGACTTGTTGTATATCAATATATCGTCAAAGAAAACGAGCACAAAGCGACGAAGGAAGGGGCGGAGTACCCCGTTCATTAGCGCTTGGAAAGTTGCCGGGGCGTTGCACAGGCCGAACGGCATAACTAGGAACTCGTACAGGCCGTCGTGGGTACGGAACGCCGTCTTGTGGATGTCCTCCCTCATGCGCACCTGATGGTACCCGGAGCGCAAGTCGAGCTTGGTGAAGAACCTGGCGCCGTGGAGTTCATCAAGCAGCTCATCGACGACCGGGATCGGGAACGCGTCCTTGACCGTGAGCGCGTTCAGCGCGCGGTAGTCGACGCAGAACCGCCACGACCCATCCGGCTTCTTGACGAGGAGGACCGGGGAGGAGAACGCGGAGTCGCTGCTGCGGACGATGCCCTGCTCGATCATGGCGGCGCATTGACGCTCAAGTTCGTCCTTGTGCGCTGCAGGGGACCTGTACGGTCGCACAGCCACCGGAGGGGCATCGGGCTTGAGGATGATGCGGTGGTCACGGGCGCGCGCCGGGGGCAGGCCGGTTGGCTCGGCGAAGACGTCGGTGAAGTAGCCGAGCAGCCCGTCGAGGAGGGAGTCGGTGGACACGACGGCATGTACTCCTGGCGGAGACGGTGGTGCCACGCCGCGCCAGCAAATGTCGCGGCCCTCCTGCTGGAACGCCATGGTCCGGGCTGCGAGATCCCAGACGATGGGCCCCAGGGTGGCCATCCAGTGCGTGCCGAGAACCACGTCGTACCCGGCTAGGGGCATCACGTAGAGATCGACGCGGAACTCCATGCCGTCGATGATGACTGGGGCCTGGCGGAGGACGCCGGGGCAGGGGACGCGTTCGCCGTTGGCCACTGTCGCCGTGAGCCGTGGGTGCGGCTCGATGTGCAAGCCCGTGAGCCGTGCGGCCGCCTCTCCGATGAAGCTGTGGGTCGACCTCGTGTCAACGAGCGCGACGAAGGTAGCAGCGCCCAGGAGCACCTGGAGTTGGACCGTGTTGCTGACGGGCACCCCAGCGACCGCGTGGAGGGAAAAGACCGGGGCCTCCGTGTCCGGCCCGTCGGCGGCTGCGGCGTCGTCGGCGATCTCGAAGCCGTCGATGTAGAAGAGCCGCCTGCAGACGCGGTTGTGCCCACGCGTAAATTTCTCGTTGCAGTTGACGCACAGGCCCTGCCGGCGGCGCTCCTCCTGCTCCGGGCGCGACAGGCGCTTCACCGACTGCCCGTCCACCGTGACTGTGGGTGTAGCCGCCTTGTCGGCTAGGGGCGCAGGGAGGGCGAGGCGCGGCGGGGGGGCCGGCAGAAGGCCACGGGGCGCAGCCTTGGCGGGCGCCGGCGCGTACTGCTCCCGGAGCTCCAGTTGGCGCGCCAGGCTCATGGCCGCCGCTAGGGACTGCGGATTGTGGACCCGCACGTTGAGGCTGAGCGGGGGAAGGAGCCCGCCGGTGAAAAGCTGGACCCGTTGCGCCTCGTCGAGGCTCCCAGCACGGGGAAGAAGTGCCTGGAAGCGGTCTTGATACTCCTCGACTGTGCCGGTGCGGCGACAATCTGCTAATTCGAAGAGGGGGGCCGATCGAAGAGGAGGACCGTAGCGCAGATTGATCAGCTCTTTGAATCGGCGCCACGACGGGGTGCCTTTGTCCGTTTGGACCTGGATGTACCACAGCTGCGCCCCGTCCTCCAGATTATAGGAGGCCATCCAGACCTTTTCTTCCTCCATGATCCGCTGCTGGTGAAAATACGATTCACAGCGGTTGATGAAGATCAATGGATCGGACTTGCCGTCGTAGCGGGGAAAATCCATCTTCTGGAACCGCGGAGGCCGATCGTTGTGGTGCCGACCGTCGTGGCCCCCGCCGGTGTTCGACGAAGGGGAGGACGTCTCCTTCTGTAGCGCGGTCACGGTCGTCTGGAGGTTCGTCACAGTCGAGGTCAGGGACGCGATCAGCTTGGCCAGATCAGTAGTGGTCGGCTCCGACATGGTTGAAGTAACCGAGGCGGTGGTGGGTTGCGGAGGTGGCGCGGAAGATGACGCAGAACGCCTGGAATCTGATACCAGGTTGTCAAGGGCGTTGAACCCTCGGACAGCTGGACCTCGACTACGCAGTTCGTAGTCGCGATCCGTCTTCTCCGGCGAGGTTATATCCCTCAGTCGCAGGCTTTGTTTGGAGAACGAAGAGGAGAGATTAGATGGAAACAACTTGCTTGCCTTTACGAAATGTCTGTTATATGAATATATAGCCAGCGGCCTCAACCAACCGGAGCAACAAGCTCCACTAATTTAGGAACTAATAATAGAAGGTTTATTCCTATCTTAACTACTCCACTAATTTAGGAACTAATAATAGAAGGTTTATTCCTATCTTAACTACTCCACTAAATTAGGAACTAATAATAGAAAGCTATTCCTATTTTCCATCTTTAGCCACTGCAAGGTTTATTCCTATCTTAACTACTCCACTAATTTAGGAACTAATAATAGAAGGTTTATTCCTATCTTAACTACTCCACTAAATTAGGAACTAATAATAGAAAGCTATTCCTATTTTCCATCTTTAGCCACTGCAGGTGATCGCACCCAGCGCGTCCTCGTGCGTGGCCCTCGCGCGCTCCGCGCGTTCCGCGTCGCGGCGCATGTCACGGGCCCGGCGGCGCCTGGAGTACGTGCGCCCGACCATGACAACTCTGAAATAATGCATGTCATAAGAAAGCTTGTCAAAATGTATATGGCTCACGTATTCATACTGATCCCAAATTAACGTTGAAGGCTTCATCATTTTTGCTCTTTCCATGCACCTTAGAATTTTATCTGATATCACATTTACCTAATTAACATCAATGTATATTATCCATGTGTAAACAACCATACCAAAACATCAAGGGCTTCATCAATTATACTCTGTCCTTGTTACATTGTCCAATATCATTAGCCCTTTGGCCTTACTAATACTATATATTGCCTACTTGTAAATAATAACACTACCTTAATACAGAGACATTATCCATTCCTAGTCATTCCAACTATGTGCCTTCTTTAGTCTTGATGCATTATCTCCGTGCGTACCTTTTAGACTATTTTAGAATGCATTCGGCTTAATTATCCTAAGTTTAATGTTTTAAAATAGTTTTCTCAAACTTTGAAATTTTATTTCTTTCAAAAATCTTATTAGCTTTTAAAATATTAATACTATTTTATTTAACCACACCTTTTTTAAGACTTGTCAAGTACAAGGCCCAATTACATGTTCTAAGTTCAGCTTAATACTGTGGGCTTTGTCAAGTAGGCCTTGTCAAGTACAAGGCATGTTTCTGTGTCTTTTGGCTTATTGATACTCTACATTGTCTACTAATCATTAATTTGTGTATCTTGAAACAGAGACATCGTCTAGTTATAGTCCCTTATAGTTTTGCCATATGCTCCTTCAATCTTGATTCATTATTTTCAGCCATACACTTTAGATTTTGAAATAATGCATTTAATGATGTATGATGTCCAGAGTTTCATTAATTCTACTCCCACTTGGATAAATCACATGCTCTTAAGAGATTAACATTTTCCATCATCTCTTACCTACTGAAAACAATATTGCCTTGTCATGTATTCATATGGACTTGATATGGAGGGCACCATCAACTTGCTCTCTTGTGATATGCCTCAATTCGGTATTTGACCTTTTGTGCTTTCAGATTCGGTAGTAATAAAGTCCATATGCGGATTTTTAGAAAAATAATTGAAAATATATGTTTTATCTGTAAAACTTTGCGATTGCTTTTAACGTTTTGAGAAATCACAAGCATTGTTCTCACCTGGTTTCTTTTATTTTCAGTCCTAAAATTTGCAGAATTTCTGTTAGACCATGAAATCGTATTGTACTTATAGTTTTTTTACTGCAGACTTTTGAAATATTTTTTTAATAAAAATATTTTAAACTTTTATGTTTTTGAAGAGTTTTCAAAACATTTGATTTCTTATAATTTAAAAAATCTTTTTAGCTTTTAACCTTTTTACCAACAGTTACTTTAGGTTTTATTAAATGTTTCATTAGTTTGATATACATTTTTCCTCTAAAATACAACAACTTGAGCTGTTGGGTAAAGTGGTTTTCTTAAATGTATCAGTACCAGGTCTCAAAAGAGGTCTAGGGTTGAAACCTCATAACTGTCAATTAAAATATATTTGTTTACCCCTGTTTGCTTTGTCTTCCCATGTTAAGATCTTTTCACGTGGCTCAAAGGCCCATGTGTGGGTTAGTATTAAGTGTTCACTCAGTTTAATCATACATTGTTAGCTTAGAATGCAACAACTTAAGCATTTTGATAAAGCGGTTTCCTGACTGGTGTCAACATGCATATATTTACGCTTATCAATAGTATAGGTCTACTTATGGTCATCCCAACTTAACTGCTGTGTCTTCATCAATTCTATTCTATCCCATATACTTTTTGTGCACCTCAAACATTGGTCCATTATCATCTATCCCTTTACGTTTACTGTCAATATATATTGACTACTACTCATTTTCATCGCAAACTTGATACGATGTCATCTATTTGTTGTCATGCTATCTAGTGCCTTCAATCTTGGTGCGTTGTAATGACTAACTTTTAGACTTATCCCTTGTTGTCATCCCTTGTAATGACTACCTTTCAATCTTGGTGCATTGTAATGCTTATCCCTTGTTTTTTTTGTTGATTTGAACTTGGTGTTGAGAGTTACATTGATTTTACTGAGACCCAAGATGCATGATATGCTTTTAGAAAATTGATCTTGTACCATTATCTATCATCTTCTCACAATGGCATTGCCTTATCATTTCTAATTGGGACTTGATATCGAGGATATCGTTAACTTATTTCCTCATTATTTACCTCATGCCTTTTTAGTCTTGATGTCTTTTTGGTTCAGTGACAAGGTCCGTGTGCAAATCATATAAAAGTTATCAACAAATACCTATTAACCGATAAAATTCTGAGCCTTTAGGATTTAGTGAAATATTTCAGTATTTTCACAAAATCTTTTGTAGAGAAATAGAAAGCCTAGAAAGGAATTGATTGATCTTTCATAAGAGAAGGTACAAGGTTTATATAGAAAACAAGGTGGGTATATGGGTAGCAACCCAATAATTCAATACTAATAACCCAACTTAACACTCTCTCAAGCTGCTGGAGTATAGACATCTAACATGCCCAGCTTGTTACAGAGATCAGAAAACACCTCAGCTGAGGCAGCTGTGGTAAAGAGATCAGCAAACTGCTTTGAAGACGGTGTGAATTGGAACATAACCACCTTCTTTGTCTTAGCATCTTTGACAAAATGACAGTCAATCTCAATGTGTTTGGTCTTTTCATGGAATGCAAAATTATGGGCAATGTAGATGGCGGACTGATTATCACAATACATAGGCATGGGCCTAGGCTGTCTGAAACCAAGCACCATCAGCAGATTTTTTAACAACACCATCTCGCATGCCGTATGAGCCATATCCTATACTTAGTTTCTGCACTCGAGCGAGACATAACATCTTACTTTTTGCTCCTCCAAGTCATCAGATTTCCTCTAATAAAGGTACAATAGCCAGTAGTAAACTTCCTGTCTCCTCGGTCACCAGCATAACCAGAATTCGAATTTTCAGAAACGCGTACATGCCTATATTTTGTGTAAACCAACCCTTTTTCTGGACAACTCTTGACGTAAATCAGAACCCTTAATGCAGCTAACCAATGAGTCTCTTTGGGATGATGCATGAATCTACTTAGTACCCCTATAACAAAGGTTATCTGGCTTACTAATCGTAAGATATATCAACTTCTCAATCAATCTTCTATATCTTCCCAGATTATCAAGTGTATGACTATCATCAAACCATAAATCCACATTAGCTTCCATTGGAGTGGTAGCAGGCTTGCATCCTAAAAGTCCTGCTTCAAGAAGATCCAAAGCATACTTTCGCTGGGAAAGAAGTACACTATTTTTGATGTGCAACTTCAATTCTCAGAAAGTATTTTGGACGTTCTATGTCCTTGGTCACAAAATGACGCTTAAGATACTTCTTAGTTTCCAATAGCTCAGTTGAATCACTACCAGACTTCTCAATTCTTAGTTTTCAATAGTCAGCAAAATTTCATCAACATAAACATCCAGAACTATAATGCCAGGCTTTGTGCACCAAACAAAGACAGTGTGATCTGAATGACACAGGTGAAAGCCAATACTAGAAATGATAAGGCTGCACTTCTTAAACCACGCCCTTGGTGGACTCTACTTGAGTCCATATATTGCTTTCTTGAGACGACAGACTTTTGGCCCTGAGCAACATAGCCTGGGGGTTGCTTTATATAAACTTCCTCTTGAAGATCCCTATATAAGAAAGCGTTCTCAACATCTAGTTGGCACAATGGCCATGACAGGTTAACAGTAATGGAGAACAGAATGCTGATAGAATTCATCATGGCAACTGGCAAGAATGTCTTAAAATAGTCGATGCCCATATGTCTGAGTATAATTATAACCTTTGTCCACGAGCTTGGCCTTATATCTATCCATAGATCCATATGGGCGATACTTTAAAGTAAAGACCCAGCGATAGCCAACAACATCTGTCGATGCCGAAATCAACTTCCAAGTTCCTCTAGAAACAAAGGCTTCCTTCTCCTCGTCCATAGCCTGCTTCCAGGCAGGTACCAATAAAGTCTCTGTATAAGACCTGAGTATAGACTCAGAAGACAAAGATAGGATAAACTGACGAAAAATGGGCTTAAGGTGATCATAAGAAATGAAATTCGAAATAGGATGATCAGTGCAACACCGTTTACCTTTTTGAAGGGTAATTAGAATATCAAGATCAAAGGGAGATGCTGATGGCGGCGGAGAGTCTCTACTGGAGCGGGTTAGCCGGAGCTGGTTTGGAGGCAAGAAAAGAACCGTTGGTGATAAGTGTAAACGTATCTGAAATCTCGAACTGGCTTGGTTGCAAGGGGGTCCGTAGTTTCTACTGGCGGTACTAGCGAAGAAACAGTAAAAGCAGGTGGAGGCAACGACAGACACCAAATACTTCCTGATGGAGGGATTATAGCACTGATATTCTTTTTGTGTTATAGAATACCCAACAAAGACACACTATATAGATCTAGGAGATAACTTGTTGAGCCCAAGAGATAAGTCCTGAACGAAACAAGTGCAGCCAAAATCACGAGGAGTCATGGAGAAATGTGTTTTGCTAGGAAAGAGACGAGAATGGAGATTTTTTTATTGAGAACAAAAGATAGCATCCTATTAATCAGATGACAAGTACTTAACACAACATCAGACTGTAAATATTCAGAACACTCATATGAATCATTATGGTTTTAGCGACATCATAATGTGTCTTTGTTTGCGTTCAACAACTCCATTTTGTTGGGATGTATGAAAACAAGAGGTCTCATGAATAGTCTCAATTTTGGAATAAAAATTAGATACATTTGTTTTAACATACTCTAAGGCATTGTCGATACAAAGCACAGAATTTAAGTAGAAAACTGATTTTTTTATTTTATTAATTAAAAGTTTACTAACACTAGAGACTTCTGACCTTTTTTAGGAGATAAAATCACGTCATGCGAGAGAAGTCATCAACAAAGAGCAGAAAATATGTAAAGCCCTTATTAGAGGGCACCACGACTAGGACTCCAGACATCAGAATGGACTAACTCAAATGTAGAACTAGTACGATTACTGTCTCGACTATGAAAAGTAGCACGATGATGCTTACCTAACTCACAAGACTCACAACTTAAAAAAAATAGAGGACTCATCAGGAATAACAACAGAAGCTTCTCTACAGAAGGATGATTTAAGCGTCAGTGCCAAAGTAAAACTGGATCAGGCTGGCCTGCAACCAAGCCAGTAGGGGTCACTCAATCATCCAAATAGTATATGCCTCCTCTCTAATGCCCCGAACCAATCCTCTTCCCACTCGACAAGTCCTGAAACACACAATGAGAAGAGAAAAGAGTTATTTTGCAGTTATTATGTTTAGTAAGTTGGTTGATAAACGAGAGACTAACAGGAAATCGTGGAACATATAGGACATCAGTGAGGGTCAAGGATGGAGTAGCGTGAACTATCCCATTTTCTAATACAGGAGAATGAGTACCATCAGCAATTTTAATAGAGGAGTTGACACGTGATAAATTTAATGAAACAAACTCTTGTTTAACACCAGTCATATGGAATGAGGCTCCTGAGTCTAATATCCAGGGCTTTTGAGGAGAGGAAGTATAGACGTGCTTACCTGAAACAGATGCATGAGTCGCTGAAAGATCGTTCTGAGAGAACTCTAGCTGTCAGAGTCTATCATACTCCTCCTGCGCTAGTACAACTGTAAAAGAGCCAGGAATAGCAGATGAAGAACTCTGAGAAGTATCATATGGGGCAGGAGGACCAGAATCAGATAGCCGTGCCACTCAGGTCAACCAAATTTCTCCCAGCACTTTTCGGGGATGTGATTATTACGTCCACAATGCCTACGTTGTTGGGGGTCTTTCTCAGAGGCACTATTCCACGTCCACCTCTAACGAGTCCACGTCCTTGTCCTCCAAAATTGCGGCCACGACCACAACTTCTGCCATGCCCAGAAATCATGGTAGATTGCTCAATGGATGGTGCAGATGAAACATCGGATCCAATAGAGACCCGCATAACTCTCGAGGTGGTAGTCAACGTGGGAATACTCTCCTTCTAGTATCTGACCCCGCACTTGAGATCGTAGTGTAGGACTCAAGCCAGATAGAAATTTTGATACCCTTAGATCCTGACGATATCCCCTCAGTGTCGCCGCATCAGTAACAGCAGGCTAATGCATCTCTAACTCATCAATAAGACTTTTGAGTTTACCATAGAACTCAGACACAAATCTATCTCCCTGTTTGACCTCAAACAAACGCTCATAAATCTCAAACACCCTCGAGGGTTCTTCTCATTACCATACATCACCTTTAGTGTATCCCACGTCTCCTTGGCAGTAGTCAAGAACATAACACTACCGCTAATCTTTTCCTCCAGACTGTTGAGAAGCCATGTCATTAAAGAATAATCTCCAGTAAGCTAGGTCACATAAGTAGGATCTGTGTAATAGCAGGTGGAGCTTGAAGGAGTTGAGCCAATTTGTTTTGAGCGCCAATGAATATACGGAACGCCTGCGCCCATAACAAGTAGTTGGATTCATTCAACTTTATCGTAGTCCCCAACATTGTCTTGGGAACAAAAGTCTCAACCATCGAGAGGAGATCATAGTGGAGGAGGAGCTTGTAGTCTCAGACATACTAGCAAGTTAGATAGATTATCAGAAATCAGACAATAGTAGTAGTAAACAGCCAGTAAGCGAGAGAAACAAGCAACTTAATTACTGATAGAGGCATAGACAGCCAGAATTGCATTAAGGAACGAATTTCTCAGCCTGAAATAGCGAGATCAGATAAAAAAATTGATTTTTAAGCAGTAAACAAGTCAGATCTCACCAGAGAAGTCTTGTAGAGCATCCAAATAGCCAGATCAGATGTAAAAAAATCTAATTTTTGAGTAGTTATGGCGATGTTTGAGATCTCTTGGAGAATACTTCCGGGTGGCATTACTCCTTGGAGAAGAGGGAAGGGTGGCGGCAACCTAGGAGTGATGGCCACACCTCTTGGAAGGGTGGCGTTGCCTAGGAGTGATGGCGACACCTAGGAGTGTTGGCGAAACTCCTTGGAGGAGAAGGAAGGTTGGCGGCACTTTCCTGGAGACTTTGGAGAGGGTGGCACACCTCTTGGAGGTGTTGGAGAAGATGGCGGCAACCTAGAGGTTAGGTTTTTAAGGTTAGGGTGATGGTTGAGGAGAAGGAGAATTTTGAGAAGATGGTGGTGGATTTTAGGTTAGGGTTTCTCTAGCTCTGATACCATGTCGAGAAATAGAAACCATAGAAAGGAATTGATTGATCATTCATAAGAGAAGGTATAAGGTATATATAGAAAACAAGGTGGGTATATGAGTAAGAATCCAATAACCTAATACTAATAATAACCCAACTTAACATCTTTAAAGTACTTATAGTTTTGTGTTGAGCATCTTTCTGAAATGTAAATAGATACTTCCAACTTTACCTTTTCAAATAGTTTTGTCAAAATTTTACATTTTTAAACATCTTCGAAAACACTTCAGCTTTCAAAATATTTTATGTCAAATATTAATTAGGTGGAAACTTACTTTTTAGACTTATCAACTTCATGAATGGAACGTGTATTGGGACTCATCCCACCTTAACAATGAAGACTTCATCAATTCTATTCTTTCACATGAAAATGTGCAACTAAGACATTGTCAAATATGTGGCTTCAAACTTGGTGCCCCTACACTCCTTTTAAAATTATTAAGAATGCATTCTTTCTCTTTATTTTATTCATTTGCACCTGTCAGAAGTTTAATTAATTCTACTTCCATTTGAAGAAATTTTGTGCTCTTAGAAAATTGATTCAATATCATCATTTTTCATCTACCGACGTTCGTATTGCTTTCTTATCATTACTCATCAGGGATTATTATTACGGCCTTTAACATTTTTTCTCATCTTTGTGGCCTGTTTGACAACCCATATATGTCGAAGAATACTCTTCTCGAAAAGTGCAAAAATGATTTTTTTTTTATAGATTCAACATTTTCTTTACTTCTACGGGCCATCACTCCTAATTTGTGTTAAAGTTCCTATATGTTTTTTATGAGGATTATTGAAAAGTATCTTTTTTCTCTTCATAACTGTGCCATAAGTTTTGAAATTTTGTTAAATCATAAGTGGTGTTTACAGCTAGTTTATTTTAATTTCAAAGTTCTAAACTTTTGATGAATTTTTCTCAAACTATTTGATCCTTTTTTTACGCATAGTTTTTTAACTTAGCACACTGTTTATAAGTGATAAACTATGATCCTTTTAAAAGGATTCAGTCCCAAATCATTTCCACTCAAATTCAACCCCCAACATTTCAAATGCAAGATCCACTCCGTTCAACTTGATATACATTATTTGAAGTCTCTAAAAATAAAAAATCATGTCATTTGAATTTTTTTGCTTATCCGTCAAGTATGTGTAAAATGGATGACCGAAAATAGCATTTTGCCTAAATCTATGACTATGTTGGGGAATGGCTTTCACGATGACGATAAATAAGAGCAGATCAGATCAGAAATAATGCATAAGATTGCAAATTTATCACAAGACAATACACACAGAACACCAAAATTTACGTGAAAAACCCAAACAGAGAAAAATCATGGAGTCGTTCGCAAATCCACTATTATCGAGATATTACAGGGAGAAGAGAACCTCACAGTCGCTCTTTACAAAAGCTCTCACCGCTTCGTTAAACCCTAATTACTGCGCATCTCCATTTATAGAGAAAATTAGGGTTATAAATTGTGACATCCCTAAACTGTCCTTGACACGTGGCTTGAGTTTTCTGTATTGTGAAGCTTCCAGGCTGGACCGCATTCGTTGCGCCTCGTCGCGCCTGGGGATGTTACTCTACTTTGTCGCTCGGAGTGCTCCTCCGGAGACTCCGAGTGATCCTCTGAGCACTTGAACGTGCCACCATCTGAAACTCCATGCTCGCCCACACTCGCCTGTAGTACGCCTTTACTCTGGGAGTTCACAAGGTGGTTCAGTTCTCGGGAGACTCTTCCCGAGGCCTCGCCTCCGAGTCACCGAGGATGGACTTCCCGTCCTCCTAACTCCCACCACTGCAACTGGGTCTCTCAGTTCTTCTAACATAGTGTGTCTCCGAGGGCTGTCTTATGTCAAGGTCGGCAATCAGGCTCCACAACTTCAGCACTTTAGACGTACAAATTCTCGATCCGGCCATTTGATCATGATCTAAATATTTAAAAAAAAACCTACACCAATTTTTGTTAGGTTTAAAATATTATACACCATTAAAATAAACAACTCACTACTTTCGGCCGTTCGTTTGCGACCACTTGATGAATAAGCAACGAATGCCATGATATTTGGTTTTTAGAGACTTCAAATAATGTAGATCAACTTGAACGGAGTGGATCTTACATTTGAATGTCGTGGGGTTGTATTTGAGTGGGAAGGTTCAGTCCGTATCCTTTTGAAAGGATCCTAGTCATCTCTTGTTTATAATGTTTTATCATATGGACATTCCCTAATTTTATTGCTTTTAAATAGTTTACTGAAAATGATATTTTTGTCTTTTGAAAACCTATGATAGATTTCAAATATATACTTTTTAAAATCTACTATTACTTTAGGTGTCTGCGTACATCATTTTGGACTTATGACAATTTACATGGCCCACGTCTCGCTATGCATCCAAACTTTTGATAGGCAGAGTTCTATCAAAATTTGACATTTTTTATACTTTCAAAAAATTTATATTAATTTTCAAATTATTTTCTAACTATTAGTTTTGGTGACAAGTACATCTTTCTATACTTATCGTCAACCTATATTACCTTGTATCAATACACATCCCAATTGACAATGAGGTTTCTTAAGTTATATTCTATCATGAGTAGATCGTGTGCCCATTAGACTTTGATATGATATCATAATCTCTCTCTTTAGACTCAGCAACAATGTGAATTGCCTACTTATGATTAATCGTGGAAACCTTGGTACGCACACATCTTCAGTTAGTCCTTCATACTCATGCTTTATGAACCTCCCAATCTTGATTCAGTAACCCTGTTCCATACCCTTTAGACTTACAGAGAATGCATATATACTAGTTTTTTTTCTTGATGTTGAGAATTTCACAAGTCATATTATACTCATCAGTTTTTTTACATAAACATAATTAAATGCCCTAAAAATTGCTTTTTACTCTTTAGCATAGGCTTTAGAATGTTATTGTTTTCAAATATTTTCTCAAATTTGACCTTTGGACTTTTGTAAACTTCCGGTTTCAAAAATATCTCCAACAATTTTTGGTTTTAATGACATTATATATCTTTCTGGAATTTTCTACAGGTGCAATATAGATGTTCTATCAATCACAATCATTTATCTCCTTATGCTTATCAGCAATGTATATTGCCTTCTTATCTCATCCAAACTTGATATTAAGGGTTTCATTAATTCTGCTCCTTCAATATGTCTTGTGCACCTTTTATGCTTATCCTATTTTATCATCTATCTTGTGACATTTACTGACAGTATATATTGCCTAACTAATATTTTTCATCGTTACTTCATAGCTAGCACTTCAACCTTTTGTCCTGTGATGCCATTGCATCTTTTATCCTGATTTGGTATCATTTTTCTTGTCCTTTAATTTACTGACAACATATTTTACCTATTTAGGTATTGTTCTTGGTGTTCCTTAAAATAATGTTCTGGTTTTTCAAAATTTTAAATTGTTCATTAATATTCTCACTTTAATTTCAATGGACTAAAGTCGGTATATTATTTTTTATCAAAATTATCGAAGAATCTCTCGAGCTTTGAAATTCTCAGATAGCTTGCATTATTTTTTTAAAATCATAATCAGCTTTCTCAACAAGTTGCTTTAAATTTCAAAATTCTAAATTTCTCAAAAGGTTTTAAATCTTGCTCTCAATGACGTCGGATATCTTTTTGGGCTTGGTAATTATGTATATTCCTACTTATCATGATTCATAAGAATATGATCCCTAGGGTTTCATACTTTCATTTGTTCCCTCATATGGATATTACATCTACCGAATGTTGGTAAATTAATCATCGTTTTGTCTCTTTATGTTTATTGACAATGTATATTGCATACTTATTGATAGCCACATGAACTTGATACACAGGATTGACTTCGTCAATTCTACTCTCTAAGATAAGTTCCCTGCATTTTTCATATTTCTTGTATAGTTATTCTTCTCCTAACTTACTGACAACCAATATTTCCTAATGTACTCACAACCAATATTGCCTAATTATTGTTTCTCCTGTGAAATTGATATCTGGGACAACACCAATTTGCTCTCTTAGGTATGCGTGCACTTTTGATCTTGATCTAATGTCATCATTTTTACTCTTGGCTTGCTTTCAATGTTTATTGCCTACCAAGATCATTGTTCTCGATGAGCATGAAAATATTTTCTAATTCTACAATTTCTAAATTCTGGTTTTCAAATAGTTTCTTAAAGTCTGACATTTTAGAGAATTGAATTTCTGTTGTAATTGATATAAATATTTTGTACTAACTCTCTTTTAATGACATCTTATATCCTTTTGAAAACCTTTTTGGATTTACCTATATTCTCACTCATCCAATCATGACACCACGGGCTTGTTAAATGCTACATGTCTGCGTTTAGATCGCTTGCACTTTGGATATTAATCAAGTATCATTATTTATCTCATTATGCATGCTAAAAATGTCATTTATTACCATTATTCATTGGAACATCATATCGGGGAATTAACATTTCTCTAGATCTTTCATGTGCACCAATAATATCATCCATCTCACGCCAACTATACTGTAGTGATCAAAAATTGACCCTCAGTAAGATGTTGATTCGTGTCCAAGCAACTAAGTTTCATTTTTGAAGTTTCGCAACAATCAACTGCCTCCGTCACATCGGACCCTCTCGAGAGCATCCATGGTTCGCAGAATCACTCCAACCCGAACTTAAGTTAATCTCCAAGCTTTACCACCACCCAGAGCTGTCCCGGAGCGAACCCCCCGTTCTGGAGGCATCACTCGCTGGACTCACCGGCAGTCCAACATCCCTGACTTCACCCAGAAGCCCTCAGTAACAACCGCAGAGATCTTCGCCTGCAGTCATGCCGTCTCTTCTCTCCCACGCTGAAGATGTGTAATGTCATGCGCTCAAGATGGACAGTTACGAACTTCCGTGAATGCAATCTAAACTATCACGCCAGCAATCATGACCATTACAACAAATTCGCACATGAAGATCATGCAGCTACGGAAATCTCTCGAACGCCCCATCCACTTCAGGGCCTACATTTCAGTACAAATAGACCTTCTCTAAGAGAAAGGGGGGGCTCCCGACCTTCCACTAAGGTCTTGGGCTTCCCTTCAGATCCCATCTCAAAGAAACACCAATACATACCTATAATTCCTGTAAACCAACGAGATATAGTGAATTTTTCTCCTCCCAATGGTTTTTCCCAATTTGGGTTTCCACGTAAAAAAACGTGTCTCTATCTGTTTTCTGTGTTATATTTATTATTTTGTACTTATACCTTAAATACACACTCTCGCTTGTTGTGTGGATCGACTGTTTGATTATTCGCAGCGGAAAATCTCCACCACAAAATGGTGCTGTCATTGAGATTTGAGTCCTTACACTTTAGATCTCTCCCCTAAAAACCTTCCTCAAAAAACCTTATACAGATCGACCATGGCCCCAAGAATGCGAGCAGTTAATGACGCAATATCCAAAGGTAAGGCTATCAGAACCTTTGGGGGCATGACCCATTCACCATCCAACGATCAACCGCATACCAATGAGAACACCGGCTCCTCGCCTCAGGGAGCAACTGCCAGTGTCCAACCACCGCAGCGGCACAAAGACCAGCTCCTTCATATGCTCGCTGACATGAAAGAGCATATGAAAAAAAGTAAGCCTAATCAGATCGCGATCAGCAACAGGTGGCTCTCGACTGTGAGAATGTTGTCTGTGAGTTGGAGGCATTGAGGCGGCTCAATGACCAACTCCCAGACTCAAAATCACTGCCCTCCAGATAACCAGTCATCAACACAGTCAGAAAGCCAACCTGAAGTCAGTGGATCTTCTGACCTCCGAGTCCTCGACAAACTGATTCAGAAACGGATTGCAGAAGCCAAGCTGCAAGGCTACCTTAAAGCCTTCAGTTGCCAAACTTTTCGAGCTCCCCCCTCTCTAAAGACATCCGGGAATGCAGACTTGCCTACGGGCCCTTTCTCGATTGGCCTACTAAATTGAAACCCTCCGCTATGGGATTTTTCCCACTCTGAGTCTCTCACTTTGCTCCTGAGATTTTTTCCTCTTAGAGCCCCTATTTGATGTTCTGCTGATGGGATTTTTCCCCCTCGAAAACACAAACACTAGCCTACAGGCTCCCATCATCTGACCCACGGGCGGATGAACCCCAAGCAGTTTTTCTCCATTAGGTCCTTACTGGGGGGTTACGGCTCCACTGATGAGATTTCTCCCACTCGAAAGAGAAGAGATTGTGAATCCGACTCTGCTACTGGGATTTCCCCCACTCGGAGGTTAGGATCACCACTCCGCTGCTAGGATTTTTTCAACTCAGAGTAGATGCATCCAATCTGTCAATGGGTGATACCCCACTTCAGGTCCTTATAGGGTCATGGCTCCGCTGATGGAATTTCCTCCACTCGGAGGCAACTGTGAACCTGACTCCGCTGCTGAAATTTTCCTCACTCGGAGGTCCGGATCGCCACTTCGCTGCTGAGATTTCCCTCACTCGGAGGTCCAGATCGCCACCTCGCTTCTGGGATTTCCCCCACTCAGTGTTGACGCATACAGTCTGTCGATTGGTGACACCCCCACTTTAAGCCTTTTTTCAATTTGCAAGTAACTGGAGAGCCTATGATTGCACGAGACACATGGTATATACATGAGGGTTTTCTTTTTTGGATTGTCCCCTAGATGTACTAGTTTCGTGTAATTGTAGGCTGGAGGAATCAAGAGTACCAGAGAAGGTACAGTCACCCATGTATTATCCAAAGCTCACCTTTGTGAATGTGTGCATGTTACTCATCCCGGGATGATATAGTTTCGTGTAATTGTAGGCTGGAGGAATCAAGAGTACCAGAGAAAGTACAGTCACCCATGTATTATCCAAAGCTCACCTTTGTGATATAGTTTCGTGTAATTGTAGGCTGGAGGAATCAAGAGTACCAGAGAAGGTACAGTCACCCATGTATTATCCAAAGCTCACCTTTGTGAATGTGTGCATGTTACTCATCCCGGGATGATATAGTTGTGTATGACGCCTATGATCATGCGTGACACATGGTATATACATGAGGCTTTTCTTGTTTGGATTATCCCCCGACATACTGGTGTCATGTGATTAAATGCTGCACATACATAGTCTTTTCGTCCCTAGCTATTTTTTTAATACTGCATCTAACATTTAATTCGAGATGCATTATTCCATGTTTGCATGTGCATCATCCCTCCGCTGTGTGGGATTTTCCTCCCTTGGAGGCCTAACTTTGCTGTAGGGATCTCCTCTCAGAGTCCCAAGGTCACGGATCCGTTGATGAGTTTTTCCCACACGAAAGCGACTATGAACCCGATTCCGTTGCTGGGATTTTCCCTACTCGTAGGCCCAACTACGCGACTGGGATTTCCCCTATTCGGAGGATAAAATTTGCATGTACCACTGATGGGACCACCCCTACTCAGGAACACCACAAACCTACCAAGCCATCCACATGCTAAGTCAAATATCCTGGAGTTAAGGACAAGCACTTCGAGGAGACACGATCAGTTCCAAACAACACAAATGGTAAAATAAATCAAGCAAGATTTATGCAATTATTTTCATTCCAACTACAAACATTTATTCCAAATCTTTCCATTCTTATTACATTACTTTAAACTACTTGATTACATCTAACATGAGTAATACAAGATTATGTCACATTTCTGTGTGTATATTTTTGAAAAAAAATACAGATGATCACCCTCCTATCCATCCAGTCCTACCAAACATGTCTCTGATGCTGAAGCAAAAAAGATCTGCCTATCGGAGAACACTTCACGGGGGCACAACTTTCTCCTCTCCACCATCCAAAGATCCCGAAGGATGTTTAGGAAATTCCTTCATAAAAATAAGAGATCCATCAAATGAAGAACCTTCTCCTCTATACTTGGAACACGCCTCTTAGGAAGCTAGGAGGACTCCAACAGGACATACTTCATTCGTATTTGTATCAATTTATACTTTATTTTTAATCTATATACATTATTTGTATTTGTATCAATTTATATTATTGGATTGTTATAATAATAAATTACATTTGCATTTCAGAACTTGTAGCAATTTTGTCAAAATTTATGAATTTTATTGATTTTTTAGGGATTTTAAACATTTTTAAAAATATATAGTTTAAAAATCCAAATTTTGAATTTAAAAAAAACTAAAATTAATCGGGCCGACCCGACCTAGCCCGGGCGGATCAGCAGTCCGTGCTCGAGTCCCCTAAAGGGGGGCTAGGTACTCGTTATTTGCGGAAGGGTCCAGGCTTGGCCCGACCCGATCTTTGACCCGTCGGTGTCGGGCCGGGCCGGGCCAAACCCGACCTGTTTCGCACCCTTACTCCTTTTATGGCCGAAAGAGGGATACAAAAGATCTAAACAAATATGGTGAAAATCTCGCACGATCTTTAACTTAATTTACTTTAATCACTCGATTCTCCAATTAATCACTTGATTCTCCAAAATTTTTGGCTTGATTTGTTTTTAACTGCTTGATTTGCTCTCATGCAGATCTGAATTTGAATTGATGTAGTTGGGCTTTAGGCTTGTAAACTTTCATCTTTTAGGCTTCTTTTTTTGTTCTTTATTCAAAACAAACTTATGCATAAAAGCACTAAAAAAACCCAAATAGCATTATTTATGAACAAAAAGCAAATGAATAAGAGTATAAAAGTGTAATAAAATGATGTCAATCACAAATCACAGGAAATACAATCATTTGGTGCTGCCTGTCATAGGCTGTTTCTTTCGATATAGATTCTGTTATGCTTATTAGGAGTTCTTGTAATTGTGTGCTTGTTAATTATGGTTTTGTTCAGTGCCTTATGTTGTCTTGTTAATTGTTTCAAGTGGACAGGATGGAAAGTGGACGTGCTTCTGTAGATCTTCTTCCAAACTTCGATGTTGATAAATTATTTGGGAGGTTTGTCATGCTGCCTTTTGTATCTCAGTCTGCTATGGTGGGGCAGTTTCTTGTGCTAATCTTAATCATGTTGCAAGTAGTCTTTGCATCACCGGGCATTCCATGTGTGGTTAAATGATCTGCGTTTAAGCTGTATGCATAAAATAATTATTTTAGAACTTTGAACCTGATGAATTAACTAAAATTTCATGTAGATACAAATATCACATTTTTGTGTAATACACTGAGATGAGTTTCATCGTGTGGACATGGGTCATTGGTTCAACGGACTTGTAGCATGCTTATATAGGTTTATTTTGTTTGAAATCGTACGATGCGTCTCATTATAGAGTTTTTCAATTACTTTTGTTTCTTTTTTTTTGTCTCATTTACAAAGCCAAACTTTTGATGAGGGCTGAGAGATAATAATTTTATGTTCACTTTCCTCTGTTTTGGGGAAGTTTGGGGGGGGGGGGGGCACTGATAGAGGGACGTGGAGGCGGCGGCAATGGTAGAGGGGGGCGACACTATATGGAGAGGTGGGAGGGTGATGTTTGAGGAGAAAAAGGAGAATTTGAGAAGGTGATGGATTTTAGGGTTAAGGTTTACCTTGCTCTGATGCTATGTAGAGAAAGTTTCTCTAGAAAAAGAATTGATTAATTTTCATGAGAGAAGGTATGAGGTATATATATAGAAGACAATGTGGGTATATGGGTAACAACCCAATAACTCAATACTAATAACCAATCTTACCACAAATATTGGCTAGTTCTTCTACTATCGTTTGAACCATTAGTCAACTTGAAACTGAACCTATGTTTGAGTCTTTACCACCTAAAATATAATGTCTTAAACGTAATGCTTAAATTAAAAAGAAAAGATGCTCGATATTATGTCCAGTAATCAATAGGAGATATTATCTTGCTAAGGGATCCACTATTATTAATTATTAAATAGCATGCTTGTGTAAGTTAACAACATGATTGTGTGAGATTAATTTGTTTCAATTATCTTGTTGAAATTAAGTTGTGATGCTCATTTGGGAGTTATATTTTTTAGCTAAGGACAACATCATCTATTGGGAAACTAATTAGTTTTGTTGAAAATTTGATGTCGGTTGATTCCCATTAAGCACATGATTTATGGAAATTTTGAATCTAAAAGTAAAAAAATGAATGGATTATACTAAACCATCCAAATTATCTCCTGTCTCCTTTAGACTTGTTCTCACTATCTTTTACGCTTTTTGAGATCATAAAGTCCTAGCTCACTCTATTTATAGCTTCAATGACAAGAAGCTTATCAAGAATGCTATAGGGAAGATTAATCCCATGAGGCATCCAGTAGCACTACGAGCAGTGTGTTTGACAGATGGTTGAGTCTCTTTATGTAAGCCCGTCCACCACAATTAGGGAGAACATTGTATGGAACCTCTTTTTTTAGAAGAAACCGTAATGCCCAAAAGCCCCCCGACGTTTCATTAAAAAGTCCTTAGCGAAACAACCTTAGTGAGGGAAAAGGTCTAGAATAGATTAACCATATCAACAGTTTGACGCAGATAATCAGATAAAGATGGACTCCAGATAAAGATGGACTCTCGTCCACCTCATTCAAATCTGGATGGTCGACTTAACCGCATCCTAGATAAGGGATTAAGTGTTCAAACCAATTAGGACTTCCTAGCCTTATCCAAAGACATGACTTGTACATATATGAAAACCCTTCCAACAATAAGAAGAGATCGGAATCCAGAAACCTTAGCTCACAAGAGAACCCTCACCTGTAATCGCTATTGACATAGTGAAATTTCTCTCTCCATGGTTTTCTCCCATTTGGGTTTTCACGTAATTCTCTGCGTTTGCATTGGATTTTCTGTGATTTGATTTTACTCCCTCCATTATTTTGGTGCGTAGATTAATTCCTTAGAAAATTATCCACAACAATCATGTAGAGCAAGATTGGGGTGGTGGTAAGGGAGGAGTTAGTAGGAGAGAAGAGAGTGAAGAGGCAAAAAGGAGTTTGGTGTTGGTCATGTGGCGGTGACAGGGTAGGGGGAGAGGTGATAGCAGATAAGGTTCTAATGAAATGAAGAGGGGGATGGGGTGGAAGGGAAGATGGAGACGAGTCAGTTGAGAGGCAAAGGCAAAAAGGGGGTTTTGGTGACAGTCATGAGGTGGAGAGGAGTGAGTTGAGAGGCAAAAAAGAGGAGTTTGACGACAGTCATGAGACGGAGAGGAGTCAATTGAGAGGTAAAAAGGGTGGAGAGAAGTTATTTGAGGCAAAAAATGGTTTGGTACTTACCATGTGGTAGTGATGAAGGTATGAGAAGGAGGTGATAGAAGATGAGGTTCTAATGAGATGAAGTGGGGGATGGGGTGGAAGGGACGGGGGTTTGGCAGCGGTCATGACGTGGAGAGGAGTGAGTTGAGAGGTAAAAAGTAGTTTGGTATTGGCCATGTGGTAGTGATGAAGGTATGGGAAGCAGGTGATAGAAGATGAGGCTGGAAATGAGGATTTAGGCATACCTGATTCGATCATGAGGAAGATGCCGGAAGTTGCATGATCTCTAGGACTCGGAGTTGATGAAAGGGATTCTTCTCTCCAACTAGCAAGTTCCTTTGATCCTTAGAGGAGATGAAATGCCTCCAAGAGAGAGATTAAGATGTAGTAATGGAGAGAGAATCCTACTCATGATATATATGGCATCAAGGAATTTTAGTTCAACTCAACATAGATTTAGGCCCTTGATTAATAACATAAGTTTCGCACGTGTAGATAAGTCTTACATCTTAACTTAAATGCACTTATAACTAAGTGCAGTTGAAACGTGTCTAAACTCAAATTCTTTATTGGGTCAAACAACATAAGCTAAATTAGACGGGTACAAATATTCAATTGACTTGATTAAGCTTAAATCTAATAAGACTTGAAAACAAAATAAGTCTAACATCCCACCACCCACATCTTGCTCACGTATTTGAGTGAGCTGGAGTTTCTGGATGGGACAAATTTTACATGTACCCTCTCACTCTAATCCTCTTCTTTTGTCTTCTCCTTCATGCTTAAAATCTAATAAACTTATTTTTCTCTCGTTCTTCATATCTTTGCTCTAATGATACCCAAAGATTAAGTGAATGGTTGGTTTTTATTTTAATGTAAATATCCTTAATTTCAAGTTAAAAAGTTAGGAATTAGGGCTTGATTAAGGGCATGAACATAATCTTTAGTGCATTAAGTGCTGCAAAATGAACTACTAAGTTAATAAGTCAAAAGCAATCATATCACTAAGAATTTAGTTAGTTGTAAGTACATGTACGGTTAAGTTAAGGAGGTAACAGGACTTGACTAAGCCTTTGCTTTATAGAAGTTTTTTTTAGAACATATAACTTTATGTTTATATGAAATAACATATCTGACCTTGTGTTATTCATATTTTCCTTCATGACTTTTTTCGTTTTGGAATATATTTTGGCAAAAAAATAATTTAAGCTATCCGTCTCATTGCCATTTCAACAAGAAATAATTGTGCTAGATGTAAATATAAAATAATGTGGATAAGTTGAAGTATGATTTATAACATAATAGTGATAAATAGAGTTTAGTTTTTATCTTGTAAATTATAAAAATTAAATTTAATTATGATTTGATTTGTTAGTGTTCCCCACTAATTGTTATTTTTCCTGTTTACAAAAGGGGAAAATCTACGAAATAATTTAAAAAAAGCAAAGGTGTATAATTATTAGAGGGAAAAGGGCGTAACTGAAAAACTACAAAATTGGGGAGTCGAAAATAGCCGTTGCGCCTCACCGCCTCTGTTTTGAAATTAGACACGCTCATGTCCGAATTCGATTCGGGGAGTGCTTTGTTGGCTTAATTCTTCGGATTTATTATGCCTCAGCTTTCACTAGAATTAAAATCGCCCCTTTGAATCTCTCCCTCTCACTCTCTCAGAGAATCAAGAAGAGCAACGAGAAGAAACCCAAATCCCCTTCTTTTCCCTCTCCTCTTTCTCTAATTCTCTCCAATCCAAACTCAAATCCAAACCCTAAGCAAGAAGAAACCCATTTTTCGTGATGTGATGAGGAACAATCATGATGATGGAAGAAATCGTCGGCATTTTAGGTCAGTGAAATTAACCTCTTTTTTCTATTTGCCCTTTTCTTCTTTCAATTTGGGTCCTAAAGATTAGGGTTTTGATGAACATGAAAGATACTGTTTTGGGTTTTAATTGAGAATAATTTGCATGCGGTGGGCCATATTCTTGATTATATTTGATTTTTCGTTTACTTTTGGTTGCCCTCTTTAGAAATTCTAGCTTTCTTTCTGCCCTCTTGATTATATTTGAGAATAATTACCCATGATTATATATGATTCATAAAATTTCACGTCAATACAGTATCAAAGACGTGCAGTGACTGGTTTTTTTCATTCTAAGTGTAGATTCTAATTATTAATCTATTGGCTTATTTATTCTTTCCCGTCTCTCTCTCATGTGTGTAGTATAATTAATCTAGTGCCCTTTGACAATCTGGTGTATTCTCATTGGTGCCTGCCTCTCTATCTCTCTCATGTGTTCATGTATGTGCTTGCGTGCACATAATTATATTGCTAATCCTTTGTGCCTTGTGATTTTTTGGAGCTTTTTTCTTTCTTGTTTATCCCCAAAACTGCATGGAAACTAAATGGCTACAGTACCAGCCAGGATTTCTTCATCAGAATGTTGCGCAATCAAGAACTGATATGTGCATATGGATTCAGCCACAGTAGAATGTTGCAATTTCTGACGAAATACAAAAAGTTATAAAGATAAAATGTGAAATGAATTGATTATTGTGAAGTCATAATTGATAAACTGGCCCTTAACTAAAACTGAAGGCGGCAATCTTTGTATAGCTCTGCTAACATCACAGGATGGGATGAAAGACTTTGTTGTGGTTGATTAATTGTTACTTTTAACAATTAAACTATTTCAACTTATTTCAACATATTTCTTTTTGCTGCAGAGCAGCAGTAATGTAAAGCTTAGTTTCATGGCTCTACCTTTTGGTGATTTGAAGTTGGTCCTTGGATTTTTCTCATACTGTCAAGAAAAACATTGTTTGGCATGAATCTCTACTGGTATGAATTCTATTTTCTGTTTCTTATTCATGAAATCAATGAGAATAATAGTATGGAGATTGACAGTGTCCTTAGTCTAGTGGTTTGGTGCACAAACTTAATTGGCTGTAGAATTACAGTAAGAGCCTTTTTTTACCTTTGAACCTTTTGCTTGATCGTTTTATGTCTTTCAGCTGAAATTCTGGGAGGGCTTTGTTTCTGTATCTTTTATTGTTTCATTATTGCATAGCTTTGTAGGAAAATACCAAACAGAGATTTTTCATCATTGCTCTTTTTTTTTTCTTCACCTTACCCAAAATCTTATATCAGCCTTTAGGATTGATGTTGCCACTCCATTTCATGTAGATCTGGCATTGTTGAACATTTCAACCTTCAAGGTGTATGTGCTGCTCGGGTTGATCTGCAAGGCACAGTGAAGGCACATCATGAATATGGGAATTAGAGCCCTTGTTAATGGTTGACAATGCCGTTCGTTAAATTCATTTGCCTTCACAGGTTTGCATGCTCTTTTCACAGTAGAAGATGAGTAATGGTTTAGTTATGACAGTGCTGGATTTCCCTTGAATGTGGGACAAGGGAATGGGATTAAATTGAGGCGTGGGTTTTTATATTCAGGGTCTTCAAAGCCTACTCAGGTTAGTTCCTGGATGCATAATAACTACCTGTAAAGTATTTACAAACTTACTGGGAATGCGATCGAAGTAATGATTACAAATGGGATCAGATACCAAATTTCATTCGCAAAAATGTTTCACCTCAAGAGATCAACTAAAATTAACATGAATCAGGGTTAAATATTCAATTGCAATTTAAAAGATAATCGCTACCACAAGTGAACTAAATACTGGAATTGATGATATTTTAACATGAATCGAGCTTAATGCAAACTAGATTAAAGTTTCAATTGCTATTAAAGTATAATCTCTATCACAAGTGAATAAATACTGGAATGGATGATATTTTAACATTGAGATAGCACCTGAGAATGCAAAACAGAAAAGAGTTGTGTATTAAATCGATATTCATGAATGATGTCAAGTTATAGGTGAGTTACATCTAACTGACAGTGATAGTATAACTTAATGCAACAATTAGGAAAACACCAATAGTATAGACAAAATATGATTGGAAAGCTACTGGAATTAGGACCAAGAGTTACCAACCTATCAGTCCCGATAGAGTCAACGACATACATAATAGCTTGAGTGTAAGGAAAGTAGCATCTCCAGTTTGCCTGCATGAGTGAAAATAAAAGATTATATCCTCATGGGTTGCGCAAGCACTTGATGAAAGAAGAAAAAGAAATCGGCGCCATGAAAACTTCCATTTTCATTGTTGGCCCTCTAGAATACCCAGTTTGGTTCTTTGAGGATTCTTCTTAAGTTTCAATCTCATTGGTCATAAGATGCAAGTTTTATGTCAACGTGATCTAAGCATTATTTCTTTAAATTTGTGTTTAGTACTTTGCTTATTCAAAATTCTAGACACACTTCCCCTTGAATTCACATTGGACCTAACATGTATAAATACAGACAATTGGATCAACCTTATAAATAATTTCAGAAATAATTTTAGTTTTGTGTAATTTATTATTAATATATATTATATTAATTATTTATCGCATATATATAGAGTAGTCTTCGTGTGAGAAACTTTCTCACACGAAGACCGTTAGAAAATCATATAGGGGCGATCATGTGGGTGATCCGAACCGTTCATCTTGATCTATATACTTTATTTAGGCTACCAATAAAAAATCACGTGAGTTTAAGTCTTTTTACCCATGCAACAAGTGGTTACAAAACATATGTTTATTCGCCGTAGAATAAACATGTCACTTGATGCATGGGTAAAAAGACTTGGAATCGCGTGATTTTTTATTAGTAGTCTAATTAGAGTATGTAGATCAAGATGAACGGTTCGGATCATCCATAAAATCTCTCTTATATGGTTTTCTCACGAAGCTTATTTTGAGAAAGTTTCTCATTTGAAATTATATATATATATATATATATATATATATATATATATATATATATATATATATATATATTGAAGGTGGGTATCCAGTTGGTTTTTCGTGAAGCATTTCAAAAATATTTACAAAGACATTAGTTATGAGCCATTTATTATTAATATATAGAGATAGACTTGTGTCCTTCCGTAAGGATTTGAGATCGAATCCTTCCCACTCAAATACCAACATCCAACATTCGAATACAATATCCACTCCGTTGAAGTTGATCTATATTATTTCAAGTATCTATAAATCAAAAATCAAGTGTTTTGAATACTTTTTGCCCATGCATCAAGTAGGGGAAAGATAGACGGTATAAATAGTGAGTTGGTTAGTTTAACGGTGTAGAATATTTGAAACCTAACAAAAATTAGTTTGTAGGGGTTTTTAAATGTTTAGATTATAATGAAATGGCCGGATCGAGAATTTGTATGTCTAAAGACATATAGATCTAACCAACTCACTACTTTCGGCCGTCCATTTTGCGCTGCTTGATGGATGGGCAAAAAGGATTAAAATCAGTTGGTTTTTGGTTTATAGAACCTTGAAATGATATAGATCAACTTCAACGGAGTGGATCTTGTATTCGAATGTTGGAGGATTGAATTTGAGTGGGAAGGATCCAGACTCGAATTCTTTTAGAAGGACACAAGTCTATCTCTTAATATATATTATATTAAAGTTTTTCTATAGATAAATAACAAAATTACAGTTAAAAGTCTGTTTATTTATAGTTGAAGTTTACAAAATAAGGCTATATCCCTTCACTGATGTGACACTCGAAGTAAGTAAACTTGAATCCTTTAAATACTTTTCCCACTTGCTATATTTAAGCTACTCTTTTATTTTTAATAATTTAGTGGAATAATGTGGATTACATGCTTGCATGTATGTTATATAGGGATATGTATGTTTACATATGTATGCATGTATCATGTATGTATGTATGTTTGTATTTATGTATATATGTATGTGTCTGTGCTTGTGTTTATATATATGTATTTGTGTAGATGTGTATGTGATTATATCTATGTATGTATCCATATATGTGAGTATGTGTATATATGTGTATGTATCTATATATGTGACTATATAGTGTCTTTATATCGTTGTGTATTTGTATATGTGAATCTAATATGTATCTGTGTGTGTATTTGTATATGTGAATCTAATATGCTATGTTTATATATGTGTAAGTAGGTATCTATATATGTGAATTTATATGTGTAAATATCTATATCGATTATGCATCTAAATATGTGAATATATATGTGCGTATATGCGTACATAATGTGCGTATATGCGTATGTAACTCTGAATGTGAATGTGCGTGCGTGTATGTGTTTGTGTGTTTGTATGTATGTAATGTGTAGATGTGTATGTGATTATATCTATGTATGTATCCATATCTGTGAATATATGTGTGTTTGTCTATTTATGTGTATGTATCTATATGTGTGAACATATAGTGTCTATATCTTTGTGTGTATTTGTATATGTGAATCTAATATGTATGTGTTTATGTATCTGTGTATGTATTTGTATATGTGAATCTAATATGAGTGTTTGTCTATATATGTGTAAGTAGGTATCTATATATGTGAATTTATATGTGTAAATATCTATATCGATTATGCATCAAAATATGTGAATATATATGTCCATGTGTCTATAATGTGCGTATTTGCGTATGTATCTATGAATGTGACTGTGTGTGTGTGTGTGTTTGTGTGTATGTATGTATTGTGTAGATGTGTATGTGATTAAATCCATATATGTGAATATATATATATGTGTGTGTGTCTATATATGTGAACATATAGTGTCTTTATATCTTTATATGTATTTGTATATGTGAATCTAGTATGTCTATGTATCTGTGTATGTATTTGTATATGTGAATCTAATATGAGTATGTGTGTCTATATATGTGCATGTAGGTATATATATGTGAATTTATACATGTAAATACTTATAATCGATTATGCATCTAAATATGTGAATATATATGTCCATGCGTCTATGTGTGTGTATGTATCAATGTATGTGTATGTATCTATGCATGTGAATATATATATATATATATATATATATATATATATATATATATATATATATATATATATATATATATGCGTGTGTATATACATATAGAAACATGCATGTGTTTGTGAGTTTTTTATTTGCAGGTGTCTATTATTTAAGTATGTTTTTGTATATGTTTGTACATATGTATAATTATGCATGTTGTATGTATGTGTGTACATAGATTAATATAGGTATAAAAGTGCACAGTCAAGCTGTGCATGTTCTATAAGGAATCAAAATAATATGTTCGTGTCTCTCCTTTTCCTCATCTCTCTCATACTCGGTCTTTCTCTCTTTCCTCCCCTCTTAAGTTAGGTTCCTATTATCTTCTTTTTGTGCCATTCTCTCTCTTCATCCTTTCCACGCTTACTCCTCTCCTCTCTGCCCCAGTCGTGGGCTGCTTTACCCTAACCCAGGTCCGACCCATGGGGGAGTCAGACTCTGGCCGGGCTAGGCCTGTGCGGGTTGCCGACCCAGCTCAGTTGACATCCCTAAATGTATGTATCTATATATATGTGAATATATATATATGTGTGTGTGTGTGTGTGTGTGCGCGCGCGCGCGCGCGCGCGTGTTTGAGAGTGGTGCAAACAAATCTAGTTATATACATATAGAAACTGACATATGTATGTGTTTTTACTTGCATTTGCGTGTGTTTTTAAGTATGTGTATTTATAAATGTTCATACATATGTATAATTATGCATATTGTATGTATTTGTGTATAGGGATTAATATAGGCTTGAAAGTGCACATTCAAGTTGTGCACGTTAACTAAGGAATCAAAATAAATATGTTTGTGTCTTTCTCCTTTTTCTCATCTATCTCACACTCGGTCTTTTTCTCTCTTCCCTCCCATCTCTTATACTGGATCGCTCGTGTTTTCTTCTTTAGGCGCCTCTCTCTTTTCCTTCTTTCCACGCCTCACTCCTCTCCTTTTTGCGTCCCATGAACTAAATAGAATCAAAGGAAACAATATTAGCAATTGTCCTGCCTTCCCACAAATTTCATTAAACTCATAAAGCACCATCTCCTTAGTAGCACAACTATTAAAGCACCAAATCTCCACATTGCTAAATACATGTATCTCCACATCATGATGCTTGCTCTTGAGACAACATTATTTACTCTCTCAGATCCTCTAAGAATTGCATACTGACCTCCTTAATTACGATGTTATATAGTCATGGGCGCTAAGAGCTAACCACACCCTTTTTTTATATTCAGTGGCACCATTTCCATCAATTTTTTCTATCATTACTTCTCAAAAACCCTACCACAAGTTCCCCTTTCTTGAGATATTGTTGTTCCAGGGTGAGGATCATTAGGATTGCTGCATTGTGATGATGCTAGGACGACCAATGAAACCACTGATGCCGCCTTCTTGCAGATTACATGAGATTGCCCTTCAAAATTTCATGGCCATCAAAACTTTGCAATGGAATCAAGTCCAAATACATATATTACCTGGCCTTTAATAGGGAAGAAGCTGGTACCCTTGGGATCTTTGGTGCCTGAGACAATAGATTAAGACTGTTAAATGTTGATCTAGTTGTCGAGCAACACGAAAAGGTCCTCTATTTTATTTGTTGTCATTTCCTTTGGCAATAGGTACCTCTCAAGCCATAATACAACATGGGACATAAATGCAAACATCAACGAATGGTGATCAGGTTCCTTTTTCAGGCCACCTTTATTATGTTATATTTTTATTTAAAATTTTAATTTTTTGGTGCGGTCACAGAGTCATTCCATATTGTTCAATGTTCTCTCACTTTGTGGCAAGACTTAGAAGGTTGGCATTGATGTATTGACAAGTTTATTTCTTTATTTTTATTTATTATCATTACAAGATCTTAATGTATAATCTTTTTATGGTTTGAAGGTGGGTATCAGGTTGGTTCTCATGAAATATTTCTACAAGAGGTTAGTTATGTGTCATTTATTATTAATATTTATTTTATATGTACATATATATGTTTTTGAAGGTGGGTATCTGATTAGTTTCTTGTGAAGCATTTTAGAATTATTTACAAGAGGTTAGTTGGTTATTAATATATTTCATATTAAATTTTTATCATAGATAAATATCACAATTATAGTTAAATATCTATTTATTTTGTGGTTGAAGTTTGCAAAACAAGGCTACATCCCCTTACTGGTAAGACACTTGAGGTATGCATACCTGAATCCTTAAAATATTTTTTCCACATTGTTATATTCTAAGATATTTTGTATTTTTAATAATTTAGTGGAATAATAAGGATTTACATGCACACATGCATGTTATGTAGGGATATGTATGTTTATGTATATGTATGCATGCATGTATTTGTGTGTATTTCTTTGTATATGTATGTGTCCGTGTGTATGTACATATGTATATATGTATGTATGTGTTTGTGTATATTGTATATGATTATATCTATGTATCTATATATGTGAATATTTATGTGTGTGTATCTATATATGTGAATATATTGTGTCATTATATCTTTGTATATAAATGTATATGTGAATCTAATATGTGTATATGTCTATTTATGTATGTATTTGTATATGCGAATCTAGTATGTTTATGTGTGTCTATATGTGTATGTAGATATCCACAACAACAACTAAGCCGTTTGTCCCAAATATTTGGGTTAGGCTACATGAAGCAAAAGAGAATTACGCCGGATCGGGCACATGATTCAGCTTTCTCCACTCATTCCTATCAAGCAATATGCCTTCATTAAGACCTTTAACCTCTAAATCTTTCGTATCACCTCCATCCATGTTTTCTTCGGTCTCCCCTGCGCTCTTTTAACTTGCCCTAATTTGATATGCTTTACTCGTCAGACTGGCGCATCTGTAGGTCTACATCGCACATAACCAAATCATCATAGGCGGTTTTCTCTCATTTTCTTTTCTATAGGGCTTACGCCTATCTTAGTACGAATATCTTCATTTCTCACCTTATCTCTTCTCATGTTAACATAAATCCAACAAAGCATGTGGATCTCTGCTACACTCATCTTCTTGGCATGATATCTCTTTATAGCTCAACATCTGTGCTATTTAACTTGCCCGAATTTGATATGCTTTACTCGTCAGACTGACGCATCTGTAGGTCTACATCACACATGACCAAATCATCATAGGCGGTTTTCTCTCATTTTCTTTTCTATAGGGCTTACGCCTATCTTAGTACGAATATCTTCATTTCTCACCTTATCTCTTCTCATGTTAACACAAATCCAACAAAGCATGTGGATCTCTGCTACACTCATCTTCTCGGCATGATATCTCTTTATAGCTCAACATCTGTGCTATATAACAAAGCTGGCCTTATAGCAGTCCGATAAAACTTCCTTCAGCCATAACGGAATGCTATGGTCACATAAAACTCCTGTTGCGCTCCTCCATTTCAGCCAGCCGGCTTGGATCCTATGGTTGACATCATTATTGATCTTCCCATCTTTTTGGATAATAGAACCAAAGTACTTAAAATGACTGCTCATCGGTATTTCTTGTCCGTCTAGTATCACAATACTATAATCTTGGATATCCGTATATGTGAATATCTGTGTAAATATCTACGAGTCTTTGTGTGTATATGACTGTCTTAATATGTGTATGTATCTATATACATGAATATGTATGTATATATATGTAAATAGCATATACAAATAGAAACATATGTAGGTGTTTTTTATTTGCACCTGTGTGTTATTTAAGTATTTATGCATTTATAAATGATTGTGCATATGTATAATTATGCATGTTGTATGTATGTTTATATCTTAATGTATGTGTATGTATCTATATATGTGTATTTGTGTGTGTGTGTGTGTGTGTGTATATATATATATATATATATATATACACGCACATATCTAGAAACATATGTATGTGTTTTTATTTGCACGTGTGTTATTTAAGAATTTATGTGTATATATATGTTTATACATATGTATAATTATACTTGTATGTTTGTGTACACAGATTAATATAGGCTTAAAAGTGCACATTCAAGCTGTGCACGTTCAATAAGGAATCAAAATAAATACGTTCTAGTCTCTCTCTTTTTCTTCATCTTTCTCACACGATCTCTCTTTTTTCTCCCCTCTTACCCTAGATCGCTCATGTCATCTCCTTTTTGCGCGTTCTCTCCTTTCTTCCTTTCCACATCCACTTCTCTCCTCTCCTTTCTGTCTCATAGACCAATGGAAAACCAAGGGAACAATATTTGCAATTGCTCCGCCTTCCCACTAATTCCATCAAACTTATTAAGCTCATATTCAAGCATTAAATCTTCACATCTCTAAATACATATCTCACATCATGATGTCTGCTCTCGAGACGACATCCGTTATCTTTGAACCTCACATATCCACTAACAATTGATCCTGACCACCTCAATTAGTACATTATATAGTCATGGGCGCTAAATGCTGATCGTGCCCTTTTCTATATCCAACGGTGTTGTTTTCATCAATTTTTCCTATTAATACATCTTGAAACCCACTACAAGTTTCCCTTCCTTGAGATTTTATCGTTGCAGGGCGAAGATCATTAGGATGGCTACACTAAGATGATATTGAGGATAAAACCAACAGTAGTACTGACACCGCCTTATAGATTGCATGAAATTTGCCTTCAACTTCATGGCCATCAAAACTTTGTACAAGGATTGAAACCAAATACATATATTACATGTTCATCGCTCACGAGGAAAGAAGTTGGTACCAGTAGGTTGTTTGGTGCCTCACACCGTAGATTAGGATTGCGATAAAAGTTAGATGTTGACCCAGTGGTCGAGCAATAAGGAGAGGTCTTCTATTTTGCTTGTTTCCTTCGACACCGTGGGCCCTAAATGTGAACACCGAGGAATGGTGATTAGGTTCTTTTGTCGGATCACTTTTATAGTGTTTAATTTTTTTTATTTTAAAATGTATTTTTTCTAGTGCAGGTTACAGAGACATTCCAAAGTGTTCATTGTTCTAGAACTTGGTGCAACACAAGAATGTTGACATTGATATATTGACAAGTTTATTTATTTATTCCTATTTATTTTCATTACAAGATCTTAATATATATATTTTTCATGTTTTTGAAGGTGGGTATCTAGTTGATTTCTCGTGAAGCATTTCAGAAACATCTACAAGCATAGAGGGTTAGTTATGTGCCATTTATTATTAATATATTATATTAAAATTGTCATATATATATGTGTGTTTTTTTTTTGAAGATGGGTATCCGGTTGGTTTTTCATGAAGTATTTAATAAACATTTACAAGAGGTTAGTTATGAGCCATTTATTATTAATTTATTTTGTATTAATTTTTTGCCACAAATAAATATCATAACTATAGTTAAATGTTTATTTATTTACAGGTGTTTACAAAACAAGGTTACATCCCTTCACTGGTAAGACACTCGAAGTATATATGTACTTGAATCCTTTAAATACCTTTTCACATTATTATATTCAAGTCAATTCTTTAATTTTTTTTGAAATTTAGAGGAATAATGTGGATTTACATGCACACGTCTTATGTAGGGATATATATGTTTCTATATATGTATGTACGTATTTTTGTACATGTGTGTCTGTGTGTTTATATATATGTATGTTTATATATGTGTGTTTGTATGTGCGGTGGGTAATTCTCGAAGGAGTTATTCACGCGCCAATTTGCAGAGATTAATGGATGAAATCCAGAGATTAAACTAGAGAAAACACATTGATTTACGTGGAAACCCGAAAGAGAAAAATCACGGAGGGAGAGAATTTCACTATAATTTAGGAAACTTACAATGCTAGTGCTAGGGTTTTGAGATTAATTGATTGTCCCCTCTCACGTGGGAGGGGTTTTCTATTTATATAGGTGGTTGTCTTTGGATAATGTCACATGATTCTCATCTAACTGAACATCTTATTATATATTTATTGCTTATCATGGAGGTGGCTTGAAGCCGAACATTCCTGATTTGAATTGGTAAAGCACACGTTCGTCTTATCCAATAGGGTCTATCTAGTTGCCAATGTGGTTAATCCGTTCTCGAGCTATAACTGTGGCGTTCAAAAGAAGATTTGACTTGGAGATGGGGTACTCGTAACTGATTCTATCTCTATCATTTGGCTCCTTGAACTGCTCGGAGTTTAGATGAGATTAGGTCTCTTTTTCAAAGATTTTATGTATGGACACATGCCCCGCGATCGTCCAAGGGCTGGATGGACACGTGTCACGATCTTGAAGGGGGTCAAAAAACTCACCAGTATAGATGCTCCCTCTGCTCTCTCCCTTTGGTGGGTGGTTGGGAACGTGTCCTCGGGAATATGAGTCTTCGGGAACTTCTGAGAGAAAGAGAGAGCTCGACTTCTTGAGTTTAGCCTCGAGTTGCCTGTGTCACTTCTTTTTTTGTCTTTTAGCGGCGTGCTTCTACAGGCTGTCATAGCTTTAAATTCGCATCCAATCTGTCGTCACATTAGTCAAGTAACCGTCATTTTTTGAAGAGGTGTGACGCTCGAGATGAGTGCTGTGAATCAAGTGCAACAGTTCAGATCCGATTTGTCATGACATGTGTAGGCCTTTGGTCAAGTGGTTCTCGACTTTCTTAGGGTTTTAAAGTGCATCTCTCTTTTTCAATCCCTCAAAATTGTCCCCAATCTCTAGGGTTTTGGCAAGCTATCGTCTTCTTCCTCCTATGCCCTCCTTGTCTTCCAATCTTTCTTCAACCTTTTTCCTCCAGAGATGACGAAGGGAAGCAAGTCTGGCGCTGCTACCGGCGCAAGAAGGCTGTGGTGGAGGAGAAGGGGAAGAGATCCCATTTTCGCACCAGAGTTGGCATGAATTTCGATCCAAGAGCTACGAGGCTTCACAACCTGGCAGATGTTGATGAATACCTGACGAGATATTGTGTCCGCCTCTCTCCTGGAATCATGGTCAAGTTTTGCCCCCAGGACAACGAGTTTGTAAAGTCTTCGTCTAACGACGGTGTCTACCTGTATCCCCATATCCTGGGGACTGAAGCTGTCGCTGATGAAGGTTGTCCGCAACGTTCTGACCTACTAAAGGATCGTCGCCCCAGTTGTTGGGGGTGGCCTGATGTGCCATGCTAGGGTTCGAGGCCCTGTGTCCTAATTGTCCCAGATGCCTGTTGGCATGAGGTTTTCAGTACCGCCTACATGCTGAGGAAGACTATCCAGGATGCACGCTACTTCGTGCCCCAGAGTGGATGCGAAAAGATTATTGTCAACATGGTGTTGATAGTGATCATGGCAAGCGGGTCACCGTGGTCCAGATGATCAGTCTGTGGGGGCGGAGTCGGAGGATGAGCGTGGAGCCATCCCGACCTCTTGGAATTTGGGCCCAGTTGCTAGGGGCGGTGCGGTGCTGATCGCTGAGATCCAGTTGAAGTTGCAGGAGGTGACTATTGCGGACTATGACCGTCATAACTGGAGTTGGTTGCTAAATTCTAATAGGACTCATGTGTCCCCAGTTCTCTCGAAGGCACGACCTCAGCTAAGAGTCCGTAGGCCGTTGTTATTGAGAGGCCAAAGTATCGGGGCGAGTGGTCCCTGTCAAGCGGAAGAGGACCCCGCACAACCCTCGAGATCTCTCCTTTGTAAAGAGGTAGCTCTCGAATATATTAGTTTTTCCTCGGTAATGCAATTATTTAATGCTTGTCTTCTTTTGCAGAAGAGCAGGATTGGCTTTGGCGAGTCCGAGGAGGTGTCGGATCTGCTGTCGGCGATGCCCCTGGCCCGGCCTCGAGTGTTGGAGAGCTCCCTCTAAGCTCACAGATTCTAGTGCTCGGGGAAAATCGACGGCCGTCAAGGTCCTCGAGGAGGGTACGGTACATGTGCGCTCCATGAGCCAGTGAACATGGAGATGGAGGTGTCAGAGGAGCATCTTCTTGCAGTTGGATCGCTTCCTGAGCAGGAGGGTGCGATGGAGTCTCCATCAAGTATGACTGAAACTGGGCCCGAGCTCTTTCGTAGGTTCGAAGTGGATGGAGCTGTCGCGCCTCCGCTGGCGGAGGACATCTCGAGGGTCTCAGACCCTGTTGGCTCTTCAGGAACCGGTGCTGGGCCTCAGGTGCCGATCTCGGGGTGGCTTGCTCGAAGCTCCACATTTGGGCTATTTCTCTGACGGGGGATGAGGAAGCTGCCCTAGGTATGGAAACTTTCTTGCAGGACTGGAGGAGCTCAAGGCGCTTCCTTTGATGGGGACCAAGGTCGGGGTTTGAAGAACGAGGTCTTCAAGGTAAGTTTTGCTGGGTTTCTTCTTTGACTTGCTTTTATTTGATGTTTGACCTTTTTCTTGTTTTAACCTCAGAATGTTGTGCTTACCTCCGAGTTGCTCGGCGCTCACCGGGACGCCTTGAAAGAGGAGAGCACGATTGCCGAGGTGCGCCAAGTGGAGCTTGTTTCCAAAGGGAAGGAGGCGTGCGACAAGATCTCTCGAGTTCTGTGGGTTTGGACCATGAAGCTAAAGTCTAGATAAGTCGGGAGGTGGAGCTGGAGCGGCTACGAGGGGAGTCAAGGGAGGAGGAGACCCTGTTTAACTCAGCTGTCGGAGGCTCAGGGAGAGCTGCAGAGGAGGGGCTTGGAGTTGAAAAAGAAAGACTTGAGTTATAGGAGGTGACCTAGGAGTCACGGCGAAAAGATGTCGAGCTGCAGAACAAAGAGTCAGAACAGCAGTCGACTCCGAGGGACCTGGAGGGGTTCATCAATGTGTTGAGGAGGCGAAGGCGACGCTGTGGTCAGAAAGGGCTGCCTTTGAGGATGCGAAGGCGTGCCAACTCGTGGTAACTTAAATGAGGCGTGTGCCCAGTCTGCGGCGGAGAGTGTCAAGTAGTGACGAGTCGGTGTTAGTGGGAGATGGTCTTCAAATTCAGGAAGATAGGGGACCAAGGTCGGGGTTTGAAGAACGAGGTCTTCAAGGTCGGGGTTTGAAGAACGAGGTCTTCAAGGTAAGTTTTGCTGGGTTTCTTCTTTGACTTGCTTTTATTTGATGTTTGACCTTTTTCTTGTTTTAACCTCAGAATGTTGTGCTTACCTCCGAGTTGCTTGGCGCTCACCGGGACGCCTTGAAAGAGGAGAGCACGATTGCCGAGGTGCGCCAAGTGGAGCTTGTTTCCAAAGGGAAGGAGGCGTGCGACAAGATCTCTCGAGTTCTGTGGGTTTGGACCATGAAGCTAAAGTCTAGATAAGTCGGGAGGTGGAGCTGGAGCGGCTACGAGGGGAGTCAAGGGAGGAGGTGACCCTGTTTAACTCAGCTGTCGGAGGCTCAGGGAGAGCTGCAGAGGAGGGGCTTGGAGTTGAAAAAGAAAGACTTGAGTTATAGGAGGTGACCTAGGAGTCACGGCGAAAAGATGTCGAGCTGCAGAACAAAGAGTCAGAACAACAGTCGACTCCGAGGGACCTGGAGGGGTTCATCAATGTGTTGAGGAGGCGAAGGCGACGCTGTGGTCAGAAAGGGCTGCCTTTGAGGATGCGAAGGCTTGCCAACTCGTGGTAACTTAAATGAGGCGTGTGCCCAGTCTGCGGCGGAGAGTGTCAAGTAGTGACGAGTCGGTGTTAGTGGGAGATGGTCTTCAAATTCAGGAAGATAGGGGTGGATACGAGGACGGGAAGTGAGGCGCGGCCTCGAGATATCCACTTGAAGTTGAGGCCTTCTTAGCGAGCCAAGGCATGGGAGGTGCTTCTGGTTCACAGGTCCTATGTCGTGGAGACAAAAGCTTCTCCGCTTGCTCTTTTTGGCGACGTCGTTTTCCCAATAACTGGTCTTCTCACAGATGATGCTTCGACCGCCAGGACCTCAAATCATGGTGCCACTGAAGGGGCGGATCTTCCAACTTCCCCCTCTGAGGCCTAAAAAAAAAGTAAAGTGAGTGCTTAAGAGTATTTTTTATTTTATTTTTGTATAATTTCAATGTAACTCTCTTTTGAAGGAATAAACGAAAAGTTTCTCAACTGTTTGAATTGTCTCATTTTTGTTGTGCCTCAAGGCGCCCATGGGTGTTGACCCAGTGGCCCCGTTGGATCGTGCCTCGGGTTTGCCGGGTTTGGACGAAGGGGGAGCCTGTCCTCAGGAAGGAACCGCTAGAGAACTACAAATACCCTGTATCTGCTCGGGCTCTGCGGGGGTCGGTCAGTCAGGTGCGAGGTGCCTTGAGGGAACCCGGGATGAGGCCTGAGGGTTCCGACCCTGAGGATTGCGACGAGGGAATGGAGTTGGATCTCGATGATGAGCCCGGAGCATTGCTAGATTTTTCTGAATGCTCGTCGGAGGAGAGTTGCGAAGAGCTTGTTCTGAATGCTGCCCGGGCTTCCCCGCCGCATAGAGCTCGATGTGCTTGATTTTCTTACTTTATTGCTGGACCATAAGCTGATTTCCCACAATGTGATGGTGAGCAACCTCGAAGAGGGCATGCAAGGTTTTTTTCCTTAAAATCGGCCGATATGATGGAGATGAAGTTGAGAATTGAGAGACTAGATTTAGAAGTGAGGCTATTAGGCGGCTTGAGGAGCTGAAGAAGGCGTTTGACGGCATTTAAGAGTTACAGGAAGTCACCTCAAATCAGTGGAGATCGCCACACTTCGGGAGGTGATCAATCGGGAACATGTCGAGAAGCTGGTGCTAAAGCGCCAGGTCCGGTTGCTAGAGGGATTTGGAGTGCCGAGAGGCCGTTGTTAGGGCTGATTTGGAGCGTCAGATGTTCGCTATAATGAACTCTGGATGACCCACGACAATCTGCTTACGGAGGGTGGCGTTGTGCTCTCAAGTCATGATCTTAAGCTCTGGAGGATGAGCAGTGGGCGCGAGTGATCAGCCAGAAGAAGCAAGCGGTCAGGCTGGAGGTGATAATCGTCAATTCGAGGGTCCAAGTGATCGGGTCGGAGGCGAGAATCGTCCAAGGGGCCAAGCGATCAGATTGGGAGCACCGGTAGCTGGCCTGAGAGGTCTTGGGGCTGTTCGAGAGTCAAAGTAGCGGACGTAGGCAGAATTTGGTGAGTCCATTTGTAATCTTTTTTTTTTGTAACTGTTGCAACAAGAAAATCATACCTTCTGTCATTAATAATGGTGATTATTTCACTTTTTCGACTGTGTTGTCTTTATTTCTTGATGTGCTCGTACAATTGCTATGGCGCGTGTCCTGCATGTTTATAGTTTGCTTGGCAGCTTGTGGATGCATGGTGTTCGTCGTTGAGGTTGCGAGACATTTTAGGTAGTCGTTCAGGTGTAAGGCCTCTGAGTTAATCGAAGGCTCTTCAATAGTTGGAAGAAGATATAGATTGCCTTGAGGTTGCCGTCGGGGTGGAGCCTGTCACGACTTTTGGCTCGCTTAGGTAGCCGTCTGGGCAAGGTTCGATATAGGTCGAGCCCCGTGCAATCTTTGTGGGCGAGCCTCCGTCTTTCAGGAGACTCACCGAGGGGTAGCCGTCAGGGTAGGACGCGTATAGGTTGTTGACTTACTCGGGTAGCCGTCAGGGTAAGGCCTGTGTAGGTTGAGCTCCGAGCAGTCATGGGCAAGTCTTCATCTTTTAGGAGGCTCATCGAGGGGTAGCCGTCAGGGTAGGACCCGTATAGGCTATTGACTCGCTTGGGTAGCTGTCAGGGCAAGGACCGTGTAGGCTGAGCTTCGAGCAGTCGTGGGCAAGTCTCTCTTTCAAAAGACTTCGAGGGTTAGTCGTCAGGGTAGGACCCGTATAGGCTGTTAATTCTCTCGGATAGCCATCAGGACAAGGCCCATGTAGCCTAAGCTTCGAGCAGTCGTGGACAAGCCTCCTTTTTTCAGGAGACTCCCAGAGGGGTAGCCGTCAGGTTAGGACCTGTATAGGTTGTTGACGGACTCGTATATATGCTATTGACTCGCTCGGGTAGCCGTCAGGGCAAGGCCCGTGTAGGCTGATCTCCGAGCAGTCATGGGCAAATCTCCAACTTTTAGGAGACTCCTCGAGGGGTAGCCTCAGGGTAGGACCCGTATGAGTTGTCGAATCTTCCTCCTGGTTGAGGACAAACTCGTCGAGATACCCGCATTAAACTAGATCATCGACTTGTCTTCTGAGGGCCTACTAATTCAGGGTGGCGTGCCCCCGAATGTCATGGAAAAAGCAATGTCTTGCTTCTAGGAGATTCGTCACGCTTTCTTGGCTTGGGGAGTCTTACCCAAGATTGATGCTTGATGACGTGAAGGATCTGATCAATTGGTAACTTCAAGGGAGTGAATGATGAGTCGTTCTTGGTCTCTGTTGGTGTCGGGGGCGTTTTCCATCCTCTTGGGTATTGGGTCATAATGCCCCTCGTCCGTTTTCGTGGAGGACTGAAACCGTGGCTCTCCGGATCCCCATGGGGTGAGGTGATTTCGGTGTGCCTTTGGCTTAACTTGAAACGTAAGTCGGTCGAAACTGGGGGATGTTGATGAGCTTGGGAGGGCACGTCTATTTGGGCTTCCCTTGCGCTCAACTCTATGACCCGTTCTTGAGCCTTTTAAAGGGTCTTTATTTGCGTGAGGAGCTGGCGATTAATTTGCGTGACCGCTTCTCGCTCGCATTCGGCGGTATCACGATGGATGATGGTCAACTCTCATTCGCGGTCCGCTAGGATTCGTTGTTCACTTAGCTGTCATTGTAGGTCGGCTACTCGCTGGATGAGCTATCCTCGGGAGAGTGTTGACAACTCGTGTTCGTCGGAGGTGTTGATGTCGTGGTGATTAGTTCTTGGGCGCCATGGTTGACCTTTCTGAGGACGTGAAAGGGTATCAGATGGAGAGAACTTGAGAGTGTGGACTCAAAACTCTTAACGAAAGCACCAAATGCGGTGGGTAATTCTTGGGGGAGTTATCCACGCACCAATTTGCAGAGATTAATAGATGAATTGCGGAGTTCAAACTAGAGAAAACACAGAGATTTACTTGAATACCTGAAAGTGAAAACTATGGAGGGAGGGAATTCCACTATAATTCAGGAAACTTACAATGGTGACCGCTTGATTTCTAGTGAGATTTTTTTGGGATTAATTGATCCTCCCCTCTGGTAGGAGGGGGTTCTCTATTTATATAAGTGGTTGTCTTTGAATAAGGTCAAAAGATTCTCATTTAACTGATCATCTTATCCTATTTTAACTTCTTATCATGGAGGGGATTTGAAGCTTAACTTCCTGATTTGAATTGGTAGAGCACATGTGTGTGTTTATCCAGTGGGGTCTATCCAGTTGCCAATGTGGTTGATCCGTTCTCGAGCTACAACCATTGGGTTCAAAATAAAATTTGGCTTGGAGATAGGGGTCTTCTTAACCGACTCTATCTCTATCCTTTGGCTCCTTGAACTGCTCTTAGTTTAGATGAGATTAAGACTCTTCTTCAGGGATTCTGGGTATAGACACGTGTCCCGCAATCGTCCAAGGGGTGGATGGACACGTGTCGCGATCCTGAAGGGGTCAAAAATTGACCACTACAGTATGTATGTATTTGTGTATATATGTATGTGATTATATTTGTGTATGTATCTATATATGTGAATATATATGTGTATGTGTCTACATATGAATATATAGTGTCACTATATCTGTGTATATATCTGTATATGTGAATATTATATATGTGTGTTTCTATATATGTGAATATATGTGTAAATGTCTATACGTGTTTATGCATCTAAATATGTGAATAAACATGTGAATGTGTCTATCTATATGTGTTACGTGTATGTATATATTTGAATATATGTGTATAAATATGTATGTACATATAAAAACATACATATGGATGTGTGTGTTTCTTTTTGCATGTATGTGTTATTTAAGTTTGTATGTATTTATATATGATTTTATCTATTTATAAAATTTTGCATGTTGTATGTATGTGTGCGTACATGAATTATTATAGGCTTGAAAATTTGTAATTAAGCTGTGCACATTCACCAAGGAATCAAAACTTTGCACAAGAATTGAGCCCAAATAGTTATATTACCTATTGTCTCTCCATAAGCAAGAAGCCATACCTATGGGTTCTTTGGTGCCTAACTCCATCGATTAGGACAACGATTAGGTAATACAAGTCCAAATACTTATATTACCTGTTGTTTCTCACGAGCAAGAAGCCATTCCTATGGATTCTTTGGTTCCCGACTCCATTGATTAGGACAATGACAAGAGTTGAAAGGTGATCAAATGGTTAAGAAACAAGGAGAGGTCTTTTGTTTTGGTTGTTTCCTTTGGCAACATGTAGCTCTGTTGGCTTAATATATCACGGTCTCTAAATTCGAACATCGAAGAATGGTGACCAGGTTCTTTTGCCAGATCACTTTTATAACGTTATATTTTTATTTTTAAATTGTATATTTCTAGTAAGGTCACTTTTGAGTCATTCCAAATTGTTCACCGTTCTCTACTTGGTGTCAAAACTAGAACGAAGACATTAGTTTATTGATAAGTTCGTTTCTTTATTTCTATTTATTATCTTTATAATATATTAATATATATTTCTTTCATGTTTTTGAAGGTGGATATCCAGTTGGTTTCTCGTGAAGCATTTCAGAAACATCTACAAGAGGTTAGTTATGTGTCGTTTATTATTAATATATTTTATATTATTTTTTGTTGCATATATATATGTTTTGAAGGTGGGTATCCAGTTCGTTTCTCGTGAAATATTTCAGAAACATGTACAAGAGGTTAGTTATGAGTTTGTTAATATATTTTATATTAAAATTTTATCACAGATAAGTATCACAATTATAGTTAAATGTTTGTTTATTTATAGTTAAAGTTTGCAACACAAGGCTATACATCCATTCATCGGTAAGACGCTCGAGGTATACATACTTGAATCCTTTAAGTTATTTTTTTATGTTATATTCTAAGCTATTCTTTTATTTTTAAATAATTTAGTAGAATAATGTAGATTTAATGCATGCATGTTATGTAGGATATGTATGCATGTTTGTATATATGTTTGTATTTGTGTATATATGTATATGTCTATATATATATATGTCTATGTATGTATTTGTGCATGTGTGTTTATATGTGTATGTGTATGTATATATGTGAATATATATGTGTAAGTTTCTATATCTATATTTGTGAATATATTGTCTCTATATCTTTGTTTGTATTGGTATATGTGAATGTGTGTGTGTGTGTTTGTGTGTATGCATGTGTGTGCATCCGTGTTTGTGTTTATGTGTGTGTGTGTCTATATATGTGAATATGTTGTTTGTCTGTCTACATAGTGAATATATATGTGTGTGTGTATTCTTTTTATATATCTATATATGTGAATATATATTGTGGAGATTTTCTGATACGATTAATCGAACGGTTAATTTCGTTGGGGTTGTCTCACTTATAGGACGATGATAAAGATTTCAGCGCAGAAGTAAGCAAAGACAATATTTTATGTGGAAATCCAAATTGGGAAAAACCACGAGGAGAGGAGAGGGAATTCACTATTTTGCAGAGATTACAGTGGATTTATAGAGCTATTTTGTGTTTACAATCTTTTTCGCTCAATTTGCCTGGATAAAATCACCTTTTTTCTCGTTCTCAGCGTATAAATAACCTGAGAGCCATAACTGATAATGCGGGTTGTGTGGATCTCCATAATCGCATGATTTACACGTTTGTGATTCTCTTGTAACTTCCCAGATCACCGCGCTTGATTGTTGTGATTGACATGTAGGAATATTTACCTCCATTCGTAATGGCTTGTGCTGAATTGGAGACATTATAACATTTGAAATGTGAGAGTGATCTAGCAGTGTGATTGACAACACAAATCACGGAGTCCCGTCGTTGAGCTATATCCAGTATCGGAGGTGAAAGGCTTCATAGCGTGTCCGCATTGTAGGGATTGGGGCTTTTGACTCGTAAAGTGCTTTCGCTAAAGTTCTCATCTGGATGAATGACTCGGGCTGAAATGATCTCGGGATGCGCTCGGGCTTTCTTCTTGGGCCTAGCTGAAGTGGTCTCGGGAAGGTACTCGGGCTTTCTCCTCGGGCATAACTGAGGTGGTCTTCAGAAACATTGGGTTTGTTGTTTCGTTTAGGATCCTGATGATTTGAGACATGTGTCGCGATCCTGATGAAGATCAAAATCTGATCACTATAGATGCCTCCTCTGTCTTCTCTTTTTCTAAGACGCAGATGAGGAGGAGAGCGGACTAATCCATCTTTTAGCAAGATTTTTCTCCAAGAAGTCGTGGCATTATTTGTACTTCGCGGGAGAGCAGTCCTTAGGGAATTAGATTGGACACATCTTGGCTGGCGGATAGCTGGCAAATTAATGAATGAGATTCTGGTGTCATGGTGAATGAAATCATAAGAGGCGACTGATATCTGGTTGATTCGATATGGTTGATTCGATATGCCATAAATTACGGGATACGAATCGACTTTTCTGGGGTGGTTGAGACTTTAAATAGGAGATGATCTGATATCTTCATCTATTAGGGCAGACCCTTGAAAGAAATTTTCCTATCTTTTCAAGAATTCTTTGCCCCCAAACTTGTTCTGATAGATAGCGATGTTCTTCCTCGTCTGATGGAGGAAGGAGGAGAAAGATGAAGATGGTGGAGAAATTTGGCGCAACCATCAGTTTTCGCGATCTTGTCGCAAAACATCAGTTTTCACGACAAGATCTTGCTGTCAGGGAAGGTAGGTAGGGCTTTTGATTTGACTTGATTTGCTCGTCTGATCCCCGATCGGGCCAAATTAACTCTTAGCTTGATGCTATGAGATCTTTTTCTAATGGCGGATGAGGTGGAAATGAGGACTATCCTGGGTAGTAGTGGTGTTGGTCTTGACTCCATTATCGTCTTTCATGTTCGGCTGTCTTCATTCCTGTCTAAATCTTGTCGGTCTCGTCCCTGGAGACTCTTCTTAAGGCGAGCCGTGGGAAGGAAGCCTTGGGATGCCGCCAATGAAGCATTCCTTCTGGAGCTCTAACCTCTTCCTGATGATGAAGGGTCAGTGGTGTGATATCATCACTGTCTTGTATGTCTTGGGATCCATCTGACTTCCTTGGAGGCGTATTCTGATTAGAGAGGAGAAAGTTCTTCATCTAGAGGATCTTCTATTTTTGTGCAGGAATTTTCCCGAGCTTCCTTTGAGTTCTGTGGAAGGTGGTGTCATGAACAAAGAGTTACGTTTGTGTGAAGCATTCTACGACAGGCAGGTCTTTGTTTGTTTCAGTATCGAGAACTTACTCGGTAGGTCTGAAAGGACGAGAGCGAATTTATCTGTAATTTTTTTTTTCAAAAAAGCAAACACAAACGAGTTATAGATCTTGTATCACTATTGTTAGATGTGACCAAGTGTGCATTTAAATGAATGTAATCGAAATTTATATTAAAAGCATTAATGAAAATGTTATTTGGATCTTGCCTGATTCGTTTTACCATTATTTTCATTGGAATTGGATGTCTCATCAGAGCGTTTGCTTCGACTCCAAGATGTTTGGTACAGGTATATGGAAGTTCGAAAAAGTCAGTGCTCCCGAGTGGGTTTTTAGTCCCACAACTGTACTTGTAAATTTGTGCCTCTTAGTGGGGGAAATCTCAGCTGTGGAGTTGAGCCTCTGAGAAGGGGCAATATCTACAACGAAGTTGGGTTCACGTTTGCTTCTAAGTGGAGAAAATCCCGATTGTGGAGTTGCGAAGCCGAGGCTCTGAGAGGGAAAATCCCTGCATCAGAGTTTGGTGTTCGAGTGGGGGAAATACCACAACAGAATGTCTTGAATGGTCGTAGAGGAGCCTATGTTTCCGCCTTCGAGTGGGGAAAATCCCATCTCAGGACGTACGGACCAAGTATTAGAAGAAATTAAGATGTGCACTCAAGCATATAATGAGACATTTAAATAAAATGTTAGATGCAAATGTGGGTAAATTTAGTTGTATGAGTTTAGCTTATGGAGTCATGAGATCAGTACGTCGAGAGAATAATCCAGACAAGAAAACCCTCATAGATATACCTTACATTTCATGGAGCCATTGACCAGGCCAATACAACCTAAGTTGCTCCAGACTACCAAATCATCAAGCACATACAATGCTGAATTCATACCTGAAGCTTTTTGTTCTCGGGAAAGCAATTGGAGTTGTGACCATGCAAGACTGGTACGTTGAGGGGATAATTCAAATAAGAAAACTCTCATAAATATACCTTGTGCCACGCGTAATCATAGTCATGTTGGACCTGCAAAAAGTTGGTCTGAAGTGAGGGTATCACCGAATGACAGATTGGTTGCGGCTGTTCCGTATAGGGGGGCCCTATCTGGTGCAACGATCTGGTGCCTTAACGTGGGAGTAAACCCATCAGCAGAGTTGAGTTGTCCTCATGTGGAGGATATCCCATCAATGGAGCTGTCTCCCGATTGAGGAAAATTTTATCATCGGAATATGGAAGGAACCAGGCAGAGGGAAACTACTGGGGTTCATCCGCCCTATGTGTTCGGATGTGAGGAGCCTGTAGGCTAGTGTATGTGCTCTTAAGTGGGGCAGATCCATTAACGGAACATTAGGCTAGGGCTTTAAGAGGGGAAAATTCTTGCAACAGGGTGGGAGATTTCGAGTGGAGACAATCGCACAACGAAGGATTTCGGCTCCGTAAAATGACTGAGAAAATCCCGTAGGCAAGTCTGCGTTGACACTGCTGAGTGAGAGAATCCCATCAGCGGAGTGTACATATACGATCCTTCTGTAAGTACACCTAGAGGGGGGTGAATAGGTGTACGACTAATCTAATGAACAAAATGCGGAAATTTAAAAACTAAATTGCAACACACTTAATGTAACCAACGAGTGTAGCCGAATTTCCGGTGAAGGGCTCTGGACTAACTCCTCTTGATTCCTCTGAATAAGAGTTGAGGTGGTGGTTAAACACAAGTGAGGCACACACAAACAACACAATCATATATATGATATGGCAATAAGATGTGATGCTCAAAGTAATAGAGAGAGAGTTAGAGAAAGTGGATCAATCGCAAACACACGGATATGTTTCGAGGTTCGAGCACACAGCTCTACGTCCCCGCCTTCACACAGAAGGATTTTCACTAACTTGTCCACACAGGACTCCCACACAGGGAACCTCCATTGAGGATTTGGGGGCAATTACAATCGGGAGTACACAACTCCTCTCTCAACCAATTACAACCTCTCACAGAGGCAAAACACAATCCACAACAAACACCTCTACACTTAGAGGGTTAAGCACTAGCCAAACAAATCAACCTCTCACTAGAGGGATAGGGCACAAAGCCACCACTCCAACAATCAAACCTCTACACAAGAGGGATAACACAAATAAGGAGGGTTTACAACTTGGTGATCAAAAGACCACAAACCAATTCTTTTCTCACAAAATAAAGATCCTAATAGATAGGATAGAATGATAAGCTCAAGTGTGAAAAATAAAGAGTTTGGAAATCAAAAACTCTAGGGAAAAACTCTAGATAGAATTGAAAATGAAGATCAAACCAATTCCCAAAGACTTTTCTTTTTTTTGAATTTTCCAAACCCTTTTAAAACAAAATAAAGATCAAATCTTTAAAGCTCTAAAACTCTTTTGAAACTTGTAACAAAACACTTTAAGAATGTAAATTTTTCTCTCTTGAAAACTTAGTGAAAACCAACTTCAAATGGGGTATTTATAACCACCATAAAAATTCTGCCCGTTGGCAGCTGACAAGGTCAGTTTTGACCTTCCGGTCGACCGGCAACGGTCAAAAAATCGATCGTTGAGCCTGCCGATCGACCGCCCGGTCGACCGCGCCCAGAACCAGAGAGCAACGGCTCTCTGGCCGGTCGACCGCCCGGTCGACCGGGCCAACCTGAGAGTGGGTTGACTTCAGTCGGTCGACCGCTCGGTCGACCAGTCAAACAAGCTGGCCTGCATGCACGTCCTTGTGCACGTCGGTCGACCGGTCCAGTTGACCGCCAGAGCCTGGTAGGGCAATTTCAGAACTTGAAACTTGGATTTTTTATTATCAAATAAATCCCATAAAATCTCTAAAAATCCACAAAAATAGTTTCAGTATAATACTTTGATATACAAACATGTTTGAGTAAAATCAAACCATGTTACAAACATTTTGAACTATTTTTGTAACTTAGAAATTTTGCCGAAAACCAAAATCCGTATTTTCCAAAACTAGGATTTTTGAAATGGAAAATTGTTTTGTCCAAAACTCATCCAAATAAAAAAACATGATATTGAAACAACATTTAAGCATGTTGTATATGGATATAATCCAATATACATGAAATATATATATATATATCAATGTTTTTGACTTAAAATCCGAAAATAAGTTTTTTTAAAATACCAAAACTCCAAAACTCATGAAATAGACTATCAAACTAAGTTTGTTTAAATAGTTGAAGCATAGATGTATATAGAACAAATCTAATATACATTAAACCATGTAAACTTGTTTTGATTCTATATATTCATGAAAATCAAGATCGGTTAAACCAAAAACCGAAAACCAATAAACATGAAACGTGTGTGTTGTGAACTTGAGCATATCACACTATCTAATCTTTAACAATGGATCTAAACTATAAACTAAACAATGTACCGAAGTCTTCTTGTAGAGCGCCATCTCCAAGTCGACTCGATCCAAACGTGATCCACCGAGCTTGACTCCGAGTGCTAGATATGAACTTCGATGCTCGGGCTCTTGAATCACCATGTGAAAGCTCTAAAACACCTTTGTTGAAGCTAATCACCTACTAATATCTTGGTTAAGTATCTGAAACTAAACATCACAAGATTATTAGTAAACTATAACTACATGAGTTAATCATCATCAAAACTAGAGTGGAAGGCCTCTGGGCCAACAATCTCCCCCTTTTTGATAATGACAAAACTCATGGAGTTATATATGCATGGATTAAAGTTAAGCTTCGAAGAAACTCCCCCTTAACTCATGCATAGCAATAAACAATAAGATATGCAATGAATATTAAACATAAATATGCATAAACATGCATAATGAAATAAACATATGCTCTTGAAACCAAAATTTTAAAATAAATTCCTTTTCCTTTTGTTTAAAACAACATGTTCTTAAGTATCAATTGAAAATATAAACTTAAAATATTACTCTTGATACCAATAAAAATTTCAATTGAAAACTTTATCAATAAAAGCAATAAAAGCTCTTGATACCAATCAATAAAAATTCTTGATACCAACTGAAAGATAATCAATAAAAGCTCTTGATACCAACAATAAAAATTTTAACAAAAGTTCTTGATATCAATAAAACAAAAGTTCTTGATATCATTAAAACAACAAAATATAAACCAAACTCTCTTGATATCAATATGAAACAAACTTTGATATAAACTTACAAGTAAACAATAAACAATAAACATGCATATAAACTCAAATACTTCTTCCCCTTTTTGTCAATCATCAACAAAAAGGGTCAAAGAAAACAATAAAACAATGTTCTTCCTCTTGTCTTAAACAAAAAAATATCAATAAGGGGTGAAATCAAATCAAAACATTTTGATACCAATTGAAAAAAAATATATCAATTTAGTGCATCATGATATCAATTTAAAAATAAATAAAACATACCAATTGAAAGTACATAAAATAAATGTTTTTAATATAAATTTAAATACCAATTGTAAGTAAATAAATCATTTTGAAGAATTCAACCAAAATTTTGATATCAATTGAATGATGTAAACATATAGATAATCTTGATATCGATTGTAAAGATTAGTACCAATTGAAAGTAATTTTTCATTAGGAGCATATGATGCTAAAAAAAATCAATATCATTTTTTAATCATTTTTCAACATAAAGTGTGGGAGTAAAATACCAAAGGAAAACAAAACCAATTGAAAGGTGAAATATGAATTTTCTCCCCCTTTATGAAATTTCAAACAAAATGATGCATAAGCTTGTATAGGATACCAATTGAAACATAATCAATTGAAATATATTAGTCATTGAAGAAATCAAGCTTAGCATAACCAAAATTTGTGCTCAAAGATATAGAGATATAGTAAGCACAAATAAAGCATATATATATATGTATGAAAAAATAAATACCAATCAAAATTGATACTATTTGAAGTGTAAGCATACATATATAAAAAATATATGAGTATACAAAAAGAATGTCAATAGTGATACCAATTGAAAAGATCCAATGATACCAATTGAAAACATAATAAGATCAAGTGTATAACTCATACTTCCTACCACCCATTTCATGCACATGTTTTAAATGGATTTTCAATAATAAGCATATAAGGCATGGTCGCCCAACCAACCGCCCTTGAATGGGTAGGGGTTTTCAAAAATAAGTTTGAAAATATAATATGTTTGAAAACTCTACCATATGAAGAATACGAACTAGTTATATGAAAATTTTGAAAAACTAGTACGAAATCCTTCAAGTAAGGAATAAAATAAAAATATATTTCATGAAAAACATGTAAATCACATGATCATCAACACTCAAAATCAATAAGGCACATATAATACTCATGAAAACAAAATCATGAGAAAACATTAAATAATATGAGTGTACAAGTTATGTGAAAAACATAATCATGAAAATAGTCAATTTAGCTCAATCATGAAATTCCTTAAAAACATGAAAATCATCAAAACTAGAATCCTTCAAGGTATATGTATGTCATGTACAAACTAAAGTTTACACACATATCCAAATATAAACGAGTTCACAAAAGTATATGCATGAAGGCAAGTGGCTCAAGAATGTATATGTATAGCTAATAGTTTAGACACAATGACTTACATGAGGTTTAAACATAAACATGAAAACATGTACAAAATGGGAATACAAGTTAAATGTATGAATCATCAAAACTAGGCTATACTAGTACATCTAATGGGTACAAATGAGCGTTTAAGCACAAACATATAATAATCTATTTGTGGTTCACTAGTTGTACAAGTATATACCTAAGTTTTAATGAAAACTAACATCTAGACACGTAATCAAAACATGAAGCATAGAAATCAAAACAAAAACTCATATGATCATTATGGCAAATGCACATGCATTAGGTCTAGGACATACACATTAGTTAAACTAAAGTGAGAACACTAAATATGGGTCCATATAAACATGGGTGATCTCAAATACTAATCATGTATATCACAAGTCTAATAGTCATGTCATTTAACATGCTAATCATGAAACATCAAAACTTGCTAAAAATGAATAATATGAAAAGCATGTAAACATAAATGAGGAGTAAGAGATCGTTACCAAAACCATGAGGGCAACTCTCCATGTCTCCAAAACAAGGTGGTCCTCCCACCAAACTTTCCTTGAAAGTGATGCATCCACATAGTCCTCTTTAAGCTCGGAACACATCCACCTCAAGGCACCATTATTCTCACGTCAAGCGAGAGTCCACACCTACACAAATAGCATAGGGGATTTTACCCACACTCTTTTGGGTCCATGGGGGTTAGCTCCTTTCCTAACCCAAACAAATTTAGTTGCTAAATTTACATCATGTATCTTATCATAGCAAAATTTAGCAAGGTGGCCCTTACGTCCACAATGTGTACAAGTGTACACATGAGCATACATCGTGTTATGGGTGTGAGCGTGAGAAGCATGTGTATGCCGTGATTTGTGTGCATGCATAGATGGAATGTTTATTTCGAAACATAGATTCCAAACGTGTATGATTCAAAGCACATTGGCTCAAAGTGGAGCCCAAACAATCAACACTCTTCTTAAGCATAGATATATCATTTTCAATTATAGAAGAAGAGGTGCATGCAATAGGTGAGCTAGAATGTGAAGCTACACTAGCATGACAAACATGAGAATCAATATCATTTTTCAAAGAAACATTTTTATTTGAAACAATTTCCAATTCCTTTGAAATAGAAGCAATTTTGTTTTTCAAAGATTCATTCTCTTTTAAAACAAATCAAGCTTTGAAGTTAAAGACTCATTTTTCTTCAAAATATTTTCACAATCATTTTTATTTTTCAAAATCTTGTTTTCATTTAAAATAAGTTCAAGTTGGGTTTTCAAAGAGACACTCATTTGAAATCTCAACCTTCTCTTGTAAAGCCAATTCAAGTTTTGAAAACAAATCCTTATTTTCTTTTGATAACTTACAAGTTTTCTTTTTCAAAACTTTATATTTTTCAAGGAGGTTCTCACAAACAATAGATAACTCTTCATTTATTGCATCGGCATCCATACTATCAAGATCATCAAATGAAGAGCTAGCACTATCTAGTTGAGTGTCCGAAAGTATCTCAAGGGAGTCATTCCCTTGGATCATGTAGCATCGTTGTTCGGATTCATCCTCACTAGATTCCTTCTCCATTATGTTGGGCGTTTGAAGCTCGGAGGAGGTCAATGTATTCCACACTGCAAAGGCGGAATCACAGTTAGAAACCAACATAAGATATTCTTTATTTAGCGTGCTTCTAAGTACCTCAAGGGCTTGTGCATTGGCCTCTATATGCTTGCTATTATCAAGATAGGATTTCTTGGTAGCGGCAAGGAAAACATGCAAGCCTAGGGTTTTCAAGTACATGGACATCCTAATTTTCACATGTCAATGTTGGAAACATCAAACATGGGAGGTGTCAAGCAATCCATGAGTGTGTGTAAACAATATAAGTGTGTAAATGCAAATGATAGATTAGCAAAACCAAGATCACACTCCTAGGTGGTTAAACCAAATATCAGGAGCGTAGGCTCTGATACCAATTGTAAGTACACGTAGAGGGGGGTGAATAGGTGTACGACTAATCTAATGAAAAAAATGCGGAAATTTAAAAATTAAATTGCAACACGCTTAATGTAACCAACGAGTGTAGCCGAATTCCCGGTGAAGGGCTCTGGACTAACTCCTCTTGATTCCTCTGAATAAGAGTTGAGGTGCTATATGAAGCTCTCGTGGTTAAACACAAGTGAGGCACACACAAACAACACAAGCATATATATGATATGGCAATAAGATGTGATGCTCAAAGTAATAGAGAGAGTTAGAGAAAGTGGATCAATCGCAAACACACAGATATGTTTTAGAGGTTCGAGCACACAGCTCTACGTCCCCGCCTTCACACAGAAGGATTTTCACTAACTTGTCCACACAGGACTCCCACACAGGGAACCTCCATTGAGGATTTGAGGGCAATTACAATCGGGAGTACACAACTCCTCTCTCAACCAATTACAACCTCTCACAGAGGCAAAACACAATCCACAACAAACACCTCTACACTTAGAGGTTAGGCACTTAGCCAAACAAATCAACCTCTCACTAGAGGGATAGGGCACAAAGCCACCACTCCAACAATCAAACCTCTACACAAGAGGGATAACACAAATAAGGAGGGTTTACAACTTGGTGATCAAAAGACCACAAACCAATTCTTTTCCCACAAAACAAAGATCCTAATAGATAGGATAGAATGATAAGCTCAATTGTGAAAACTAAAGAGTTTGGAAATCAAAAACTCTAGGGAAAAACTCTAGATAGAATTGAAAATGAAGATCAAACCAATTTCCAAAGACTTTTCTTTTCTTTGAATTTTCCAAATCCTTTTAAAACAAAATAAAGATCAAATCTTTAAAGCTCTAAAACTCTTTTGAAACTTGTAACAAAACACTTTAAGAATGTAAATTTTTCTCTCTTGAAAACTTGGTGAAAACCAACTTCAAATGGGGTATTTATAACCCCCATAAAAATTCTGCCCGTTGGCAGCTGACAAGGTCAGTTTTGACCTTCCGGTCGACCGGCCAACGGTCAAAAAATCGACCGTTGAGCCTGCCGTTGACCGCCCGGTCGACCGCGCCCAGAACCAGAGAGCAACGGCTCTCTGGCCGGTCGACCGCCTTGTCGACGGGCCAACCCGAGAGTGGGTTGACTTCAGTCGGTTGATCGCTCGGTCGACCGGCCAAACAAGCTGGCCTGCGTGCACGTCCTTGTGCATGTCGGTCGACCGGTCCGGTCGACCGCCAGAGCCTGACAGGACAATTTCAGAACTTAAAACTTGGGGTTTTTATTATCAAATAAATCCCATAAAATCTCTAAAAATTCACAAAAATAGTTTCAGTATAATACTTTGATATACAAACATGTTTGAGTAAAATCAAACCATGTTACAAACATTTTGAACTATTTTTGTAACTTAGAAATTTTGCCAAAAACCAAAATCCGTATTTTCCAAAACTAGGATTTTTGAAATGGAAAATTGTTTTGTCCAAAACTCATCCAAATACAAAAAATGATATTGAAACAACATTTAAGCATGTTGTATGTGGATATAATCCAATATACATGAAAGATATATATATATCAATGTTTTTGACTTAAAATCTGAAAATAAGTTTTTTAAAATACCAAAACTCCAAAACTCATGAAATAGACTATCAAATTAAGTTTGTTTAAATAGTTGAAGCATAGATGTATATAGAACAAATCTAACATACATTAAACCATGTAAACTTGTTTTGATTCTATCTATTCATGAAAACCAAGATCGGTTAAACCAAAAAGCGAAAACCAATAAACATGAAACGTGTGTGTGTTGTGAACTTGAGCATATCACACTATCTAATTTTTAACAATGGATCTAAACTATAAACTAAACAATGTACCGAAATCTTCTTGTAGAGCGCCGTCTCCAAGTCGACTCGATCCAAACGTGATCCACCGAGCTTGACTCCAACGAGTGCTAGATATGAACTTCGATGCTCGGGCTCTTGAATCACCATGTGAAAGCTCCAAAACACCTTTGTTGAAGCTAATCACCTACTAATATCTTGGTTAAGTATCTGAAACTAAACATCACAAGATTATTAGTAAACTATAACTACATGAGTTAATCATCATCAAAACTAGAGTGGAAGGCTTCTGGGCCAACATCTTCGAGTGGAGGAATCTCACAACGGAGTGATTGCATAGCCGCCTGCGATTAGGGAAAATCCTATCAGCTGGGCGTGTGGATGGATGGATGTTGTAATCGCCTCCGAGTGGGGGAAATCCCATCAGTGGAGGTTCTCGAGGCCATCTTCGAGCGGGGGAACCCATTAGCGGGGCTTGTGGATGGATATACTGCAAAGTTTAAAGTATAGAATAATATTTTATTCAAAAAATGCAGTACATAGGATTAAGATGGAAAGGAAGTACACTCTGTATATCCGGAGTTTGGGTAGTCAATCGACAACCTTGTACTGAGCGATCAGGTTATGATCCCGAGGCAGTCGAGTGTTCGGCTGGAGTAGGGGTCATGCCCCCAATGGTTGCGATGGCCTTGCCTTTGGATCTCGCATCATCGACGACTCACTTCCATAGGGCCATAGTTGATTTGAAAGAGGCTTTTTGAGAAAGTTTATGAGGGGAGAGATCTTGAGTGTAAGGACGATACTAATGATTTCAGCACGAAAGCAAGCAAAAACAAAAGATTTTATGTGAAAACTCAAATTGGAAAACGCCACGGGAGAGGAGAGAGAATTCACTAGTTTGCTGAGATTACAATGAATTGTAGAGCTATTTTCTGTTCATAATATTTTTGGCTCAATTGGCGTGGATCGAATCGCTTTCTCATTCTCAGCATATAAATACCCTGAGAGCCATAACTAATATTGCAGGTTGTGCGAATCTCCATAACCACATGATTTATATGTTTGTGATTCTCTTGTAACTACCCAAATCACCGCGCTTGGTTGTTATGATTGACATGCAGAAATATCCGCCTCCATTCTTAACGACCTGTGCTGGATTGGAGGCATTATAACATTTAAAATATGAGAGTAATCTGGCAGTGTGATTGACTCCACAGATTACGCAGTCCCGTCACTGAGCTATATCCAATAGTGGAGGTAGACTTTATAGTGGGCTTACGTTGTGGTGATCGGGGCTTCCGATCTGCAAAGCGCTTTCGCCAATATTCTCATCTGGATGAATGGCTCGGGCTGAAACGATCTCGGAGAGGCACTCGGGCTTTCTCCTCGGGCCTGATTGAAGTGGTCTCGGGAACACAGGTTTGCTGTTTCACTTGGGACGATCCTGATTATTTGAGACGTGTCGCGATTCTGATGAAGATCAGAATTTGACCACTACATGTGTCTCTGTGTGTGTGTCTTTGTGTCTATATCTGTGTATGTGTCTATACATGTGTCTATATATGCGAATGTGTCTATATATGCATATATGTGTATGTGTTTGTGTATATATACATACCAAAAACATATATATGCGTGTTTTTGTGTATGTAAAGTATGTATCTATTTATATATGTATGTATATGTATAAATAATTAATTATGTACTATGTATCCTTTCCTTTTGTGTTTTGTCTCTTCTCTCATGCCAAGCCCCTCCTCTTATCTCCTCATTGTGCCCTCTTCTCTCCACCTCTCCACGCTCCAACCTCCCTCTCCTTTCTGTGGTTGAAGAACTAATGAAAGAACTATGCAACAATTTGGCAAAAATTGCTCTTTCTTCTCAACAAAACTCCATTTAACTCATAAAGCTTTATATCCCCACTAGCACAACTTTACAAGTGCCTCACCTCCACACCACTAAATACATGTTCCTTCAAATCATGATGCCTGCTCTGAAAACAACCTTCGACCTCTCTGATATCTTTTTCCAGATCCTCCAAGACTGCATCCTGACCTCCTCATCTATTATTTTATATAGCCACAGGCCCTAAGATCTACCCAGAACCTCAACATCCATGAAGTCCAGTTTCTATCTATTGGTATTGCTTCACTTTCTCCCACCACTACCTCAAGAAACCCCACCACAAGTTTTACTTCCCCGAGATATTATTTTTGAAGTACGAGGATCAAGAAGATAACATCAAATACACCAAGATGTTATTGGACAACTTACAGGATCAATGATGCACATATTTTTCAGACTAGAACATAAGCTTAGCCTTCAACTTTGTGGTCATCAATACTATTATAGAGATTGAGTCTGAATATGGATTACTTGTTCTCTCACGAGAATGAAATGGTATCCACGATATTTTTTTATGTTGGACTCCATTAATGAGGAGGGTGGCAACAACCGAAAGCTGATCCAGTGGTTGAGCAACAAGGAGAGGTCTTTATTTTGGTTGTTTCCTTCGGCAGCGCGTACCTCTTTGGGTCCTAATAAAGTCATGGGCCTTAAGTGCGCACATTGATGAATGGTGATCATGAACTTTTCTTGGACCATTTTCTAATGTTGTTTCATTTTGAAATTTAATTTTGCTAGTCCATGTCACTTTGAGACATTCCGAACTTTTTGCCATTCTCTAGGTTGTTGACAAGACTAGAAGCAGTGCATTGATATCTTGGCTGGTTTGTTTCTTTATTTGTATTTATTATCATTAAAAGATGTTATTATATTATATTTTTATTTTTTAAATGTGAGATTTGATGGGCGTGAAGCATCTCAGAAACATCTATAAATGGTTATTTATGTGCCACTTATTATTAATATATTTTATATTAAAATTTTGTTGGATGTAAACATCACTGCTATAGTTATATGTTTATTTTCAGTTGAAGTTTGCAAAACAAAACTATATACCTTGATTGTTAAGATAGTAAAGGTATACATACTTGAATACTTTAAGTACTTTTTCATATTCGATTGGCTAGAATTCGTTACTTGAACGAAAATAGATCTTGTGGAATCATATTGAATATTTGACAATACATTCCGTACCCTGCTAAAAAACCGATCCTTGTTTACCAACCACACATTATTGTCTAACTAAATCCAATTCTCTCTCGATACGTTCCTCAAAAAATCCGATTCGTGCTGATTCTTCCCCCAACTAACGAAGAGATCTTGGCGGAATTGCCACATATGAAATTGAGCACAATTTTGTAAAGAAATACCCCACTTGTTTCTCGAGAAGAGATGGGAAACATGCTCAATATCATTTGATTGAATAGTTGCCTCAGCTCCTTGTTGTTTGAAGAACCCCCCCTTCAATTGGTCTTTTTTCACGAAAAGCAGACATGAGATTGCTTATTCTAAGATCATTCTTTTATTTTCAAATTTTAGTGGGATAATTGGATCTACATGCATGCAAGCAAGTATGTTCGTATGTATGGATATATGTATGTATGTTTATATGTATGGATATGTATGTATGGATGTATTTATCTATTTTTGTATTTTATGTGTCTACACACACATATACGCATGTATGAGGAATATGTATCTTAGATGCCATCTAAGCGAATTCCGTCTGTTCGAGTTTGTCTATTTGTCTACATATATGCATGTATATACGTACGTTTTATGTTATGTGCCTACAACTGTGTATGTATCTGTGTGTGTGAATAATGTGTGTGTGTTTATATCTATCTACCTATATGTTAAAGAGTATATTAGGATTAGGATTACAATACTAGTTGTACTAGGAGGACCTTTCATATTATGCAATTGTACTCGTATATATATCCTCAGGCATTGCCCTCATCAATAATATACACAATTTAATTTTCTTCAATTGATTAACATTGTATCAGAGCCTATTAATATTTCTCTTCTGATATTCATTGCCACACCGTCATCAAGATTGTGCTAGGCCACACTTTTATAGCACATGCTTAGCACTGGGGCATTTTTCACTTTGTTTATCGTCATTAAATTCTAGTTTTATGGTATCGTGATCCTCGTCTTGTCCGTCTGTTCAAGTTCGAGCTTGGGTTTGGGCTTGGTGAGTGAGAGCAACCTCTTATTGCAATGCACTGTATAAAATTATTTCAAAAGTCTTTGCAAATGGATTGCAGTTTTTGCTTCTCCATATCTTCTCTCATGATCAAAATGCATATATCTATGTTGCACGAATGCGGAAATGCGACACTGACACGACATGATACGACACATGGACACCTAACAAATTCTGAAAATCACATGGGAAGTAGGATTATCATGTCTAATACATGTGTATGACACACAAGTGTCTGACAAGCGTCCAGGGATCCACATTTTTAGGTGACTCTGCTACCTAGGCATTTATTAAATGGAGGAGGATACATGATAGTACCTTGCTCTTTAATTGGTGAGAGGTTTCACCACATGGGTGGCCACTAAGAAGAGCATGCCTCTTATCGAGAAGGCTTTAAATAGTATAAACAGAGAATACATTATAAACACACTCAGACTCATGGGATTTGCAGCCAAGTGGAATTACTGGATATGGAAATGCATTTTTAAATAAACCTTTTCTGTATCAATGAATGGTTCACCAAGACGCTATTTCTCTAGTTTTAGGGGCATTTGGCAGGGGGCCCTCTCTCCCTGCCGATTTTGCATTGCCATGGAAACTCACAGTTTTTCTGGATCTTATAAGGGGACCATTAAATTATTCACCGCTCATATGAAATCCGATTCGTGCTGATTCTTCCCCCAACTAACGAAGAGATCTTGGCGGAATTGCCACATATGAAATTGAGCACAATTTTGTAAAGAAATACCCCACTTGTTTCTCGAGAAGAGATGGGAAACATGCTCAATATCATTTGATTGAATAGTTGCCTCAGCTCCTTGTTGTTTGAAGAACCCCCCTTCAATTGGTCTTTTTTCACGAAAAGCAGACATGAGATTGCTTATTCTAAGATCATTCTTTTATTTTCAAATTTTAGTGGGATAATTGGATCTACATGCATGCAAGCAAGTATGTTCGTATGTATGGATATATGTATGTAAGTATGTTTATATGTATGGATATGTATGTATGGATGTATTTATCTATTTTTGTATTTTATGTGTCTACACACACATATACGCATGTATGAGGAATATGTATCTTAGATGCCATCTAAGCGAATTCCGTCTGTTCGAGTTTGTCTATTTGTCTACATATATGCATGTATATACGTACGTTTTATGTTATGTGCCTACAACTGTGTATGTATCTGTGTGTGTGAATAATGTGTGTGTGTTTATATCTATCTACCTATATGTTAAAGAGTATATTAGGATTAGGATTACAATACTAGTTGTACTAGGAGGACCTTTCATATTATGCAATTGTACTCGTATATATATCCTCAGGCATTGCCCTCATCAATAATATACACAATTTAATTTTCTTCAATTGATTAACATTGTATCAGAGCCTATTAATATTTCTCTTCTGATATTCATTGCCACACCGTCATCAAGATTGTGCTAGGCCACACTTTTATAGCACATGCTTAGCACTGGGGCATTTTTCACTTTGTTTATCGTCATTAAATTCTAGTTTTATGGTATCGTGATCCTCGTCTTGTCCGTCTGTTCAAGTTCGAGCTTGGGTTTGGGCTTGGTGAGTGAGAGCAACCTCTTATTGCAATGCACTGTATAAATTATTTCAAAAGTCTTTGCAAATGGATTGCAGTTTTTGCTTCTCCATATCTTCTCTCATGATCAAAATGCATATATCTATGTTGCACGAATGCGGAAATGCGACACTGACACGACATGATACGACACATGGACACCTAACAAATTCTGAAAATCACATGGGAAGTAGGATTATCATGTCTGATACATGTGTATGACACACAAGTGTCTGACAAGCGTCCAGGGATCCACATTTTTAGGTGACTGTGCTACCTAGGCATTTATTAAATGGAGGAGGATACATGATAGTACCTTGCTCTTTATTGGTGAGAGGTTTCACCACATGGGTGGCCACTAAGAAGAGCATGCCTCTTATCGAGAAGGCTTTAAATAGTATAAACAGAGAATACATTATAAACACACTCAGACTCATGGGATTTGCAGCCAAGTGGAATTACTGGATATGGAAATGCATTTTTAAATAAACCTTTTCTGTATCAATGAATGGTTCACCAAGACGCTATTTCTCTAGTTTTAGGGGCATTTGGCAGGGGGCCCTCTCTCCCTGCCGATTTTGCATTGCCATGGAAACTCACAGTTTTTCTGGATCTTATAAGGGGACCATTAAATTATTTACCGCTCATATGAAATCCGATTCGTGCTGATTCTTCCCCAACTAACGAAGAGATCTTGGCGGAATTGCCACATATGAAATTGAGCACAATTTTGTAAAGAAATACCCCACTTGTTTCTCGAGAAGAGATGGGAAACATGCTCAATATCATTTGATTGAATAGTTGCCTCAGCTCCTTGTTGTTTGAAGAACCCCCCCTTCAATTGGTCTTTTTTCACGAAAAGCAGACATGAGATTAGTAAGGTCTATTAGTCGATTAACACACAAGCCTAGCCGACTAGTAGTCGACTAGGGCAGATACAGAGGCAAGGAATAGAGCAGTTTACAGTAGTCGACTAACTTGGTGTATTAGTCGACTAATTTGAGCAATTAATCGACTAGTCATATGGCCTAATCGACTAATAGGAGCATTTTCTGAAGTTGAATCAGTTTTCTTTTCAGGCGTCGGTTTCCTTTTCTGGTGGAGTACGAATATGACTAAGTTTCTATTCAAGGATTTGTTTATTAAGATTAAAGGGTCTAGAATTTTTTTAGATCAAGAAGATAACTCCTAACAAGATTGATCAAGATTCTTCAAGCATCCGATGGCCAAGATCATCTCATAATTCAAATGGGAGTTATTGTAAAATCCTATAAATAAAGGTTGAACCCAGCATTATAAACACAGAAAAATACTGAAATCAAACAAAGGATATCAGAAGGAAGCCAAGAAAGAGGAGCAAGGTGAAGGTGCATAAAGATACAACAATACTCTTGTAATTTAGGTCTAGATTAAGGAGGAAGGTGAATACTCTTGTTGCATTAAGAGAAAAATTAGATCTTTTTGTATCAAATTCTCTCTTCCTATGGACTAGGCCAAGTTTGGGCCGAAGCACATTAAATTCCCGTGCTATTTCTTATTTGCTCTTTTGTCTAGGTATTGCTAGTCTGCTTTACAATAAATTCTTCTTTTGCAAGTATACTCATATTGCCAAGTTTCGCATACGTCGATCCTGAGAGTAACAATTGGTATCATAGCATATCAATTCCGCAACACCAACAATCCAATCTATCATGATAGAGCCAAGCACATTGATGTGCGGTATCACTTCATCCGTATTTGTTGAAGGATAGTGTATTTTCACTGGTGAAGATACACATGAGTCAGAATCCTGCATACATGCTGATCAAGGTGATCATGACAGAGAAGCTGAAGACCTGCTCAATCTTTGGGGTCTTCTAGGGTGAAGATTCGGAGTTGAGTCGTAATAAATGCCATTGAGTTGAAAGTTAGAGTACAAAAGAGAAAATAGAGTGTCGTTGCTGTGACAATAATCAGTCTCCAAGTGGGAGATTAAGTTGAGCCAGATTATTGCCTTGACGGAGTCAACACGATGGTCTCGAAGCGACGATGGAGCTTTTCGGGATATAATGTTGGGCGAGTTCGGAGTTTCAGGTTGATGGTAAGGACGAAGTGATAGCCTCTGGAGTAATGAAGCCTCCGGAGTGACAGCCTCCGGAGTGGAGTGTCCGGAGCGAAAGATCACTTTGTAGCACCTAATCGGAGGAGTACTCTGAAGCTACATAGCAGAGTTACTCCTCGGAGGTGCGAAGTGAAAGCGGTTTAGCTTGAACAGACAAGCCGAGTCCCAGTCCGGCCTGGAAGCAGTCCAGTCCAGAAGATTCTATGCCAGCGAAACTTAAGGAACACGTTAGGGGCTATTTAGAAATTCACAACTTGTAATCCTAGTTTATCCTGTAAAAGGGGATGCACTGTCATTTGGGTTTAAGGGTAATGAAGAATTAATTTGTGAGTGCCATTGTACAGAGCGGCTATGATGATTCTCTTCTCCCCTGTAATCTTTCTGATAATAGTGGATTTATGTGCGGCTCCGTGGACTTCCCAATTTGAGTTTTTCATGTAGTTTTTGGTGTCTGTGATTGATCTGTATTTTTTGCATCTTTTCTTCTTCCGTGTTGTTGTCGATCCCAATAACTTTTTGTATTTTCACGTATCATATAACTAGTTTTGAAGTTTGACAAGGATCATACAGAGATAATTTCAGTTTAGATCCTATCACTTGAAAAATGTATTAACTAACAACAATGGATGATTAAAAAATGTTCAATATGATCTAAATAATTTAAAATGCCTAGAAACAAAAAGAATAAATGCTTTATTGTTTTCTTACATGTGCAATTGTGCATTAAGTGTTTTAAAACTTGACGGTTAAAGCGTAGAGTTTCATGACTTTGATCTAGGAAGTAAAATTGAAATTCAACTTTTGATTCATGATCTAAATACACTAAAATCCATAGCCACCAATTTTTGGGGGTCTGAAATATTTTAGACCGTAAAACTAACTCATTACTTACGGCGGTTCATATTGGGGTTACTTGATGGAGGGGGTAAGAAAACTCAAAATAGTTTAAACTTTGATTTATAAGTACTTAAATTGATATAGATCAACTTCCATCGAGTGGATCTTCAAATTAGATGTTTTATTATCTAATTCCAATAGGTAGGATTTAATTCCAAATCCTCTTAGAAGGAGCCTAGCCAAACTCATTAGTTTTCTATCAAGAAAACTTTTCAAAATTAAAACTTTTCGAGGACTGGACTATTAGAAATTAAATTAAAAGGAAAAAAAGCATAGAGACGCATAACATATTAGCTACTTAATACATTTTAGTAGGTCTGCATGACTTTTGAAAATTAATGTAAATAAAAAGCCTAGAGATACTTAAACATTAGGCCCGCATTTCTATATACAATACATCTTATGCAAGTTTACCTTAAAATTTCTATTGTGATACAAATATTATTTTTTATCTTTTATATCTCCATTCTACTAGAATTTATATATTTCTATTTTAATAGCACGTTCTTGCACGTTATTGCATGTACCGACAAGCTAGTTGCAAATAACCAACTAGTGACCAACAAGTTCATCTTTCATAGATATTAGAAATATGGAAACCCTCACAAAACATTTTATTTATACTAGCACTCAAGCACCATTGCTTGTTTAGTTGCATAAAGCATCTATACAAAAAGTGAATAATAGACTTCACTATTTAAATGTCAATTTAATTTCTTAGTCTCAGATAAGGATCCAAGACATCTTGGATACATCACATGCTTCACAATAAAGCAAGGTGCATTTGGATATGCATGCACGATTGTGGTTCTTCTATTGAAGTACCCATGCTTCAAAGATAATAAAACAAAACTAAACGAAAGCACAACCTTAAAATGTCTAGGAAGCGCTGGCAAAAACCTCTACGACTCTGCCGTTTGACTATTTATCACATCAATTTTGCTTCTCTCATTTCTACTTCCAATATAGGTCACAACTACTTAGTAAATGTTGTTCATTGTTCAACGTATATTGTTAGATTTAAGAAATAGACAACTCAATTCTAGATTGAGGTTGCCGCTCTTTATATAAATGAGAAATAAATAGAAAAATATAAGAATATCCTTACGTAGTCTAATACTCATCAAACTTAAGCATAAATATCAATCATGAGCAGCATGTTACAAAGACTAGAAAAGAAACTCTTTCTAAACAAAAATTTTCTAAACAAAAATAAAAACTAAGAAATACATAAATGTTGAAGTTTTTCAAAACAAATACTAAATTACTAATCTGATGCCATATTGCTAAATCATTTATATTAATGCTGAAGTTATCAATAAAAATAGTTATGCGCAAAGACTGCATGTAAAATCTCCTTGGATACAGTTAGGATTTTAGCTCGAACTTAATGGAAGTGGAGGTTTTAGATATCTTCAAAAATAGTAAAGTGGACATTTTGAGACATCCTCAAACAGTAGAAAATAAGGTTTTCGGATATCCTTAAACTTAATAGTAAAAAGTGTCAAATCCAAATAGAATCAAATCAAACAAAACAAATAAATGCATCTGGTGTAATATCTCTATTTTTGAAATACAAGATTTAATAATGAATCATAGTATTTTAATTTGTGTACATGTATTTTGTGTTAATATTTATCTATATGTGAGTGATTATTACTAATTGTTATTAATCAATATTACCATTTTATGACCTTATTAATATGTAATTGTTATTATTATTATTATTATTATTATTATTAGTGTTATTATTACTGTTATTATTATTGTTAATAATATTATTATTATGGTTAGTGTTAATTATTATTATTGTTATGTATTATTATTTGTAGTAGTAGTATTGCATTTCATTACCCATAGTACATAACCCGTTAACCTATTATCCAAATCCTAACAACCTAATCCTTATCCTAACAAACTCAATCATGAATCTTAACTAATCTAATCTCTCATAATGCTAATCCTAAACCTATCACTAAACCCCTAATCTCTCTAATTATCTTTTACTCCTAATATTAATCTTAACCCTATTTTATTATCTCCTACTCTCTTCCCCCATCACACCCAGCAGATCATCATCACCACCCATCCCCTGGCCATGCCATCAACGCCCCACCGAACCTACCTTCTTGCCCCTGTAGGCAGCCTGTAGAGCTCGCCATCTCCCTACCTCCATGTACTCTACCGTGACTCCCCGCGTGTGTGCCACCAGACCCAACACCCGACAAACAGTCATCTTCCTCATGCAAGCGTCTACTACCGCAGCCCATGGTCGCCTCTCCTTCCTCAAACCACGAGTTCTGCCTTCCTCCTCTCCTATCTCTCTCCCACCAACTGGTCTCACCAGGGCCGAGCCCACCTTCACCAGGCCCCCACCTTTTCCTTCACAACCCTGCCGCCATGCACACCCGAGAGACCCGACAACTCCTCTCCGGGCCACAACCTCCGAGCACCACCAAGTCACTGCCACTTCCTCCGCGACGAGGCCGACACGACAACCCTGCAACATCATCTCCATGCCGCAGCTACCCATCCGCCCTCCTTTGCATGATGCATCTTGGCCTCCGCCACGATCTTCGGCGAGCTCGACATCCCCGAGCATCAGCCCATCATGGCCAAGTCCTTCCCCCTCTCCCTCTCTTAAGTTTGTTGTTTAACTCTTTCTCTGTAGTGTTGTGCATGTGTGTGTTATTTGTGTGTTGGTTGGATGGGTATGTATATATGTATGTATAGTGTGTGTTAAAATGTATGTATGTATCGTGTGTTAAAATGTATGTACGAGTGTGAGTGTATGTGTGTTTTGGTGACGTGCATGCGTGGGTGACTGTGTAAGCGGGTGAATGTGTTGTGAACGTGTACATGTATTGTATTAGTGTATGTCGTTAGTGTTATTTTTGTATGTGTGGGTATACGTAAGTATGTGTAGTGTTTGTGGGTAGGTGTGTTTGGGTGCATGTTTGTACATGTATGAGTATAAATATATGTGTATGTATCCGTGTGTGTTGCAGTTGTATCTGGACCCATTTATACGATCTAGACCCGGTAATGGAAGACCCGGGTTTGTGTACCCTGTAGACCCGATACGCTGGCGATTCGAAGACCGACACACGAGATGATCTGGAGATCCAGACCAGTTCGTACAGCGCAGACCCGACGGTGATTCGGACTGAAAACTGCGTCATTTTGTGTGAGTGTTTACTTTGTATTATTGCTATTTACTGTTATCTTTTTGTCTGTTTTTCTATAAATTGCATTTTGTTTAATTATTACCATGTACATATATTGTTTGTACATGTTAATTACTGTTCATGACCATGCTTACTTCGGTGATATCTATACCAGAGAAGTAGTGTTTTGAGGCTGAAAGGTACTTGATAAATTGTCCACCGGATATTTTGGGTTAGTTATTCAGTAGTCAATACTTGGATCTTTTAATGGATTTAATTGGACTAAAGATTGACTCAAGGTTGGGACAGATTAGATTAGTGGACAAGGTTGGGACAGATTAGATTAGTGGAATAGTAAATCTTAAACATGTATAGTGAATTACTAGACTTGTATTATTATACCGAGGGCGAATTTAGATAGACTACATATGATTAATCATATGTATCCTAATCTTGTATGCTTGTGGATTCGATATGTATTACTGAGAATTATTACTTTATCATTTCATGTGATTCGTTTACCATTTTGGATCTGGGATTATTCGTGATGTAACTTAGACTGTGATCGGATTTGGATCTTGGATTTGATTGGTTCATGATAGTAGTTATGTGTGGATACTTGGGTGAGTTAATTAGCAGACTTGATATTTCTTTATTTAGTGATAAGTCAGATGAGAATGTAATTGGACTTTGAGTACTTATTAAATAGGATATAGCCTTATTTGGATCTCTTGTTACTTTGGGTTTATTAGTGGATTGCTTTGGAGTGGAGTTGACTTGGACCAAGGTAATGTCGGATATCGGGATCGTATCGGATGGGGGTTTTTCATATCGGTTATCGGATATCGGGGGAGATATCGGGGATACGCGCACATATCGGGTGTTCATATTAGACACTATATATAATGAAATATTGATAACTAAAAGTTGGTTTAGTGTTATAAATATCATCTACCTAATAAAAATAATATAATATGCATGCAAAGACAGTAAACAAAATAATGTACATTTGCATGCAGTTGTGTAATAAATAAGTTATTTCATATCGGGCGATATATCGGGCGACTTATCGGCCGATATCGGGCGACTTATCAGCCGATATTTCAAATATCGGCCGTTTTTTGCTGCAAACGATATGGCGAACGATTTTCCCATATCGTATCGACAGCAGGCAAAAAAGGAGATATCGAACGATATCTCGGACGACTCGGCCGATATTTAAAACAGGGACTTGGACTGATAGAAAGAGTGAACTTTGAATACTGATCTATTTTAATTACCCAAGGTTGAGGGATATGTATAAATTGGATTTACCTGAGTTGGTGAATTTCACATTTTTACAGTTGATGGTTACCTTGGTATATGGATCTGTGATTGAAATTGACTGAAGTGAGAGTGTATTGATCGAATTGTTTAATGAGGAGAATTGTTTAATGAGGACTTGATTAGAGGTAATTGAGTATTTATCTTATTATCTTGAGATGGGATAAACTGATGGATATAGATGATCGAAATAGATTAATAGAAAGGATAGAACTGTATTATTGGCCTATTGGGCTTGTAGTTCACTATACCAGATTACTTTGACATGGATTGATATTTGATGTCCACGATGAATATTGCAACTATAAGTTGATGGATCAATTACTGTTGTATCATAACGCTGATGGATGAGATGTTGATCAGTTCTAATTGAGACTGCACAGTAAAGATTCAGTATCCAGACTTGATATAGTATTATTTCATGTTACTGAAAATTACTGGGAATGTATTGTTAGATCGTAACACTATGTACAGTTGTACTGTTTACCGTATACACAGTTACTGTCACTGTTCACTGATATTGTTACTGTTTACCGTGTATATGATCACTGTTTACTGATATACTGTAATATTATTGTTACTGCATTATTCCGGTAATCTAGATAACATGAATATTGATTGAATTAAATAATGTAAATGGACAACTTACACTGGGATTGGGGAATTGATGGAAGAGACAATCGTCTGTATTTTGGGTGGACCTAGGATACATGTTGCGCAGTTGACATACGGTTTCACTGCAGGGTTCAGGGGATGACTGACATCCTATATGTTTACTGTTCCATAGTGATACTGTGAGCATTGTTCCATAGTGATACTGTAAGTACTGTTTCACAGTGATACTGTGAGTACTGTTACTGACTACCTAACGGTAGGGCCTGGTTTAGCTCCAGGCATTTGGGCCGTGGTTTCGGGTATGTACGGAACCCACTTAAAGCATGGACGACGTCTCCTTCTAACAGTTTCAATAACATAGGATTTCGATTGACACGTGTGGTAAGCGTACTATGTGATACGTCTATTGCACGTGGCAACTGGTGTTAGCTGACATAATTAATAATAATAAACTGTCTATATTGTATTGTAACTGACCGTGTTTTACTGATACCTGTATGTTATTATAGACAGATTCTAGTATTGACTGCCCTTATTACTATTCATTTATGTTTTGCATATTATTTCAGTCTTATTCCAGTATATATTTTCATAGTATGCTCACACGTTATATGCACGTACATCTTCCCCTTATTTTACACTCATTGAGTTTCTGACTCTCTGAATTTGCGCATCCAAGTCTATGTATGTTATTTTGCTGATTAGGTATTTGGAGAGGATCACACGCCTTACGAGGAGCTGGAGTTCTTATACTTGATCGTCCTTTCTTGGTATTCTCTTGCTTCTCTTTATTCTTAATGTTACCATGATTCTGTGCAATGGACTTATTGCTTATTTTATTCCTTTATTCCTACACATCATTGTGTTAGAAATCTATATGTCATATTGCAGTGATATTAATTCATCATAATGCTTGCTCAGGTTATTTTAGGCTTTTAGCGTGTATACGTGGGGTTTTCTCCTCGCGTGTATACGTCGCCGATTCTTGTCGCGACTCCGTTTCCGCGTATTTGGAAAGTGGGGCGTGACATTTTGATTGCCTAAAATATAGAAAACGACTCTTAAATCATCAAAATCAAACTTCAATACATGAAGATACGATCAAAACAGGATCAGTCATCAGATTAACAAAATTCCAGATTGGCAAAATTGTTCATCTTGGGGCCTGTTTGGTTAAGGGTGGAAGTGAGGAAGTAAGGAAGTGAGGAAGTGATAATAGTTCACTTTGGAACTTGAGAATTGGTTAGTAAGTTTTTTGGTGTTTGGATGTTGTTGAGAAGTGTAGTTTGAAAAATGTTATGTCTTTTCCGGTGTTTGGATGTTGTTGGGAAGTGTAGTTTGAAAAATGTTATGTCTTTTCCGGTGTTTGGATGGTAATGTGGAAGTGGAAGTGGAAAAGTTGACCACAAAGTTGACCGTAAAATAATATTAAAATATAAATTAATTAAGAAAAATAAAAAATGGACTGTAATTAGAATGCAAGTGAAATTTACATGATCAAAAAATTAACTGTTTTGCGCTACAACGTATTACAAATGAGATTTACATGACCACAAAATTAACTGTAGCACTCTGAAAGTGAGGAAATAGTTGTGTAAAAGAGAGAATAGAAAGGGAAAAGTGGTTTTCTTATTTTCCTTTTCCGGTGTTTGGATAGATAGGGAAGTGATCAATTATACTTCCCCATTTCATTACTTCCGCCCACTTCCTTCAAACCAAACACCCCCTTGAATGGTACCACCGCTGTACTGTTCATATGAACAATAACTTCATTTTTTTTTTTTTGCACATTTGGATTCAGGTCTAATTAGATCTAAAAAATAGAAAGAAAAATAAGAGAGATGGTAGCTAGGATTTCTTAGGTGAAGGCTAGGGTTTGGTGACGGCTAGAATTAGAAAGTTGATGGAGGCACATGAGATGATGGAAGAGGAATCGCTTTGATATCATTAGAGTAGAAATATGATTTTTTGTTATAATAAATATAAGAAGTTTCTTTTCTTTATTTTTAATTCTCCTACTCTTGTGTATTCTCTTAATTCTATTAAGACATTCTTTTCTCTATAAATAAACGATCACACCCTAATTGAGCATACACGGTCTTCTCTTTATCTTTTTTCACCTCAACATGGTACCAGAGCAACGTGGGATACTGTGTATTCCTTTGTTCTACCTTGCCCCTCCACCTTCTCCATCATGTTAGATTTAGGAAATAGACGGCTTAACCCTAGATTGAGATTTCCTCTCTTTACATAGAAGAGATAAATAAATAAATATAACAAAACCCTTTCATACTCTAATATACTAATATACACCTTACGGAAAATATAAAAGGACACAAAGCTGTTACAGCGTCTTCTTGTTTTTCAAAGCTTGTATTACATCTTGAATGCTTTGTAGGATACAACATACGAGTGGATATACATCCTGTGTAATCTTCCTCTTTGTTTATGTTCACTAGTTGCTAAAAGAAATCCACCATGATTTCGCACAAATCCAGTTCACTAATTTTGGAAATTCCCATTATCTTCATAATCCTGTTCTTTGATCCCCGCTCCCTTCGCCTCACAGCTTTCCTGATTGAATGTATTAGCTCTTCTTCCACTTTGTTAAACAGTAAAAGCTGTAAGCCTGCAACCCCTAATACCATGATTCTCTAATCTGGACAACTCTAATGAGATTTCTTAAGTCCTCATCTAGCACCAATGTATTCATTTACTTTAGCTGAGCATGCTGCTCTCTTATTATTTTTATAAACCGCATTTCAACTATGGCATCTGCGGCATCTGCAGGTGGAGGAAATTCCTATACTGGAGATGCCTCATTTGGAAGCAGCTTCAAATACTAGTTGACCCTATTCCAAAGAAGTTTAATGACCGAGGTACATTTCCCTTTCAATTTTTTCATGCAGTTCTAGTTTTCTAGAACACTTCATTACGTTCTCTATAATTTTCTTTTCTTTTGGTAACATTCTGTTAACCTATTTCTTCTGCTTTTCCTTCCAAATATGCAGTGCCTTTTCAAGATGGTATTCATGATTGTGTTTCATTATTTCTCAAGTCATAGTTTATTCAAGATATATTTGTTCTCTAGTTGGATCATTTATATCACTGAAACTGTTGATCAGGTTGCTGTAATTGGTCTCTAGGCATGATTGGCTTTAACTTCTGGATATTGGAACTCTCTGAATCGCTTTTCACTGCCAATATATTTTCACTTTTGAAGCTCATCAAGCAGATTACCATAACTCTTTTTGCTTTTCCTTTCCATGATACAACTGAAATCAGTTAACTGAACGGAGAAGATTCCTGGATTTCATAAATTATTTTGAGCTGTTAACAAAAATTTATGCCAGAGACCTTTTGCTTTATTTGTTGATATTGGCTATTCCCTTACCTAATGGTGTATCATGAAATTATGCAGATCTTTCGCCTAAGGAGGTTGAAATTGCGAAGCTATATCCTGCTCTTACAGCTTTGTGCATTAGAGATGGTTGGGAATTTGTCATCCTAAGCTTGCTGCAGGTTACTAGATAGAACACTGTTTGTTATATACTGGAATATTCTGCAGTACTTCCTTTTTTATCTATCATAGAAACACATGCTTGTATTTGAAACTTATCTGGACCCTGATCCTTTCCCAATTTCAGCTGAGTTCTCAGTGACCACTTAATCCATTGCTTTACCATGTAAATAATTAGTGGGGAAACTTAAAATTCTTGTTGGAACTATTACTTCCATGCCATCTAGTTCTATATCAATGGTCACTATATTGTGTTAAGCTTTTATTTACCTTGTTTCTTTTAGGAACATTGGGTTTTCTTTTTTCCTTTTCTTTTTCTTTGTTTTCTCTTTGGTTTGCAACTGAATTCCTCTCCAGTTTCATAAATTTGATCTCTTTGCTTTATATACCTGGAGGTAGTAGGCATGTTAATGGGTCGGGTTTGGTACATTAATTATCAAACCTGAACCGAGTACCATTATAAGTACCAGACCCAACCTGTTACCCACGGGTCCAAACTCATTGTTCCCGTACCCATCTCATTAGTCACGGGTCCAGTCCGATTACCCGACCCGATTATCTTCTAACTTGTACATTCTAGATATTCCACAAACCATATTACTCCAATTACACTGTTTCAAATGATTAAATTCAGGCAAAATTCCAACTATCCAACATCAAACGTAAGTTCAAAAAATATCAGTCCAACAAATATCCCACAACAAATATTTGATTTTAAGACATTATTAATTAAACAGTTTCGGTCTTAATCGGGTATAGTACAAGTAGAACAAGATTCGATCCATTTATTTATAGGATAATCGGATCTGTGTCCTATTTGGGTCATCTATATATAAGCCTAACCAAACCCATGTAAGCGAGTCTGGTTCGAGTCGGGTACGAGTCCATATCTGACCCATGGACATGTCTGGCTGGAGGCAAGACACTGGAAGAAATCGGGGGGGGGGGGGGGGGGGGGGGGGGGGGGGGGGGGGGGATTAATAGGAATAGTACGTGGGCAGAGGGAGGAGTTGGAGAAAGTTGTATGGGCTTCACCAATAAGCAGTGGGCTTGGTAAGGCGGCATGAATATAAAATGAGAGATGTAATTACATCCAAATGATCCAATTGGTCTATATTCATTTTTGGTAGATGGCCCAGCCTCAGGTCACAAAAGATTAAATGGAAAAACACTAGAAAGGTGCATGTGTCATGCACGTGAAGTTTCTTTTTTAACTTGAGCAATTCCAAAATTGATACGGAGATATATTTTATATTTTTATTTAACCTATTTATTTAGAAAAAAATATATTTATCTATTCAACATAAGATGTAACTATTTTCTTAAACAAATAGAGGAAAACTAATTATATATGAAGAAAATAATATTCAATGAAAAATAAAAAAGAAGAAGAAATCTTTAAAAAAAAATAAAATAAGGAGTTTAAAAAATAGAATAAAATCAGAATAAAAAACAAAACAATAAAAGTTAAAAAGTAAAATAAAAAATTCAAGAAAAAGAAATAAAAGGAAGTTGAATAATATCTGAAAAATAAAGTAAGAAAATATAAAAATGAAATGAAAATAAGATACTTTGGCATAAGAATTAAAAAAATGAAAACTGAAAGAGTTAATAGAAGAAGAAAATGTAAAATCCAGACAAAAAAATTTTAAAATATGTAGACTATAATTGGAAAAAAGTCAAAAAATATATGGATATAAACAAAAGTAAAATGTACTAAAAAGGGGGAAAACACTGGAAGAAAACTAAAGATTGATCAAAGCATAAATGAAAGAAAATTCAAAAATAAAAATACCTAGGAAAAGAAAAGAAATAGAGGAGAAAATAAAGTAAAAAGAATTGGTGAAAGAAGCCCTTTTACCAGAAAACCTTCTGGCTGTTGTACATACACCTCTTCTTCACGAATACATTGAAAAAAATCTGACTTGATATCTAAATGATATATCTTCCACCTGTGATGAGCTGCAAGTGAAATTAATGGTCTCATCGTGTCCTATCGAGCAACTGGTGCAAAGATTTCTTCATAGTCAATGTCATACTTTTGTTTGTAGTCTTTTGCTGTGAGCCTCGTCTTGTATCGATCAACTTCACCATCTGCTGTGCGTTTGATCTTGTACACCCATTTGACACCTATTGCCTGTGATTTTGTGGAAGTGTTGTCAACTCTCATGTGTCGTTCTTCTAGATGGCATGAATCTCCTCCTTCATTGTCGACGCTAACAATCTTCTTCTTCAGCCTCTTGAAAAGTGAGAGACTCATGATCAGCATATAAGTAGAAGAGATTAGTCTCTTCATCTTCTTCTATCTGCTCATAGGTCTCCCTGAGGCTTCTCATTTTGAGGGGATCTTATTGTACGGAGGATTCTCTACTACTACCTTCCCCAGAAGATGGAGAACCTCTTGTAGGAAACGGTGTAGCATGTTAAGGAGACGGTAGTATAGCTGGTGACAGAACCTCTTGTGGGGGCTCATCAAATTTGTCAACCATGAGTTGCTCTTTGACACTCTCTTCATTGCTCCAGCTTCATGCTTCTGCTTCATTGAAGCCAACGTCTCCACTAACCACCAGTTTCTTAGTTAGTGGATTGTAGAGCTTGTATGTCTTCGACTCCTCGCTATATCCGATGAAAATGAAACTTTCACCGCGATTGTCAAGCTTCTTCCTTTTGACTTCAGGTACTTGAGCATATGCAACACGCCCAAAAATTCGTAGGTGTTCGCCTCTAGGCGTGTAATAGCTCCATGCCTCTTGAGCTGTCTTGTTCTTCCCTATCTTTGTAGGGCAACGGTTGATCAAGTAAGCTGAGCACGCCACGGTGATGGGGAACCGGGCGGGATTCTCTCCCTAGGGTTTCTCACCTAAAGCACACAGGCTACAAAGCTTTAAAAGCAATTTTATTCATTCCAAAACTATCAATAACAATACCAGTCTTGGCTTTAAATAGGCCTACATCAACGAAAAGATCCTATTACAACCGATATGGGACTAAAAGAAAACTACCAAATAAATAAATAAAAATTACAATAAAAGGAAAAAAGAACTAAAACAAGCAGCCTAATGTCGCTTGAATTTCCCAGCCTTAATCGAACCAAACTGAAAGTGTGCGATGACGCCTCCTGGTGTAGAATCGTAATCCTGGAGATATGTCCCCATCATTCCCCCGGGGTTGGGGAAAACTCGACTCTGTCGAATGTGAACCTCCTTGGCTCTCATAGTGCTCCAGATGATCATGGTCCAACCATTGGAGTTCCTCTCGATTAATCCAAGTGTTATCAGAATCAGATAGTTCTTTCCAATAAACGAAAAATCTGTGGTAACCACCATCTCTAGTAGAGACAATCTGATCATCAATAATTTCATCAATTTATTCTGCCATATTGGTGGGATGTATTTGGGGAAGAGGAGGTAATAAGGGTCTCTCAGGAATTGGCCTAGGGGAAGGCTCATCCAATAAAGGATTATCATGGGAAAAATTTGACCCTTTATAAGCAACCACATCTTCAATATTAAAAGAGGGACTAATGCTAAAATCTGATGGGAGATCTACTACATATGCATTTGAATTAATTTTCTTCAAAATTTTGAATGGTCCTGCACTACGTGCATGCAATTTCTTTACAGTACCAGGAGGATACGTTCTGGTCGAATCTGAACCATCACGTAGTCTCCTACATTAAACCATGTGCTTTCCTGTGCAAATCTGCATAAACTTTATAGTTTACATTATTTTTCTGAATTTGATTGCTGATCGATCTCCTTATGCAAGTCATGAATATGCGATGCAAATGATGCAGCTGACTCTGACGTCCTAGTATGATGTGGTGCCATGGGAATTAAGTCTATAGGTTGCCTAGGTTGATAACCATGCACGACCTCAAATGGACTCATTCCTATGGTTCTATTGATAGAATTGTTGTATACAAACTCAGCAGTAGGTAACACAAGATCCCATGTCCTAAGATTTTCACCCACTAAACATCGTAGCAAATTACCAAGACTTCTATTGACTACTTCAGTTTGCCCATCAGTTTGTGGGTGAAAGGCAGTAGAAAACTGAAGTTTAGTTCCCATTTTATACCACAGGATTTTCTAAAAGTAACTTGTGAATTTAACATCCCTGTCTGAGACAATGTTATGGGTAGCCCATGTAACCTAACAACTTCATCAAAGTAGATCGTAGCAATCCGAGATGCATCCGCTTGGAACATGGCAAAAAGTGAGCCATCTTGGAAAAGCGGTCTAAACAACAAATAAGGAATCATGTTTTCTTGTGGCTTTTGGTAAACCCAGTACGAAATCCATACTGACATCTTGCCAAGGACAGTTTGGAACTGGTAGGTGTTGACACTCTAAAAAAGACAAGATTCCTAACTAACCTGAACGATGTCTAACTTGTTGACATCTATAAAAGACAAGTGGTAGACAAGCCACGACCAGTTCTTCACCCATCTCAAAGGGACGAATCAGCAACTTGGACTCTACTGATCCAGTGAAGCAGACAGTAAGCCAAGATCGTCCTTAAAAGCCCGTGAGAAGGCCCAAGCAGGCCCAGAGACACTAAGTTAGTTCAACACTTAGTCTCGTACGAACCCACGAGATAAGTCTCGTATGAGAAACCAAAGTTGCTTAGCATCGCAGGAAGCTCCTTCATAGCCTCGCTGCGAGCTAACTTACAGCTTCGCCTGAAATGCTCAGTTAACTCCGCAGAAAGTTAGCTTCGCTCGAAGTTCCACGCAGCCGCGCAAAAGGTTGACTGGTAGCTTCGCCACAAGTTTTATCTAGTCCGCTGAGAGCTTTCTTCTAGCTTCGCCAGAAGCTTCTCCCAGCTCCGCTATGAGCTCAATGCAACGACTCCGCTGCGAGTCCTTTATAGTCATTTTGACTAATCAAATCTCCAGATGAGATCATGTTGATTGAAATCAAATTTGGCAGTTGCCTGCCATGATCTTTTGACTCTCCCAATCATGTAAGAAGATCAGGGGAGATCTCTCAATTAATTAGAGAGTATCAACGGAGTATCCCTCATTTAGCAGAGCGAATCAAGGGATTGGCACTACATGCTATTCCTAGCTTCGCAGAAGCTGTTTCTAGCCTCGGAACAAGGCTACTTTTCGGATGCGAAACAGATTGATTCAATTTGTTTCCAGATTTAGAGGGCGATTATACCCCTGTTCCTCCTTATAAATAGCCTACCAGAGGCACACGGAGAGAGGAGACGGGCAAGGAGAGAGAGGAGATTGGCTTGAGAAGCAACAAGAGGGCTCTACCGATCCTCTGTTCTCTGCTTTCCCGAACCAAGCGAGAAGGGAGTCCTATTAGGAGGCAGTTCGATCGTCTGACCGATCGCATCGTCAAAGGGATAAAGTGGTCGCGCTGATCAGATTCCTACCGGCACACTTTTCCAGAAATCTCAGAGGAGATCTACCTGTAATTTTTCTTTTCAGTTACTTGTAATTTAGCTCCTCGATCTCTTTTATAAGTTTTCCCCTTTGCAAAATCAATGGAAAACAAGATGGCGACTCCGCTGGGGACTGTATTCTCCACTGTTGAGAATCAAGTGTCGTAATGTGACGATCAGACCTTCGGGTCTATTGCTGAGACGCTGGTCATTCACTTTGACAAAGAGAGGTTTGAACAACTTCTCTCTGAGGGTAGCACAAGCCCCTACATGAGCGCAAGGAGGTCAGCGTAGCCAGAGCCCCTTTGGCTAACTCTTGGAAGCAAGTCTCTGTTGAGACAAATAAGGCTCTCTGTAAGCCTATTACAGCCTTAGGTGAGGCTAAACGGGCTCTATGCGAGTCTAGCACAGTCTCAGCAGAGACTAACATAGCCACGCACCAGCATATAACACTGTGCGTGAAGCTATAAAGGTTCCTTGTGAACCTAAAACAGCCTCTGCTAAGGCTATGTGGATTGCAAAAGCTGTAGTCCCATGCGAGGCTAGAGATAGATCTCTTGATTCAGCTTCCTGCAAAGCTAAAATAGCCTCTGACTGCAAGACTATTTCAGCTCTTCACAGAATTAAGCCACGCCTGTCACGCGACGCTAATGCTAAAGCACTTTATGCTAACAACGAGGCTATTGCAGCCTCGCTTACATCATCAGCACTATTGGGCAGTGCTAGGCTCGCCGCTAGCGACAAAACCAAAGCACTAAGGGCTAAAGACCTTAACCGCGAAGTTAAAAAGGAAGCACCACTGAGTGCTAACAGCGAGGCTATTTCAGTCTCGCTCACAGGAAGAACTCCGCGCAACAGAGCTAAGCTCGCCTTCAAAGGCAGAGCTAAAACAGTAGCTTCACCTTGCGAAGCTACTCTTTCAAGGGAAGCTATCTTAGCTTCGCCTATAGCCCAAAAGAAAGTCTCCATGGCTAAGCCCAGGGTTTCTCAACCCAAGCATGCTAACATCCGGTTTCCCCGAGTCTCCGTGTTGGATCAGTTGGACCCAGGTAACGCAAACTTGTAGGATTATCTGAGCAACAAGTGGAAACTCTGCTCCGAAGAGACAGTTCACATCTCGCCATCCCAGTGCGGACAAGCGGGGAGTCAACCTATAACGGTACATCCCGTCCACTGTTGCTTGGGACCAATCCCCACAACTTCTCCAAGCCAGCAATCGGTGTTCAACCAGCTGTCAGTTCAAACTTCTGAGAGACCTAAGTCTCGAAAGAAGAAGACAGTGAAGGTGCCTCATATCGCAGCTGCCTCTGTCAACATGATAGGCAGAGGAAGGGATCTACTACGATCTCAAAGAAGGAAACAAGGGGTTCACACTCCCTCATTCAGCTCTCCAGGGCCCGACTATAGCCCCGGCTTAGGTCAGGTTCTGGTCGAACAAAAGAGTGCCTTCCAAGGTACGATACCCTATAATTATGGACAACCTTCTTCCTCAGAAGCTTTGTTGCCAGAGCCATTGAGACACCAATTCCAATGGTCCGATGATGAAGAAGAAGCCAGCAGCTATGCTTCCTCTGCAACGATTAGCTCTGTTCAGGCAAGGTTTGTATCAGCCAATATGGCTGATAACAACAATGATGATGATTTCCGTCATCACATGAAGGCACAGGAGCAGACTTGCAAGGCCCAGCAAGAAGCCTTGGACAATATCCAGCAAATATTGGCTCAGCTCCTGACAAATCGGAATAATGATAACACAACCGGTAGTAATCACGTAAATGAGGAGAACAACAACAATGAACCTCCCAAGACCGATCATTCAAAGGAGGGCTCTTCAATCGATGCCAAAGTGATCAAAGGTATCCAAGCTCAGATTGCATCCCTGGCCCAAAGGGATGAACTGAAGAAAGTAGGGGCACTCCGTCCTTACCCCTTGGAATGGGATTCAGTCCCATATCCACCAAAGTTCAAGCCACCAATGTTGCACTCGTATGATGGCAAGAGCTCGCCAAATCAGCACATTTACTACTTCCGATCGCAAACCGATAATGTAGTAGGTAATGATGCTATCATGGCCAGACTGTTCATTGGCACCTTTAAGGGGGTAGCCTTTGATTGGTTCAGGAGTCTCCCTGCGAACTCCATCAATTTCTGGCTCGACTTGGAAACCCGATTCCTCTCCCGATTCTACGAGGATGATACCGAGGTGACCATGGACACACTTCTTTCGGCAGTCCAGGAAGGAGGAGAATCTGTACGGGATTACATAGAGAGATTCCGCAACCTTTCTCTCATGTGCCCTGCAGGTATGCCGTTGCCTATGTTGCTTCAGACGTGTAGGCATAACTTTCTCGACCAAGTGGAAGTTCGCATGGGAGCCGTCAAAGCCCACACTTAGAAGGAGCTTATTGAACAAGCCGAGATAGCTGAAAAATCAACTAAAAAGTTTGAGACCCCCAAAAGCAGGTGGGGAATCAACAATAAAAGCTATGATACGGCTGAATCTTCTGATACATCAGCATTGGAAGTATATGGAGGAACTCGATCAAAGAAAGGTAACTCCAACAGGACTTCGGAGTATCAGAGACAATACTCCTTCAAAGATGAGCATGTGGTGACACTTTTCCACTTGCTCAACAAAGGCAACAAGATCAAGTTGCCAGAGGCTAGACGCCCAGATGAAGTGGGACAAACAAACGATCCCAACTATTGTCTTTTCCATAGGATGGTTCATCATCCTACTTGCAGGTACAATGTCCTTGAAGACAAAATCCTAGCACTAATCGAAGCAGGTGTTTTGACTCTGAAGTCAAAACATAAAAAGGCCACTGCCTAACTTCTATCTTGAAAGGGAGTATGGAGGTAGTCAACTCTACTTCCAAAAGTCATGGGTCTTATCCCATCAACGGCTAAAACAATGGGACTCAAGCCAGTCCAAAGCTAAAGGCAAGTCTTGCAATGTCTCTCGCAGCAGATGACACCGCACCAGCAACTCCTCTCAACAGCTCTGAAGAGGAGACAACCGTCTCAACCGCTATTTAATAGCCGGCAGGCACTAGATCTGACAACTAACTTGCGACAGTACAACCAAACCCCGACGAGACATAACAGCCAATGACGTCGGAAAACGCGCAGGGGGTTGGAATATGTCATTCCACCAACCAAATGAGGACAACCTTTCGTAGTAGAGGCAGTCTACTCGAGTGAAGCTTATCGCCTAGCGAATCCAAATGATGACACGCTCCTGATGCCAATCAACAACAAGTACTATACATGATCACGTTAACACTATACCTCTGATCAAAGAAGTACTATACATGATCATGTTAACATTACACCTCTGATCATCAAGTCGGACTCGTCTGACAGTTTCATCTCCTCAAGGAGTCCTTTTCCACAAATGGAATCAATTTCAACCATCTCTACATTCTTCTTTCGGCAAATCAATTCAGCTTCACAATTGTTTGGTACGGAGAATGGTTCGCGTAAAATTTCCTTGAATCAACTGAAAGATTACAACGGACTAATGCTCCGACTACAAGGGAGGGAAGATGTTGAGTCTTGAATCTCCCCTTTGTTTAATGTTGGGTTCTTCAAGTGGCGATGGAAAGTGAATCTTGTTTTCCGTTGACCGGGGTGAACGTCGAGAACTTATGGGGATCTTCTCTTTGGGTGGTAGACGGAGTAACACAGCTCTGTCGACCGAAATCTCAAAGAGATTGTAGGCAAAGGTTAACTTGTACGCAGCAATTCAGCTGAAGAGTTAGACTCTCTTTCCTTCTCTGTGGAAGCTCTCAAATCAAGCTCTTTTCTGATCTCTCTAAAGAATCTGCCCCTTTTCCATAGCAGCGGGGCTATTTATAGGGGTTTCAGGGGCGTACGTGCCTCCTAAAAATACTCCATAATGGGGGTTAACTTTCCTTGTTATGTGGGCCGTGATTGACCCTATAACCGGGACGGTTACAACTGAGACGCGGGTTTCGACCCACGCGCCTTGGTGCGGCTGAGACGCGGGTTTCGACCCACGCGCCTTGGTGCTGCTGAGACGCGGGTTTCGACCCACGCGCCTTGGAGCCGCTGAGACGCGGGTTTCGACCCACGCGCCTTGGAGCCGCTGAGACGCGGGTTTCGACCCACGCGCCTTGGTGCTGCAGTGCTGGCTGAGATTAGCCCTGCGTCTGGAGCTTGGGACTCTGCTTTTGACGACTTGTCTTTAATGATTTTTAGACAGCCTACAGAACCCCCTCCAAAGTTTTCGATATTCCGCAGTTAGCTGGGACGGATTTCGAAATACTTTGGACTCTAGCTGAATCCACTTTTATGATTTGGACTGACAAAGCTTCGGGTTTGATCTTGTTTGGAGTATGGCCTTCTTGAGTGTACTGTAGAACTCTTTGAAGCCGCCAAAGCTGATCGCGTGGAGTGTCTAGATACACAGTCTAAAACCTCCCCGATGCTTTGAGTTTGTCGTTGGTGTACTTTAAATCAGGGGTGGACAGTCGTCTGCTTATGCCAGTGTACTGTTGAACTGAATTGCAGAAGTAAGGACTGAACGCCAGTTCTGTGGATGCAGGGATAATATTGCTTTAAAGACGCGCCTCTTATAGGGGTGCATCTTTTGGGATGAAGACGCGACTGTTATTCCATGAGGTAGACGCGGCTTCGGCTGGGTCGAACAGGTGTGACATTCGGAGGGACGCGTCTTTTGGAATGAAGACGCGGCTTTCCGGACGCAACTCTGACTTAGTTGAGAAGGTGCGTCCATCGGAAGGACGCGTCTCTTTGGATGAAGACGCGACTGTTGGATGCGAGTCCGTGCCATGAGCACGCTGCCACGTGTCCCGTGGAATTGAGGGGACATCTACTTTTTGGCGTGCGAACTTCACGCTGCATTTAATACGCTGTCACGCGTCAGGTGGTAATTGGGCGTCGAGCCAAGCGCCGCGTATCTTTGCGAATCACCGTGCCTATAAAAGGCAACAGTCTTTCAAGAATCATCATTAGACTCTCCTTCGTCTTCGTGTGCATCTGTTAGAGTTTTGAGAAAGGAGCTTCCTTTGTTCTCTTTTCTTCATCTAACACTGGATCTTTGATTCGCAAATGGCACCAAAGGCCAAGCAAATTGCTTCATCTTCACGGGCGGTCGTCGCTGAGACTCAAAGGGGCGGTTCCTCCATGCAGGAAGCCTCTATTTCAGGTATAAAGCCATCGGACTTGATTTCCACCATTAAAAGGGTTTATAGAGTTCTTTGAACTCTTGGACTCCTCTTTTAAAATTGACCCGCCAACGCGGGCTCGAGCCCATGTTTGATCTTCAGACGCGGCCTTTGAGTCGATAAACAAGGCGTAGGTTTAACCCTTGCTGCTTTTATCTGCTCGAATCTGCGTCTGCTTGTTGAACACAGGGCCCTAGCGAGCCTTGCGTTTCAGGTTCAACACTTAGAATGTTTCTAAGTATGAAAGATTCGGACGTAGATTTCTTATGACTTTTGCGTCTTGTGAAATCAGACGCTGGTCCTCATGAATCTTACGTCTGAGTCCAAGTACATAGAAATTTTTCATAAGTCTTGGATTTTCAAAACGCGGGCTCCATGCTAGCCTCGCGATCGCAGATTTTGATGATTTTCGCGTCTGGGTTTACTTCTGCGTTTGAGTTATAAACACTTAATCAATTTCTTTTTTGATCAAGTATTATCCTTCTTTGCAGTGCGATATTCCTCCGACCCTCTCTCCAAGAAGTGTCACTTCGGGCACGTAGGTGGTGCTGATCGCAACCTAACCTTCGTGTTGCAGAGGACTGCTCCTGTGACTGCTGACAAGTCGAAGGAGCGAATGGAGAGGCTCTCCAAGGTCGACATGGCGACATTCTGGGAACTTATGACTGACGCAGAATTTAAGACGGATTCACGCATTCCATTGAAGAAACCCGTCTTCTTTTTTGGGGACAATATTGGCGAGGGTGGTTACGTCTTGCATGATGGCGATTACAAGTGGCTCCGCCAGATAGGGGGTAGGAAATTCTTTCTTCCAAATATGGAGAGAATGTATCCCCTATCCTACCTTCAGCACATGTCTGTCCCTCGGGCAATGGAATGGGATCTTGCCCGATCTGTTCCCAGTGTCTCTCTTGGCATACTGGGCGCCAGGAAGGTGCACTCGGGTGGACACGGGAGGGAGATCTTTGGTTTGTTTCCTGGATTATTCAGGTCCGAGTACCCAGTAGGGGAAACCCCTCAGCTCAGCACTACCTTTATTAACCAATTCATGAAGGTAGGGGGTGATTTTCCCACTGACTTCCGCCCGCTCGGGTGGGTTCATTCCACTGACAAGTACTGGTGGGGTAAGATGGTGAGCTTTGTCCTCACCGAACTCGGAGGTCTATTGGACCAGGTGGGACTGTACCAAGCAGTCAGGGCTGTGCAATATGGCATCCCACAGAATTCCTAAAATTTTTTGGGATCCTGGAGCATTACAACCCTTTGACGGGGACGTTCTTCACCCCGGTTGGAGAAATGGGACTCGCCCTGCATGAATTATATAAAGTCTCGGGGCTGGTAATGGGAGATGCTCCTTATGAGGAATACGTCCCCACCTCTGAGGAGCTTCATCTCTTGAAGAAAGAGTGCCCTCGTGTATATGAGACCTACTGGGAGGTGCTATGTCATTTCCACATCTGCGGCCAAATAACCTCCTGGAGGACTAGGGGAGTCAAGCAGCTGTCTTGGGCGAGCTACTTGTTTAATGGTATCACTAAGAAAGACCACTCAGTGACCAGTCTGGCTCCCAGCTCTGACGAAGAAATCGCCGAAAGGATCGACGCCTCTGTGAGTTCTTATACCACAGAGTCGAACGAAGACACTTTCAAACCGGACACGGTTTTTGAAAGTTTCCATCACCAGGCCCAGGTCCCTATTTCTAACCGGGCACTGCTGGCGGGTTTCCTCATGCTGTGGTTGAAACGCTGTGTAGTGCCGACACTGCCGCATGAGGTGATTGTTGCCGACGTGGTGTATCCGGCGGTGCTGCTGGCCTATGGTAGGTCCATAGCTCTCCTTCCGGCAATGGTGGCCGGTATCCAAAGCGGGTTGCGGGCCCTGACTCAGAGCCTGTGCAGGGTGGAGGCCATCGTCGACTTCCAAGGTAACCCGGAGGTCGATTCAGAGGGAAGGCCGAAAGTGAAGACCCCTAACCCTCGGATCGAGCTTCCCTACATGTACTTAATGGCTTGGTACGTGATGCATTGCCCCTCACTGATGACACCAGTGTCCCGATGCGAGGGGTTTGTCCCTTTTGTGCAGCGGCTGGAGAGTTCGAGTTGGTGCAACAACTATATGTTCTACGTTCGGAAGTGTATTCTGAACGCTTCAAATTATCATCTCAATCGTTGCTTCCCCGAGATTACAGATGCTGCTTATGGGGATAAATTTGCCGACATTGTGGGTCCGGACGACTTCACGAGGCTGCCATCGGGAGTCTTCTGGTGGCTTATCAATATCCGGCCCGGGTATCTGCTCTTCCGGCAAGGGAACTCGTGCACGATCGAGCCTTATATGCCGAATCGTTTTGCCCGACAGTTCGGGTATGACCTACTATATGTCGGCAATCCTAATGCTCAGCTTGCCTTCAGTGGAAATCTGTTTGAAGGTGCTCGGGCTTGGTATTACAGCGTAGCTGGGGGGGCACAGGCTCTTTTCCGCTTACCTCATAAGACGCCAAACTGCTACGCAAGCCTTAGCTTCTGCACCTGGTACCTTCAGGCTAGCAAGACGCCTGGCTATTCAACAGAGTGCTCATGTATTAAGAGCATTAATGCGTCTTATGAAGAGAAGGTGGCGTCCAACAAGCGTTCGCAAGGCCTCGATGAATATCAAGCGGCTCAAAGGGAGGCCAGAGGGGAGACACGGGGGATGCCGAGAGCAGCAACACTTAGGGAGCAGCCTGCCAGAAGGCATCGACGGGCGGTGCCTAAACGTCCTCATGGCGCTACTCTCCAGGCTGAGCCTGCCTCTACTTCCACAGCTGAGCCTGCCCCGAAGAAGGCCAGGAAAGACTTGGCGGCTGAAGAGACCGTCCCTTCCGGCGTTGAAGAGCAGAGGGAAGAAGAGGAGGAGGAAGACGACGCCCCTCTTGTTCGTTCTCATGGATTGCGCAGCAGGGGCCCCGTAATTTTAGAAGAAGGGGAGCTTGCTGATGAACCCATCGCAACTGATGAGGCCGAGCAGCTCGAGGTTGCCCTGATGGGCAGGGATGATGTTGAGATTCCAGGGGTCTCAACTCAACCAGGGTCTTCTTCGGCTCATGAAAGGAGAGATGAGGCACAACAGCCTGGGTCTCCTGGTGTATTAATCTCCAGCTCGCGAGTAGTTGACCCCAGCCCTACTACTGGGGTATTTGGTGGCAAGGCCTCAATTGCAGAGGCTTCTCGCGTTGAACTATCGTCTTCATCGTCCGGAGAGGATGAATATGACTCAGGCGATGAAGTCGATTTTGGCGATGAACCCGCTCTTTCAGATCCGAGCAAATTCTCCCATATCTCGGAGGAAGAAATATACGGGTGTGGTCCGGTGACGGCGTTATCACTAGCGGCAACTGCTCCTGCTGAAGGTACTCTTATCGTCTTGTTGACCCGGTTTCCCTTTTTAACTAGGGAACAGGTTCTGACATTTTCTCTTTATGCTGCAGGGTTGGCCGCGGACAGCGAGGCTGCGACTTCTTCCCATATCGAGGAGATGATACAGGAGCTGGCCCAGCAGGAGGGTGTTGAGGCTGTTGCTGAGATGCCTCAAGAGAGGGCAATTATTGAGGTCGGGGAGACCTCAACCTTGCAAGATTTGCCCAGGGATCTGCCGTCTTCGGACCCTCGGCTTGGTAAGAAAATATTGATGTTTTGAATATTTCCCTTTTATTGTCATGACTGACGTTTTGGTGATCTGCAGAGAGTGCTGAGGAAGCTCAGGCAGGGGGCTTGGCAGTCAGCGTCGACTCAGCAGGGGGCAGCCAGCGTCGAGCCAGCAGGCAATACAACTCAACCCCCGACCGAGGGTTCCGAAGAAGTCAGGTTCGCTGCAACTTCAGTCGCCATGGAGGCCGCTACGACAGTCATAACTGCGCCAGAAGTGGCGGTGACCATCTCAGCTTCTACCGCGTCTGTTGTTGCCCCTACTTCTGTAAGGGACGAGTTGATTCCCATCCCTCGCCCTGTGACAGAAAGGGGATCTGGGAGCACATCAGCGGAATTCTCCTCGGCTGGTGATATCATGGAAGAACTGACACGTCAAATGGTGCAGCAGTTCTTTGCTTCCATGCGATCGTGTATTGATCTCATCCTCTCTGGGGGCAGTTCTTTCGAATTTGCCCGAATGCTTGAGAATTTGATCGAGAGCATTGGTCATACTGGAGGCCCCTCACAAGCTAGGGCGTGTCTGCTGCTGGTGGAGCAGTTGGGGAGTGATCTGAAAGAGCTTAAGTCTTTGGAAGACGCCGGCTCAGTTCACGAGGCCCGGGCAACCCTGACTAGGCTTCTTGCTGCTCAAGAACAAGAGCGAAAGGAGATGGAGGAAAGGATAGCTGAAGAGACCCATCATCTTCAACATTTCCAGGCGAACCATCAAAGGCTGACTGGCGATTCAAGGGAATCTGAACTCGTCATGCAGAGCGCAGAGCAGGTTATTATCAGTGCTCGGGCCACCATAGCCAAGGCGGGCCTTGATCGCAATCAACGAGCATAAGCTTGCCACTGCCAGGAAGAAGCTGGAAGAGCTGGAAGCCGCCAAGACGCAAGTTGAAGAAAACCTTTCTGCTCATTCCTCCAAGTTGGAGTCCCTACGAGCGCAACTGGCCGCGAGGAAATTTTTGTCCGAGGAGGAGTTGCGGGTCCAGGCTCTCATGGAGGCTGAGAAAGCACGTCAGCACGAGATACATCGCCTCCGAGAACAAATCCGTTCTTTGGCTAATCAAGATGATTAGCCTCCCCCCCCCTTTTTTTTTGAGGACAGAACGCTCAATTCATCAAGAGTGTTTGTATCACTTTTACCATTTTTGGCTCAAATAATAAAAGTCTTTTGAAATTTTGCTCCATCTTCATTGTTCCACTGTAGATGAATCCAATTTCTTAGCGGCAGTCTTTGGCTGCGATCCTTGATTGACTCTGGATAAACTCAGGCTGAACTGAGTTTGCCAAACGCGGTTCTGATTTCATGGTGGAGACGCAGTCCCGAGAAACGCGACTCTGACCCGTTAATTGAGACGCGGTTCCGATTGGCGCGAAGGACGCAGCTTTGGGTGCGGCTCCCTAGCCGCAGCCCTTAACTCTGCCCAAGTACAGAATTCAGGATGCCGTGAAGACGCGGTCTTATACTCCTCAAAACTGACGCATAGATATGAGGACGCGACACTGGGTCCTTGACCTGGTGCAAACTCAAATTATATTGAGTTTATGATAGGAACACCATTATCATCTCGCCATGTAGACGCAGCTCCAAGATACTTGTGAATGCCACAGGCCTTCTCCATTGAGGACACAAGTCTCAGGACGCAGCTTTCCACTTTTATGTCATTGCAAAGTGCGACCCCCAGAATGGGTCCCTTTTGCTGTGAAGGAAAGCTGCTTTGAATCACTCTGAGAGACGCGGCTGCAGTTCTCTTGGCTGGAATGAAAAGAGGACGCTGAAAGGGACGCAAGTTCCTAGACGCAGCTCTCGGGCCTGCGTTTGGTACAACTTCCCAGGCGTTACATGCAGCTTGTCATAAAGATTTCGTTGGATCTTTAAATGTCCAGTCGATGTTGACGATTGGGGACTCGTATCATCCAACGTTTCCCGACGCGGCAGTCCACGCGTCAGCCCTTCATTGGGCTTAGGCATTAATGCCTTTAAATGCCAGACCGGCACTGGCGGTTGGAGACTCGCGTCTTCGATGCTTCCCGAAGCGATAGTCCACGTGTCGGCCCGTTATTGGGCTTTGACATGCATGCGGGAATTAAAGCCGACGGTTGTGATTAGTGAGCCATTGATTACAGGCTTTATGGGTTGCCTATAAATTGGGCTTAGCTTCTCCTTTTAGCAGTTCATTACTTAGACTGCTTTCCTTTGAGAGCGAATGCTCTGAGAGATTCCACCTTCTCCCTTCAAGGGCTTTACCTGGGGCTTGCCTCCATGGACGATGATGACCCAGAGCTTTCATGCTTCTGCATAATCTCTCCAGAAGATTATCACTGTCAAGTGATTTCAAGATCGAGAAGCGTCTCCTTGAGCACCTTTTACGTCCGCGCCTTGATGCAGAAAGTTCAACCCTTAATGGGGGTTGCTGCGGGTATGACTTCCTGGTCTGCCATGAAATTTTCAGCCCTCAGAGGTTCATTTTCTTGACCTTCTTCTGAAGTCTGGTTGGTGCGCTCACCTTTTGGGAGTTGCGCCATTTAGAAAACTCTGACTCAAAATTCTTCTGGACGCGAGTATAATGGACTTTTGCATCTTGATCGCGAGCTTTATATACAGAGCTCGCGTCTAAGGCTGTCGACTTAGAAGAATTTCAACCTAGGTCGAAAGTTTCAGGCCTGAATTTTGCAACCCCTGTTTGTCGAACAGGGAGATGGCAATTTTCGCGTCTGATTCTTTTCGCGCCTCATAACTTAGACGCGGATGCAAAACCAAACTGCGTCTGGATTTTGTGTGTATCACAGCTTTGATCATGTCTGTTTCTGCCGCCGTAAAAGTTTGGCTCACTGCGCGGGTCATTCCTGCGTCTGAAGCTTTCCGCAATAGCTGCGTCTGTCACTCAGTCTTTCTTGTTAAAATATACTAAGTTTCAGATCTCCTAACTTTTGCTTTTTGCAGGTAGGCTTAATCATCCCTTTTCATATTCGCTGGGCCCCTGGGAGAATATTTCGGCCAGCGAACTTGGTCGATGGTCGACCACAGGAGAAGAAGTTATGGGCCCTGACCCTCGCCAAGATCCCTTTGGATTCAATGCACCGGTCATGCTTTTTGGCATGGCATGGTCAGAGTGAGTATGGCGGGGGATATAGTGGTGAGTATGGTCTTGGATTCTCCCTTCACCTACCCCAGAAGTGACATCGATGAAAACTCCATGCTCATTGGATGACTTTCTGGTGGTGGAGATGTTCATCAACGAAGGATCATACCCCGCCACTTCGGATGGTCAAGTGGAATCAGAAGATTCAGCTGCCTTTCGACCTCAAGAAACACCATTGTTCTCGGTCAACCAGAGGCTTCTTCGATGTTTACATCATGCATCGTGGTGCAACCAGCTTCCGATCGTCGCCGCAGTGTTCAATTCTACTTTGGCGCCTTCCCAAACATCTTGTACTTGGAATTGTGAGCAGCTTCAAGGAGTGAGTGCAACCTTTGAGAGAGAGAGGGACTTCTTTGTACTCCTTTATCTGTAACACTCAATCTTGTTGTATGAGAGCGTTTTGTATCACTTTCATATGTTGGATATAAATAAAAGCAACACATTTCTTTTTGTCTTCTTCTATTGTCTTGAACTTCCTTTTTGTATTGAAAGTCAGACGAAATAGAAGTAAAGAACCTTTGACCTGTCAAAATTATGATGATAATCTTAACGAGTCAAATTTTGTAGAGAGAGATCCTATTTCAGGAACTCAGCAATGTTGTCAGAGGTGTGATATTAACTTGACAAGGGATAGGATAATTTTTGTGGAGCTGCCACTCTATAAAAGAAAGCGACAGGTGGAACTTGTACCCCCAGGGAAGATAACCTTTATCAGAGGTTTAGGCTTAACTTGATTAAGATAGCTGGGGAGTTGATGAAAACACTGTTAATGGTGTAATGTTAACCTAACAATGTTTTTAGGTAGACTTGTTGTTCCGTTGAGGAGAATAACAAGTGCGACTAGATTCACGGGGGATCTAGGAAAATCTTTACCGTTAGAGGTGTGATATTAACTTAACGGGTTGAACGTAGTCTTGTCAGAAGTGTAGTATTAACTTGACAAGGATGTGAGTCAGAGGTGTGATATTAACTTAACTCAGAAGCATTTCAGCTTACATTTGGGAAAACTGAAAGTGTCACTGTCATAGGTGTGATGTTTAACTTGGCAGTGAGGGTAATGCTAGAGGTGTAATTTTGAACTTGGCATTGGTCATCTCGACTTTAACAAGGAAGTCCGAGGGAAAGTCATGGCCTTAAGTGTATTGTTGAAGTTAGCAATGACTTGAAAGCTAGAGGTGTAGTATTAAACTTAGCATCGTTCATTTCAGCTTCGATCTGGAAGTCTGAGGGAATATGACTGTCAGAGGTTTAATATTGAACTTGGCAGTAACTTGATTACTGTTAGAAGTGTAATGTTAACTTAACAGTAATTTGTCAGAGGTGTGGTATTAACTTGACAAGAATTGATTTGCGATGCGAGCAATTTGAGGACCCGTCATTCTATTGATGAGAATTGACAAGTGAAGTTTGAAGAGCCAGAGGTGTAGTGTTAACTTGGCAAATTTGAAGGCTTGCTACTCCATGTAGAGTTGACAAGTAAAATTTATACTCGATAGGGAGTATTGAAAATTTTCATTACCAGAGGTATAGTGTTAACTTAGCAATGACTGTATTTTGTAGACCTACCATTCTGTGTATGAGAATTGGTAAGGGATTTTGGAGGAGAGGGTAGAATTACATCCACTTAGGATTTTTAGCAAATCCTCAGCTATCAACGGATTTGAGGTGCCTTTACCAACTACCGTTTGAGTTGGGCTAGCCATGCTATTCCCCTCAGCATGATGAGTTGTCGAAGACTTATGTTGGGCTTAAAGGCCAACATTTTCCTCTATCCTTAGCCGTCGGAGGCGTCGGATGTTAATGAAGATGGGAACATTAGACCCCAGGGTTTTTAGCAAACCCTCAGCTATCAACGGATTTGAGGTACTTTTACTAACTACCGTTTGAGTTGGGCTAGCCATGCTATTCCCCTCAGCATGATGAGTTGTCGAAGACTTATGTTGGGCTTAAAGGCCAACATTTTCCTCTATCCTTAGCCGTCGGAGGCGTCGGATGTTAATGAAGATGCTCTTCTTGTTTTGATCAGAGGTGTACTTTTAACTTGATCGGTAGAGGAGTACTATTAAGGGTAGTACTTCTTCAAGAATCTGCCATTGATCGGCATCATGAGTGTATCGCCATTTGAGGTTATGAGGCGATATGATCCATTTGAGTAGACTGACTCTACTACAAATGGTCCTTCCCATTTGGGCTGGAATTTTCCTTTTGTCTTGTGTGTCATCACCATAGGTCTTCTGACAGCTAAGACAAGATCGCCTTTCTTGAAAGTTCGCATTTTGACTTTCTTGTCGAAGGCTCTAGAAATCCGAGCTTGGTAAAGCTCGATTTGTTGTTGGGCCTGCAGACGTTTGTCATCTAAGGCTTCCAATTCTTGGAGTCGCTGTCGACGCTTCTCCTCATTTGTCATCTCTGCTGTCAGGGCGACGCGTAGAGATGGAATTTGGATTTCCAGTGGAAGCACGGCTTCACACCCATATACCAAAGAGAATGGCGTAGCTTTAGTTGGGGTTCGAACAGGTGTGCGATAAGCCCATAAGCATTCACCTAGCCTGTCGTCCCAGTCACGTTGACTTTTCGAGACAAATTTTTTGAGAAGTTTGTCGATGGTCTTGTTGAAAGCTTCTGCGAGACCATTAGCGACAGGGTAGTATGCCGTTGAGGACACGCTCTGAATTCTGAATTTCGCACAGAATCTCTGGAAAGCCTGGCTGATGAACTGGGGACCATTGTCGTGGACAATTCGCCGAGGTACACCAAAACGGTAAATGACATGATGTTTGACGAATTTGATCACGTCAGATGACTTCACCTCTTTCAAAGGAATGACCTCAGCCCATTTGGAGAAATAATCGGTTATGGCCAAAATAAACCGATGTCCCTTTGACGATGGTGGGCTGATAGGGCCAACTACATCCATCCCCACATTTCAAATGGCCAAGTAGAAGCCGTGGAGTGAAGGTAGCTTGGTGCCTGATGGATGAAATCACCGTGCACCTGGCAGGCGTGACATCTTTTGGCATAAGTGATGGCGTCAGCGATCATCTTAGGCCAATAATATCCCAACCTTTGGAGTCGGTATGCGAGTTTTGGGCCAGGTTGATGGGCTACACACATCCCGTCATGAGCTTCTTTCAATACCTCATGTGCCTCTTTTGGTGAAAGGCAGCGAAGCAAGATCCCGTCATGCGATCGACGATATAGTGTTCGTGTGATCGCATTATAGTAGAATTTTGGGGCTTTCCTTCGAATGACAGCCGCTTCTTTGGTGTCCTTAGGCAGGATGCTGTACAAGACGTAATCAATATAGGGGAATCGCCAGTCTCTAGGCTCTGGACCGGCTGACGACTCGAGCACTTCCTTGCCTTGACAATTTTCTGTCGGCTCCTGGTAGTCCTCAGGGGCAATTCTCGGACAATACAGGTTATGGCCGTGGACAAATATTTTCTCTACTGTTCCAGCTGGAAGAGTTAAGGAGGCAGCGAGGGACGCTAGTGTATCTGCATGCGCATTTTGCTTGCGTGGTACATGGTCAATGTAAAAGTTGGTGAACCTCTTGGCCATGTAGACAGTTGCGTTGTAATAGGGTACTAGGTCTTCATGTCTGACTTCGTACTCCCCGCGAACTTGGTTGACGATGAGTTTGGAGTCACCATATGCCTCGAGATTTTTAACGCCAACCTCATCGGCGAGTTGCATCCCAATCAAGAGAGCGTTGTACTCTGCTACATTGTTGGAGCAAGGTTCGGTTAACGAGACAGCTCGAGAAATCACATAGTTCTGTGGGGAGACGAGTACTACTCCTACTCCTGCCACTATATGTCCTTTTGGGCTAGTTCTCGATGCACCGTCAAAGAAAAGTTGCCACACTTGCCTTTCGAAGGATATATGAGTTTGGCAGGCTTCAACGACTTCGTCTGGGAGATCGTCATAAAGTTTGGCTGCCCTCAGATCTGGATGCTCAGCCAGGAAATCCGCCACAGCTTGTCCTTTAACGGCCTTTTGTGGTAAAAAGTGCATTTCATATTGGGATAGCAATATGGCCCATTTTGCCAGTCGGCCGTTTAACGATGAAGGCTTTGTCATAAGTAACCTCAGGAGGTTGACTTTTGATATGACGTTTATAGTCTGGCCTACCAAATAGTGTCGCATTTTCTGAACAGCGAACACCAATGCCAAACATTCCTTCTCGATCAGGTTGTACCGATGCTCGGCTCCGATCATTGTTCTACTCAAATAGTAGATTGCCTGCTCTCGTCCCTGATCATCATTCTGAGCTAGTAGAGCTCCTAAAGAATGATCCATCGCTCGGACGTATATCAGGAAAGGTTTTCCAGACACCGGAGCTGCAAGGACTGGTGCTTGTGTGAGGTACTGTTTAATTTCCTCAAATGCTTGCTGGCAAGCGCTGTCCCAAATGAACGACACACCTTTCTTCATCAATTTAGAAAAGGGTTGGCAACTTCCGGAGAGATTTGAGATAAACCTTCGGATGTACGCCAATCGTCCTTGCAATCCCCTGAGCTCCTTGAGGCTTCTCGGAGGTTGCATTTCCTGGATAGCGCGAACCTTTTCTGGGTCCAAATGAATTCCTGTAGAAGTCACTACAAACCCTATGAATTTGCCACTGGCCACCCCCAGGAAAGACTTGGTGGGGTTCATCTTCAATTGATGGGCCCGCATGATGTCGAAGACAACCTTTAGATCAGTTATATGATCACCTTTAGCGCGGCTTTTTACTGCGATGTCGTCAACATAGCATTCCACCGTTTTGCGCATGTGTTCGTGGAAAATGGCATTCATGGCCCTTTGATATGTTGCCCCCGCATTCTTCAGTCCGAAGGGCATGACGGTGTAGCAGTATACCCCCAGTGGTGTCCTGAAAGAGGTATGCTTTTCATCATCAGGATACATTTTGATTTGATTATATCCTGAGAATCCATCCATGAAGGACATTTGCTCGAATCCACATGTGTTGTCAATCATGACATCTGTGATTGGCAGTGGGAATTCATCCTTGGGACAAGCCTCGTTTAGATCACGAAAATCGATGCAGATTCGGATCTTCCCGTTCTTTTTAGCAACGAGGACGATATTGGCTACCCAATCAGGATGTTGTTCTTCCCTAATGAAGCCGGAGTCTATAAGCTTTCTGACTTCTGATTGAATTGCCTCCATTATTTCTGGACGGAATCGTCGTCGTCGTTGTTTGACGGGTCCGTATTAATGTTGAGGCGATGCATAGCCACTCGAGGATCAAGTCCAGGCATATCCTCGTAGTTCCAGGCGAAGACATCTATATATTCTTGCACAAGAGATATTAGATCCTTTTTCTCAGAGGGTGACAGGCCGTCACTTATAAAGATGGGCTTAGGGTTAGCCTCATCTCCCAGATTGATCTGAACAACCTTGTCTTCTGTGGGTGGCTCGCGCTGTTCAAAGCGGGTATCCCAAAGATTGTTTAAGTGTTTGATCCAATGATCTGTATCGGATTGGATCATTTCGTCATCTCCGTCTTCCAGGTGGCTTATTGCAACCATATTTACTGAAAGTTCTCTGAAGATGTTGCCGACACTGACATCTGACTCCCACGATGACGTGCCCGATGAGTAATCATGGCATAATGACTCTTCAGACTCAGAAGCTGATGGGATCGGAGTTGACACATAGCCCAACCCCCTGCGAGTCCGATGATAATAATCAGGGGTTTTCCCTTTTGGTACAAAAGATCGGAGTAGCGTTCTCCTTCCTTTGCCGAAGTTCAACCCTGGTCCGCTTGTCAGATCATACCCCATATTTTTCATCATTCTGAGTGCCTTTGGCTCATAATGACCGAACTGAGGGGATTCCTCTTCGCCTTCTGATTCTTCACGGGTCATTGGTTCGGATTTAATTCGTCCGAAAAGAATTGATTTTTGGCCTTTTCGTCTTGCTGGAACCATGAATATTGATTCTTACGCATCGCCGGCATCTTGGTGCGTTTCGAAGGACGACTTCACTGGTACATGCAATGATGTCAAAGCATCTATTGCCGACCAGAGGTCGTCATCCACTTCGGTACTAGTGTCTGACGGCACTGAATCAGAAGAAAACACAGAGAAATACGTCAGATCTAAGTCTTTATTAATATACCATCCGCCTACATCATCGGCGGAGGTATTATCAACATCGGGCTTATTAATGCCCGTTACAATGGATCTAGTTCCCACATGCACTCCTCTTTTTCCGGCTCGGTGTCAGCTTCATTACCAGAGTCGGGCTCCTCTGGTTGCGGGACTTCATCTGTTTCCACAGATTCCTGATATAGGAGAGAATCTGTGAAATAATTCTCAACTCCCTTGAACGGATGCCTTTCGGCAATCAACGTTCGCACCTTTCCACTCTCGTCAATGTATTCATGACTTGGTGGAGAGTAGAGGGAACGATAGAATTACGATGAATCCAAGGTCGTCCCAGCAGCAAGTTGTAGGAGGTGTCAACATCTATCACGTAGCATGTCACCTCCGACCTTAGGTCCCCAATCTGGCATTTGAGCTTGATCTTCCCCATTGGACGGGTACTATTGGCATTGAACCCGTAAATGGTCGTCTGGGTAGCGCTCAAACGGTGGGTAGGAATCCCAAGATGTTGTATGACCCGGCGAGGCATAATGCTCAATGCGGACCCGGGATCTACCTGAATGCGGTTCACCTCAGATGATCCAATATACCCTGCGAAGTAAAGGGGTCGATCATGTTTCCCCTTGACTTGCATATCATCTGCCGTGAAGGTGATGCAGGGACTATTTTGGGAGGTATGGAGGCAATCCTCTACATCTTCCTCCTTTGGTCCGATTGGCACCTGAGTCATGAAAGCCTCAGCATTAGCGAGGGCCTCTTGTAGAGCTTCTCTGGTTGACTTCGATAGCCTGAGGAGCTCATAAAGGGTAATTCGGGTCGGGATATTGGCCAGTTGAGCCAAGACATCAAAGCGAAAAGGTGCTGTGGATCCTTCCGCGACGTCTTTCGAGAGAACTTTGGAAAACCGAAGCTCTTTCTGTCTCTGCACGGGCTGCTTTGTGGAGGGCTTGGCTGGCTCTGCAGCGGGTCTTGGAGGAGTTACTGTCATCTCGTCATACTTTTTCAAATATGACTGCCCTGAACGGGTTTCCGCCACCAGTTGACTGGGTTCTGTGGCTAGGACTATCGTCTCCTCTTCCGAATCGGTCAGTAAGGGAACATCAGTCTCCGCTTCCAGAGAAGAGGCACATACCACATTACAGGATGTAGCCTTTGCTTTACCTTTGGACTTCCTGCTGGTTACAGTGGTCCATTGCTAGTCATCCACAAGGTCGGGATGAACCCACATAACTTCTCCCTGAGGTGTGGAAACGGGTACCAGGCCCTTCTCTTGCTATTGGTGAGGGTCTGTGTTGACCATTCGCAGCTCTCCTTTTGGGACAGGGATTACTCCAGAGGGTGTTGGAGGTTGCCTTCCAAACTGGAGGAATGACGTCATATTGGCCGCCACCTTCTTCTGCTCTTGACGGAGTTTTAATACCTCCGCATCAATCAGAGCCTAGAGGATGTCCTTGAAGACATAACAGCTGTTGGTGGGGTGTCCCAACATCCTGTGATACATGCAGTAGTTGGGATTATCGGTTTTACCGACTTCTTCAGGGCGCCTAGCTTCAGGAAGCTTCAGTCGGTTGCTCTTGTTGAGTAGTTTGAAGAGCGAGTCGACATGTTCATCCTTAAAGGAATACTGCTTGCTGGCACGTGGTTGGCTTGAAGAGCCACTTCCCTTGACCGGTTGAGGTTTGACAGGGGACTTGGTCTCTGCTGCCAAGTTATCCTTCCTTTTCACTTGGAGGGATGTGTCTGGCGCACGCCTCGTTGACCTTTCAGGTCTAGGTTTGTTCTCTTCTGCCCTGACCCGAGCGACGATTTCTTCAGCCTGTTCACCTTGTTGGATCAATTGCTTCCAGGTGCGGCTTTCGACAACTCCTATTTGGGCGAGGAGTGAGGTCTGGAGATTGTGGCGGCATGTTTCCACCAGGGTGACCTGGGTCATACCGCTTGGACATCGGAGTGCCACGTTCCGAAATCTTTCTACGAAAGACTTAACGGACTCTCCCTTTCGCTGCTTGGTGGCTAAAAGGGTAGGCATGTTGACCTCCGAGTCATCTTCAAAGAAGCGCGTTAAGAAGAGCTTCTCCAAGTCGCCCCAATTTTTAATGGAGCCTTCCGGGAGCTTCATGAACCATTCAAAGGCAAGCCCTTTTAGGGTGCTGATGAACAAGCGTGCCAGAATGGCATCATTATCTAGCACATTCCCTGTTTGGGATTTAAAGTAGTAGATATGTTGGTTCGGTGAACCTTTCCCATCAAATGCTTGGAGGGTTGGAGCTTTGAACTTGGGCGGGTATGGAACCAGGTCCCACTCGGCCGGATATGGCCGGACCACTCCTGCTTCTTGGAGGCCTTTCCGGTTGGTAAGGGCCTCAAGACATTGCTCCAACTGATTCATTCTTTTAGAATGAACCTTTCCCTGGTCTTGGTCGTCCTTTTCCTGCGATGAGGACTTAGACGAATCAGAAGTAGACCGCTCTTTCTCCTCTATATGTACAGAGGACGAGCTTTCCCCCTCTTTTCGTTTGCCTTTAGACTTCTTAGAGGAGGCTTTGTTAGTTGACTTCCTCTTGTCTTCAAGCAACTGTGCGAGCATCTGCTTGAGGGAGTCGATAGATTCTTGCTGAGCACGAATCATCTCGAATTGTTCCTTCTGGACCTGAGCTTGCTGCTCCAAGCACCTGGCGGTCTCCTCAGGAGTGCTGGTCATGTATATAAAGGCCTCTTTCTCCATAGAAGAGTTTGAAGCCTGTGACTCTGCAATAGCGGAATGCGAGTCATTCACCTCAATGCCCCGGGCTAGAGCATTGTAATCAATCGGGGGAATCGCCCCGGTCCGGGTGCGAGTGTGTCGGTACACTCCTTCCGGTCCTGTGTCAGACTCATCATCAGAGCTGATTGCAGGTTGTTTTTCCCTGCTCTGGCTCACCATGTTTGCAGTGAGCTCGGGATATTCAGTGTCAGAGAAGACCCTCCTCCTGTGAGAACGACTTCTTTTAGCTGATCGGGGAATCAGGGTCAGCTGTCTAACTAGAGACTGCTGGTTTACACCTGAACTGCAACGACACTCAGAAAGCATCGTGATAAGCCGTTGGCAGCAACATGACGAAGTGATTTAATTAGCACTTCTTTTCTTTGTCAAATAATCTCTCAGATCCGTGGGAGGAGGATCAAAGAGATTAGCCTCGTAATGCCGAGGGTGGGAGGCATCCTTGCTCTGTACAGCTGGGACGCGAGGTTCAGAGGCGCGATTCTCGCGTCGTGGCTTCAGGATGCGCGTCTGGCGTCTCTGCTGAGAAGAGACGCGGCTATCGCGTTGCTGATTATTGCGTCGGGGCAGAGACGCTTGAGAGATGCAGGGCTGTTGGGCCTCACGCCTAGAGGCGTATGCCTCTTGTACTCGACGAGGCGCGCAAGCTTCGCCTTGGCGTCTGGGGAGTAGGGCTTCAGAGGGGCCAACTTGGTGAACCTCACGTTTGGGTTGCCAAACGCGGATTTCGCGTGCCGGATGTGGTACGGCAGAAACGCCGGTTTGAACCTTGTGTCTTGCCTCAGTTGGATGATCAGTTGTTCCAGCTTGCAGTTGACGCGCACGCCTCCTCTGCCGGCGTTCAACATTCCGGTTGCGTCGTGGGGGTTGAGAGAAACCAACGACGACCTGGTGCTGAGGAAGAGGGTGGACTGGCTGGACACCAGAGAGTTTGACCACGCGGGTCTCCTGAGAGACGTTGGCGCGTGTGTCACGCCTGGTGTGATTGGCCACAACATCCCTCATAGCAGATGCCTCTGAGAGGGGCTCAGAGCGAACTTTGGGACAAGTCCCCGTAGAGACCCTGCGGTAGGCGCGGGCCTTTGGGCTCTTGGAGCCGGAAGAGAGGAACTCTTCATACTTTGCCTGGTCGAATTCGACGACGAGCGATTCGACCGTTTCCCCTTGTAGAGGACGTCACCTTGCGCCACAACCTGTTCGTCAGTAACGAAAGTAGTCCCCAGCGAAGTCGCCATCTCTTGTTTGGTACGGAGAATGGTTCGCGTAAAATTTCCTTGAATCAACTGAAAGATTACAACGGACTAATGCTCCGACTACAAGGGAGGGAAGATGTTGAGTCTTGAATCTCCCATTTGTTTAATGCTGGGTTCTTCAAGTGGCGATGGAAAGTGAATCTTGTTTTCCGTTGACCGGGTGAACGTCGAGAACTTCTGGGGATCTTCTCTTTGGGTGGTAGACGGAGTAAACAGCTCTGTCGACCGAAATCTCAAAGAGATTGTAGGCAAATGTTAACTTGTACGCAGCAAGTCAGCTGAAGAGTTAGACTCTCTTTCCTTCTCTGTGGAAGCTCTCAAGTCAAGCTCTTTTCTGATCTCTCTAAAGAATCTGCCCCTTTTCCATAGCAGCGGGGCATTTATAGGGGTTTCAGGGCCGTACGTGCCTCCTAAAAACACTCCATAATCGGGGTTAACTTTCCCCGTTATGTGGGCCGTGATTGACCCTATAACCGGGACGGTTACAACTGAGACGCGGGTTTCGACCCACGCGCCTTGGTGCTGCTGAGACGCGGGTTTCGACCCACGCGCCTTGGTGCTGCTGAGACGCGGGTTTCGACTCACGCGCCTTGGAGCTGCTGAGACGCGGGTTTCGACCCACGCGCCTTGGTGTCGCTGAGACGCGGGTTTCGACCCACGCGCCTTGGAGCCGCTGAGACGCGGGTTTCGACCCACGCGCCTTGGTGCCGCTGAGACGCGGGTTTCGACCCACGCGCCTTGGTGCCGCTGAGACGCGGGTTTCGACTCACGCGCCTTGGAGCCGCTGAGATGCGAGTTTCGACTCACGCGCCTTGGAGCTGCTGAGACGCGGGTTTCGACCCACGCGCCTTGGTGCTGCAGTGCTGGCTGAGATTAGCCCTGCGTCTGGAGCTTGGGACTCTGCTTTTGACGACTTGTCTTTAATGATTTTTAGACAGCCTATAACAATGATCTTGAATGAGTCGAATTCATCGAAGAAAATTCGTGATACATCCTTGCAGGACCTTTCTAATGTTTCCATATTCATGTTCAGATTCGATAATCAGTTGTGATTAAAGTCTTGATTATGACGAACAAAAGTGAAACTCCACGAGAAATCTCGACTTACTCGATATATTTCCTGTGAAGTTTGTACTCCATATCTAGACACGTAGATCAGCTGAGAATCAGAGTCTTGATAAACAAAAGGTGACGTTCCACGAGAAATGTCGATCTACCTGACAAATTTCTCATAAAGTTTAGACTTAACTCTTTAATCTCCAGCGAGATTTTAGAGGTCACTAGTGGAATACAGAAATGTTCACTTCATGTAACACGATCTGAAGCCTTCAGTGAATAAGGGTAGAGGAAAACATTGGCTTCTAAGCCCAATTAAAATCCTCAACAACTCATCATGTTGAGGGGAATAGCATGGCTAGCGCAACTCAAACGGTAGTTGGTAAAGGCATATCAAATCCGTTGACAGCTGAGGATTTGCTAAAAATTCTAAGGGACCTGATCCCACTTTTCCCACCAAAGTTCCCTACCAATTCTCGTCCATGGAATGATAGGACCACAAAAGGCTGTATTCATTTTTCCAATGAAATGAATCACAGATCACAACTGTCATGCTTAAAGCTCTCGCCTCTGATAGTAAAACTTTTTCCTAGCGGATCTTACTAATATCCCTACCAGAGCAAACTTCACTTGTTATTCTCTTCCATAGAATGACAGGTCCACTCAAATTGCTGTTATGATCAAATACCTCTAACAGTAAATGAATTCTTATCAAGTTAACATCACACCTCTGACAGGTTGCTTTACAAATCCCCAAGTGGAGAAGCTGTCACGATCACTTCTGACAAAATCTCCTTTAAAATTCTCCAGAAAGGGATTTGGTTGTTACATTAATGATTACCTCTGACAACTTTTTAGGGAATAATCCCTTCCCTACCGAATCCCCACAGAGTTCTTTTTGTCACGTTAGTGATTACCTCTGACATATAATCTCTTATGAGATTCACTTTCTAACTCCCCAGTGAGTTTCTGGTAGACTCCCCTCAAAGTCTATTATTTCCCTTTCAAGTCCCCAATGGACTCTCTTGGTTGCCACGTTAACAATACACCTCTGACAATTTCTTCCAAATTGCATTCGAAGGCAATACCAATTTTCCCACTGAATTATGATCAAATCCTATTTCCTCTAATGGAATTCTTTCTTTTTATCGTTATGTCCAGTTCATCACCTCTGAACGGTAAGAATCTCGAGCTTGGTGGTTTCTCAATCGGTTATGTCCATGTTACCTCTCAACCGACAGATAACCAAGTCTCATCTTCCAGTCCGGTAGGGACTGTTCCTTTGCCGTTATTTCCAGTTCGCCACCTCTGAACGGTAGGGTTGTGAGTCTAGCAACTCCCAATCGGTTATGTTCATATTACCTCTGAACCGGCGGATACCTAGATCTCCCTTCTTATGGTACTTCAACTTCCATGTCCAGTTTATTTCCTCTGAACAGATAAGTCCATAACTTTGTCCTCCTTCCCTCTACGAAGGTCAGGAGTTCTTGCTGTCATGTTAATACGACTACCTCTGAATAGCGAATTGTGAGCCTGATGTCTCTTAGTTGGTCATGTCCATATTACCTCTGAACCGACGGGTGCCCAGATCCAATTCACCCTTACAGCCCCTAGTGGGCTAGCTGCTAAGTTAATGCGACTACCTCTGGCAGTGGATTCGATGTTTAGTGTGTCTTAGTCTATCATGTCCAGTTTATCACCTCTGAATAGACGGGTCCCTAAAATCGGATTCACCTCTTTTTTGTCATCATGTCCAAATCATCACCTCTAAATGATAAAATTTCGAGCTTGGTGGCTTCTCAATCGGTCATGTCCAGTCAATCACATCTGAACCGACAGATAGCCAAGTCTCCGCTTTTCGTTTACTGTTATGTCCAGTTCGCCACCTCTGAACAGTAAACATTCCGAGTTTGATAATTCTAATCGGTTATGTCCAGTACGTCACCTCTGAACCGATAATATCCAATCTCACCTTTCTTTGTCGTTATGTCCATTTCGTCACCTCTGAATGATAAGGCTTCGTGTCTGGTGATTTCTAATCAGTTATGTCCAGTTTGTCACCTCTGAACTGACGGATATCCAGATCTAATTTTCCAGTCCGGTAGGGGACTCTTCTCGCTGTTATGTCCAGTTTATCACCTCTGAACAGTGAACCCTCTTTTCTAGCGTTTCCTAACCTATTATGTCCACATTATCTCTGAACAGACGGATTCCTAAATCTGCTCTCCTTTGTCCCTAGTGAGTTCTCATACTCAGACTGATTTTATCATGTTCCTAACCTCTGAATAATTATCAGTCATAGTTCTAATTTCTTTGGGGAATTCTACTTGGTGAATGCTCTCCCTTTTGAACACCCGAGGCAATTCAAAGTATTTTGAAATCTGAACCATCCCATTGCGGATTTACGAGAACTTTGAAGGGGGTCCTGTTGACACTCTAAAAAAGACAAGATTCCTAACTGGCCTGAATAATGTCTAACTTGTTGACATCTACAAAAGACAAGTGGCAGACAAGCCGACGACCAGTTCTTCACCCATCTCAAAGGGACGAATCAGTAACTTGGACTCTACTGATCCAGTGAAGCAGACAGTAAGCCAAGATCGTCCTTAAAAGCCCGTGAGAAGGCCCAAGCAGGTCCAGAGACACTAAGTTAGCTCAACACTTAGTCTCGCACGAACCCACGAGATAAGTCTCGCATGAGAAACCAAAGTTGCTTAGCATCGTAGGAAGCTCCTTCATAGCCTCGCTGCGAGCTAACTTACAGCTTCGCCTGGAAATGCTCAGTTAACTCCGCAGAAAGTTAGCTTCGCTCGAAGCTCCACGCAGCCGCGCAAAAGGTTGACTGGTAGCTGCGCCACAAGTTTTATCTAGCTCCGCTGAGAGCTTTCTTCTAGCTTCACCAGAAGCTTCAACCAGCTCCGCTATGAGCTCAACGCAACGACTCCGCTGCGAGTCCTTTATAGTCATTTTGACTAATCAAATCTCCAGATGAGATCATGTTGATTGAAATCAAATTTGACAGTTGCCTGCCATGATCTTTTGACTCTCCCAATCAGGTAAGAAGATCAGGGGAGATCTCTCAATTAACTAGAGAGGATCAAGGGAGTACCCTCATTTAGCGGAGCGAATCAAGGGATTGGCGCTACATGCTATTCCTAACTTCGCAGAAGCTGTTTCTAGCCTCGCAACAAGGCTATTTTCCGGATGCGAAACAGATTGATTCAATCTGTTTTTAGATTTAGAGGGCGATTATACCCCTGTTCCCCCTTATAAATAGCCTACTAGAGGCACACGGAGAGAGGAGACGGGCAAGGAGAGAGAGGAGATTGGCTCGAGAAGCAGCAAGAGGGCTCTACCGATCCTCTGTTCTCCGATTCCCCGAACCAAGCGAGAAGGGAGTCCTATTAGGAGGCAGTTCGATCGTCTGACCGATCGCATCATCAAAGGGGTAAGATAAAGTGGTCGCGCGCTGATCAGATTCCTACCGGCACACTTTTCCAGAAATCTCAGAAGAGATCTACCTGTAATTTTTCTTTTCAATTACTTGTAATTTAGCTCCTCGATCTCTTTTGTAAGTTTTCCCCTTTGCAAAATCAATGGAAAACAGTAGGGGAGTATAGAGACCAGTGTTTTGTTTTTGTTGCTTGGCGAGTTGACATGTACGACATTGACTAACAAGCCTGGCAACATCTCTTTTTAAGCTCGGCCAATAAAAATGATGTTCTACAGCTTCAATTGTTTTATTTCGCCCGAAGTGTCCAGCAAGGCCCCCAGCGTGTAATTCTCATACCAGAAATTCTCTCAATGAGGTGCGAGGGATACACAACAGACGAGAGCGAAACAAATATCCGTCTTGCAGAAGAAAACCATCAATCTCATAAGTCAAACTATCCCTTAAGATGGTGTATATATTTCCAAAATCAGGACATGACTCATAAGTGTCTTTGATCTTCTCGAAACCAACCACTTCCGTACTCATAACAGAAAGTAAAGCGCGACGGCGGCTAAGAGCATCAGCAACCCTATTGTTTACACCGGCCTTATGCTTGAGGACATAGGTGTAGTCTTGAAGGAATTCTACCCACCTACCATGCCTCGAATTCAACTTCTTTTGGGAGTTGAGATATTTAAGGGCTTCATGATCTGAGTAAATGACGAATTCTTGCGGTAACAAGTAATGGCGCAAGTAACGCAGAGCTTGCACTACCGCATAGAACTCAGGTGGAGTATCGTTGCCTAGCATCATTTAACTTCTCGGTAAAATAGGCAACGAGATGCTTTTCCTGACTCAAAACACCACCTATCCCAACGCCTGAGGTATCACAAGTAATTTCAAAAACTTTCGTGAAATCTGGAAGCCTCATAACAGGAGCTTCCGTCATTCTCTCTTTGATTTCCCGAAACGCTTTGGCAGCAGCTTTAGTCCATTCGAATTCCTCCCTTTTTAAACAATTGGTAATAGGGGCCATGATGGTACTAAAGTTTCGAATAAAACGTCTGTAGAAAGTGGCTAACCAATGAAAACTCCTCACTTCTCAAATATTACGTGGTTCTGGCCATTCCATGATAGTTTTAATTTTATCGGGATCTGCAGAGACGCCTTGTGAAAAAATAATCACTCCTAAGAAAATGACTTGATCGGTAAGAAAGGTACATTTCTTAGGGTTGGCATATAAACTCTCCTTTCTCAATACTACACAGACCTGCGTGAGGTGGTCCAAATGTTGCTCCGTTGATTTGCTATAAATGAGGATGTCATCAATATATACGACTACGAACTTTCCGATAAAGAGTCGCAATATATGTCATCATTTTCATAAAAGTGCTTGGAGCATTCGACAAGCCGAACGGCATGACCATCCACTCATACAGCCCATTCTTCGTTTTAGAGGCTGTTTTTCATTCATCTCTCGACCGAATTCGAATTTGGTGGTAACCACTCTTCAAATCTATTTTTGAAAAGATAGTAGCACTGGTCATCATGTCAAGCATATCATCCAACCTGAGAATTAGAAAACGGTATTTCACCGTTATTTTATTGATAGCACGGCTGTCCATACACATACGCCATGTTCCATCTTTTTTCAGCGTTAACAGTGCGGGGACCGCACAAGGGCTCAAACTCTTGCGTATGAACCCTCTGCTCAACAACTCTTCAACTTGCCTTTGTAATTTGGCATGTTCCATCGGGTTCATCCGATAGTGCGGCAAGTTGGGTAGAGTGGCTCCCGGAACTAGATTAATTGCATGTTGAATGTTCCGCATCGGTGGCAATTGATCAGGGAGATCGTTAAGAAACACATCAGCAAACTTCGTGATAATAGGGGCACTTTAGGAAGAATCGTCTCATGAGATTCTTTCGCTACCTCCCAAGCAACCAAACGATGACTTGTGCTCCATTAATCACTTCTTGTTCAATTTCTTTAGGGCTGATTAAGTTGAGATTCTTCTCTTTTCTCGTGTCTACTGGCTTTTTCTCTTGTTTGGATCTGGATTGACTTGGAATTAGTTTGATCCGTTGTCCTTCATAGTTGAAAGTATAAGTGTTGGACTTTCCCCACAAAGTTACATCCATGTCAAATAACCAAGGCTGACCAAGAATCACATGTCCTACATCCATAGTTATTACATCACACCAAATTTTGCCCTTATAGGTGGCAAATTGCACAGGTACATGACATTGTTCGTTCACCTCCATCGATGTTGTGTTAATCCAGGTAACTTTGTACAGGCTAGGGTGAGGGACCATCTTCAACCCTATCTTTGAAATCAAACTGGATGACACAGCATTTATACAACTTCCACTATCGACAATAATTTTACAATTTTTTTCACCAATCTTTATCCATGTGTGGAAGATCGAGGTTCTTCGCCAGTCAACCATATCCTTAGGTTGAGCGAGAGTACACCGAACGACAGCATGCCTGAGAGTACTAAGAACTTCCTCATGTTCCAAGTCATTCTCAGAATCACTGCTCGCATTCCCTATGAATACAATGTCCTTTTGAGATTCGTCATGCACCTCATCTGATTGATCATCCAGAAAGAGGGTTCTGAATTTACTTGGGCAGAACTTTTCTACCTGCCCATATTCTTGACATTTAAAGCATTAGGTGCGGGGGTTGGTTCGTGGCACGCTCTCGACTGGGCCTTTACCCTTGAGATCTTCCGTCGGAGCCGAACTGTTAGGATTGGGTTTGAGCTGGGACTGTCCAGAGGCGGTATTAGTGCCTTGGCTCTTGTAATATGAACCTCATTGATAGTAAGATCCTCGAGACGCATCTAAGTCCCGAACTATCTGATAGGCGTGTTCTAAATCACTAATATCCCTTGCAAAGAGTTCCCTACGGAGATCATCATGAAGGCCAGACCGGAACCTAGAGAGGGTTATTGTTGGAGATTCATCGACGAACTCGCTGCACCGGGTCAAGAACTCATTAAATTTCTCAATGTATTCCGTAGCAGAGCGAGTCCCTTGTGTTAGCCTACTCCATTTGTCTAACAGTTGATCCTGAAAAGTAATGGGGAGGTACTTCTGGCTTAACTTGGCCTTCATCTCATCCCAAATCCGAATCGGTTCTTGCCTCCTTAGTGCTATCAGTCTTTCAACATTAGACCAATATTGTCCCGCCTGTCCTACCAGTTTCATGGCAGCGAAACGGACTCGCCGCTCTTGGGACATCTCGTACCACTTGAAATAACGCTCTAGACTCATTACCTAATCAAGGTAATATTGTGGGTCTAAGCGCTCGTTAAATTTTGATACGTCCACTTTGATGTTTTTCAAGTATCGTTCATCCTCATCGTATCGATTGTAATTCCTGTTTATTCTCTCCTCTCGATGATTATTAAGTTGACGCTCTTCATTACGAGCTCCATCATGTGTTCCACTTTCAACCTATCCATTCTCTGACCTAAGGTGTTCATTTGGGACTTAACTTCCTCAAGAGTTTTGAGAATTTCAAGAGTAATGTGATCTGATGGTGAGGTGATACCAGACGAAGAAGCATTGGGATCCTGTCTGTATTGGGTCCTACAGGGTCGTAGACTTTACCACTACGGTACGCATGCACAGTTACTTACTTTTTTTTATATAATCTAAATGCTGAAGTTATGATGATCTTTTTTTTTTTTTTTTTTTTTTTTTCTTTTTATATATATATGTGTGTGTGTGTGTGTATGATAATGAATGTAATCTATTAATTTCTATATGCCACTAACAAACTCTATTGCAATCGTGTTGGATGATGCAGAAGGTGCGGAGGATTAGCAACAATTCAGTAAAGTAAAGCGCACAATAAGGCGAATGAATTTGCTAGCAAGCTCAAGAGTGTAAAATAGAGACTGCGATGTAAAAAAAAGAATTTGCAATATAGAACTCAATATTTTGTAAAATATTAATTTTATACAACTGTCTGTTGACACTCTAAAAAAGACAAGATTCCTAACTGGCCTGAACAATGTCTAACTTGTTGACATCTACAAAAGACAAGTGGCAGACAAGCCGACGACCAGTTCTTCACCCATCTAAAAGGGACGAATCAGCAACTTAGGCTCTACTGATCCAGTGAAGCAGACAGTAAGCCAAGTTCGTCCTTAAAAGCCCGTGAGAAGGCCCAAGCAGGTCCAGAGACGCTAAGTTAGCTCAACACTTAGTCTCGCACGAGCCCACGGGATAAGTCTCGCATGAGAGACCTAAGTTGCTTAGCATCGCAGGAAGCTCCTTCATAGCCTCGCTGCGAGCTAACTTACAGCTTCGCCTGGAAATACTCAGTTAACTCCGCAGAAAGTTAGCTTCGCTCGAAGCTCCACGCAGCCGCGCAAAAGGTTGACTGGTAGCTGCGCCACAAGTTTTATCTAGCTCCGCTGAGAGCTTTCTTCTAGCTTCGCCAGAAGCTTCTCCCAGCTCCGCTATGAGCTCAACGCAACGACTCCGCTGCGAGTCCTTTATAGTCATTTTGACTAATCAAATCTACAGATGAAATCAAATCTCTAGATGAGATCATGTTGATTGAAATCAAATTTGACAGTTTCCTGCCATGATCTTTTGACTCTCCCAATCAGGTAAGAAGATCAAGGGGAGATCTCTCAATTAACTAGAGAGGATCAAGGGAGTATCCCTCATTTAGCGGAGCGAATCAAGGGATTGGCGCTACATGCTATTCCTAGCTTCACAGAAGCTGTTTCTAGCCTCACGACAAGGCTACTTTCCGGATGTAAAACAGATTGGCTCAATCTGTTTCCAGATTTTTAGGGCGATTATGCCCCTGTTTTTCCCTATAAATAGCCTACCAGAGGCACACTAGAGGGAGATGAGAAAAAGGGCAAGGATAGAGAGGAGATTGGCTCGAGAAGCAGAATTCCTAGCAAGAGGGCTCTACCGATCCTCTGTTCTCCGATTCCCCGAACCAGGCGAGAAGGGAGTCCTATCAGGAGGTAGTTCGATCGTCTGACCGATCGCATCGTCAAAGGGATAAAGTGATCGCGCGCTGATCAGATTCCTGTCGGCACACTTCCCCAGAGTCTCATAGGAGATCTACCTATAATTTTCTCTTCAAATTACTTGTAATTTCGCTCCTCGACACTTTTTGTAAAGTTTTCTCTTTTGCAAAATCAATGGAAAATAAGATGGCGACTCCGCTGGGGATTTCGGTCTTCTGGCGTAACAAGGAGACGGTGTCGCAATGCGACGGACATCATCTTGAGCCCGTTACTTTCGAAAAATTGGTCGTTCATTTCGACCAAGGAAAATTCAAGGAACTGCTCTCTGGAGGTAGTCTAATGCTCCACGCACGGAAGCATAGAAAGGTCTCGATGGCCAAGGTTTCGGAGCAGAAACCAGCCCTAGACGGGCAAGTAGTCGAACGGATCTCCTCCCAACTCCTCTCAGCCTCGCGCGAGGCCAGCCAGGTTCCCTGCGAACCTAAATCTCCTCTCCCAAAGCAGATGTAGAGGCCAAAACAGAAAGCTCCGTGTGAAGCTTCAGGCGTAGCTACGCCAAAGGCTCGCCTATTACGCGAAGACAAAGGCAAAATGCCTGCCTGCTTCGCCGAGACTATTAGCCGCGAGGCTAGAACAGCAACTATGCCTTCGCCTAATTCAGGAGCAGTAACTCCTCGCGCCATCCTCGTTCTCACGAGCAAAGTTACTGGTGGCATAGCAAGCACAACGCCAGTACCCTGAGGTACGCGCGAAGTTCCCGTCCGCCTGGCTGGAACTAAAGCACCTAGCAGTGCTAACCACCTTCGCAACAAGGTGGCGAGCAAAGCGCCACAGTGTGCTTCGCTCCCCAGTTCCTCAAGCACTAAGTTCGCTCTTCGCAGCGGAGCTAAGGGATCGTCCCTGGGTGCTGATAGCGGTGCTTATGCAGCTTCAGCGCCTAAGGGTGCTCCCAAAGTTCTTAGCCGCGAAGCTAGAACTAAAGCACTGTCTAGTGCGAATCACCTCTGCGATGATGAGAAGAACCAGGCATCATCCTGTGTTTCGCTTCCAAAGCTTGGGAGCAAGAAGGTGGTGTTAAAATTACCTGAACACGTCAATGCGCGATATACCCGAGCCTCTGCGCTGAGTCGCTTAAGCTCGGCTGGGTCCGACTTGCGAGAGTTCTTAGTAAGAAAACGGAAGTCGGAATTACTCTAGACTTCTCCCTCCTGTTGTCAACAAGTGGGATGTCAGTTGGTGACGGTCCACTCAGTCCATTGCCGGCTAGGACCAATTCCCGCCACTCCTCCAAACCGACAGTCTGTCTTTCATCGACTATCGGTGCAAGCTCCTGTGAAGCATCGCAAAAGGAGCGTATCGTGAGATCTACCAGATCTGCCCTCTGCATCCGTCAATATGATCGGAAGGGGACGAGAACCGCATAGGGACAGACGAGCGTCGTGTAGTGCTATTTCTCCTCCCTTCAGTTCTCCAGATCCGAACTATAGCCCGGGCTTAGGCCAAGTCTTGGTGCACAAAGAAGGTGTCTTCTGAAATACCAGATCTAGGGTCACAATACCCTACAGTCATGAGCAGCCATCCTCCTCAACTACAGTAACCTCACCAGAACCAATGAGAGGATTATTCCAATGGTCTGATGAGGAGGACGAAGACAGTGGGTATGCCTCTTCGGCAACAGTCAGCTCGGTACGAACAGATAGAGTGTCGGTACATATGGCTGATAACGGTAATGATGACCTCCGTCGACGGTTGGAAGTTCAGGAGCAAACCTCCAAGGCCCAACAAGAAGCCTTGGACAACATTCAACAGATACTCGCCCAACTCCTCACTAACCGGAGTAACAATGATACCGGGAGTAATCATAATGGGGAAGAACATCATAACGATGAACAACTCAAGACTGAGAAGTCAAAGAAAAGTTATTCTATGGATGCTGAAGTTCTTAAAGGCATCCAAGCTCAGATCGCATCCCTAACACAGAGGGATGAACTAAAGAAAGAAGGGGCAGTCCGTCCTTACCCCTTGGAATGGGATTCAGTACCATACCCGCCAAAGTTCAAGCCACCAACATTACATACGTATGATGGTAAGAGCTCGCCAAACCAGCATATCTACTACTTCCGATCTCAGACCGGTAACGTTATAGATAACGATGCTATTATGGCCAGACTGTTCATCGGCACCCTGAAGGGGGTAGCATTCGACTGGTTCCGAAGCCTTCCCCGGGCTCTATCAATTCTTGGATCGACTTAGAAACTCATTTCTTTCTCGTTTTTACGAGGATGACACTGAAGTAACCATGAACAAACTCCTCTCTACCATACAGAAGAAGGGCGAATCTGTCCGCGACTACATTGAATGGTTTAGAAACTTGTCTCTGATGTGCCCAGTAGGGATGCCATTGCCCATGCTCTTGCAGACATGCAGGCATAACTTCCTGGCCCAAGTCGAGATTCGTATGGGAGCTGTCAAAGCCCATACCTGGAAGGAACTAGTCAAACAAGCTGAGATAGCCGAAAAGTCAGCTAAGAAGTTCGAACCATCTATCCCTAAAGGCAAATGGGGTATGAATAATAAGGGGCGCGGCGACATGGCGCAGTCCTCCCAAGCCAAAAGGAAAGAGACTATGTCCGTTGAATTGTCAGGGGACGTTCATTCGAAGGCCAAGAAGAGCGGCTTCAATAATCAGGAATCTAAGTTTCCTCCGAAACAGTATGCCTTCAAAGACGAATAGGTGGTCACAATATTCCATTTACTCCACAAAAGGAATAAATTGAAGCTTTCGGATGCTCGGCGTCCTAATGAAGTGGGACGCACGAACGATCCCAACTATTGCCTCTTTCATACGATGGTTCATCATCCTACTGATAAGTGCTTTGTTCTCAAGGATAAAATTCAAGCTTTAGTCGACGCCGGAGTTCTGACTCTGAAATCAGAGCAAAAGAAAGTCACTGCAAACATGGTGACCCTCGAGTTCGGCAAAACCCCAAAAGTCACAGTTCCTGATGGGACCTTCCCAATCCCTGAAGCACGGCTAGAAGTAAAGCATCCTTCAGCCAAAACTCAAGAGATTAAGGGTCTTGTTCCCTTGACATTGGAAACATGAAAAATCATGTGGATACACCCAGACCTTGCCCAAGACGAACAATGGGATTTAAAGAAATCCAAGTCAAAGGGCAAATCTTGCAATTTTATCTCTATCTTGCCGGATGATGGCAATCTCACATCAGCATCTCTTAGCGATTCTGAAGGGGAAAAGTACGCTTGCACATCACAGGCTGATGCACCTCAACCGAAGGGCACTCGATCCGGAAAATCATACTTAAAACAGTATGAGAAAGTTACTGACGAGACACAATAGCAGACGACGTCAGTACAAATACCCACACCGGCTCCGCTCCTAACAACGGGAAAAGAGAAGTAGAAAGAAGTTCGGTTTGACCATGTCCTGAAGAAGCCTTCAGGCCCAGGGCTTAACATGCCTTTTCGCTTTGACATATTGGCCCAGCTGGCTAATATCTCAGCTCATATCACCATACACGAGCTCCTTCGTTTCTCGAAAGAGACAAGAGAAGCACTTAGGGATACATTGGCTAACTCAGAATCATTCCTGACATATATACCAGAAATCCCTAAGGGTGACATTCAGCCCTCTTGCTCCGAATGTCTTCATGTACAATCGAAAGTGCCTGCTATTACTTTCACAGTTGAGGATATGCTTCTCAAGGATAATAAGCACGATCGACCTTTATACTATACAGGATACATCGGCTCTACATGCATTTAAAGAGTACAGGTTGATCCAGGATCCGCGCTTAGCATCATACCCAAGAGGCTCCTCTACTTTCTCGGTATACCATTGTATCGGTTGTCTGCAACCACTATAACAATATACGGTTTTAATGCAGGGAGTAGTCATCCACTTGGAAAGATTCGACTCCGTTGCCGAATCGGGAGCCTGAAATCAGAGGTGACGTGCTACGTCATTGACGCTGACACGTCATACAACTTGTTACTAGGGAGACTTTGGATCCACGCTAATTGGATTGTTCCCTCCACTCTGCACCAGTGCTTCAAATATGTTGAAGATGATGCAATAGTACGAACTGTCTTCACTGAGAAGCAACCATTCAAAGGGGTGGAAACTACTCTACTGATGTTCTCCTATATCAGGAGGTCAGTGAAACGTCAAAAGATTCATTGCCTGATAATGATGATAGTGGCAATGAGGCGGATTCAGAGTCCGAAGGTGACACGCCAGCTACTTTGGTCGGCGAACCAATTATAGCATATTTGAATCCTCAATGTAATACTCTTTCTGAAGATGAGGACGAATGGGTAATTAATGACAATATTTCCTTTGATTATCCTGTGAGTGTCGAATTGCTTGAATCCGTTACGGATAGCTCTCTACACATGCCCTTGCATAAACTAAGTACATCAAGAACATTTGTGGAATGCATAGAAGGATCCGTTCTAGTGGTTCCTCCGTCCAAAAAGGGTCAATCATCAATAATATTCGGTAGAGCCCAACTGCAAAGGTCTACAGTCACAGATTCGAGTTCAGACTCAGACGCCCCACAATTTTTCCATTATGCACGATCAGCACAGCATATGATGAGGAAAATGGGATACAACCTGCCGCGTGGGAAAGGCCTGAATTTCGGAAAGGGAAGACGTGGTTTGCTGCGTAATTTTGTTCCGAGAGGAAAACCGGCAAATTACTATGATAACACACGCAGGGGGTTGGGATACGTCACACCTTCACCGCCTACAATGGTTCAATCCAAAGATGACAAACCAATCCCATCACACTCTGCCTCTTCCTCCGAATGGGACTCAGATGTCAGTGTGGGAACGATGTTCGAGAATCTCACCGTTAACATGACTTCAAGCAGCCAATTGGAGCCAGCGGAAGCTACTGATGAGGAACCTTGGGCTCAGCAATTGGATTTCCAGTAGGAAAAGCGATTCGAACAACGCGAATCACCTACTTAAGACAAAGTGATCCAGATTAACTTGGGTAGTCAAGATCACCCTAAACCCATCTTTATAAGTGAAAGCCTATCGCTTACGGAAAGAGAAGAATTAATGGTACTCGTAAGGGAGTATATAGATGTCTTTGCATGGAACTACGAAGATATGCCCGGACTTGATCCACAAGTAGCCATGCATCGTCTGAACATCAGGCCTGACGCCAAGCCAGTCAAGCAACAACAACGCCGATTTCGCCCGAACATTATGGAGGCTATTGAAGCCGAAGTCCATAAACTCATTGCATGTGGCTTCATACGGGAGGAACAGTATCCAGATTGGGTTGCTAACATCGTCCCCGTTCTTAAGCAGAATGGAAAAATACGAATCTGTATCGACTACCATGATCTCAATACAGCCTGTCCTAAAGACGAATTCCTATTGCCCATCACCGATGTCATGATTGACAATACCTGCGGATTCGAAAGAATGTCTTTCATAGACGACTTTTCAGGGTACAATCAAATTAAGATGTATCCAGGGGATGAGAAACACACTTCATTCCGAACACTATTGGGGGTGTATTGCTATACCGTGATGCCTTCGGATTAAAGAACGCGGGAGCAACTTATTAGCGCGCGATGAGTATAATTTTCCGTGACCATCTCTGAAAGACGGTAGAATGTTATGTCGATGACATTGCTGTCAAAAGTCGCGATAAGAATGATCATCTTCACGACTTGAGAACGATGTTCGACATAATGCAGGCTCATCAACTGAAGATGAATCCTACAAAATCCTTCTTGGGGGTATCGAGTGGCAAGTTCCTTGGATTCATTGTTACATCAAAGGGAATTCATCTTGACTCAGACAAAGTCAAAGCTATTCAGAGCATGCATCCACCTAAGAATCTCAAAGAACTTAGGGGCCTACAAGGCAGACTGGCTTATATCAGAAGATTCATCGCAAATCTCTGGGCCGCTGTCAACCATTCACCCGACTCATGAAAAAGGGTGTCTCTTTTGTATGGGACCAAGCCTGTCAAGAAGGTTACAGAGATATCAAAAGATATCTCACTAAACCTCCAGTCTTAGTGGCTCCCACATCAGGAAAACCATTCCTGCTCTATGTAAAAGCTATGGATCATTCTCTCGGTGCTCTGCTTGCTAAAAAAGATGGTGATGGTCACGAACAGGCTATTTATTATCTGAGCAGGACTCTGATAGGGGCGGAATCTCGCTATAACCCTATTGAGAAGGAATGCTTAGCTCTTGTCTTTGCTATTCAGAAGACATGACATTATTTGGTCGGCCAAACCATACATGTCATTTCCAGAGTGAATCATTTGCGTCTTCTCATGACGAAACCAGGATCACTGAATTCTAGATTAGCTAAATTGGCCCTCCTTTTGTCTCAGTACAACATGCTCTTTGTCCCTCAGAAGGCGGTCAAAGGCCAGGCACTTGCAGATTTCTTGGCTGCTCATCCGGTTCTGGAAAGCTCAAAACTTCACGAAGATATTCCAGATGAGGTCTTCGAATCTAATATAACTTCAGAGGATGAAGTATGGCAGATGTTCTTCGATGGAGCATCACGAATAGGCCCTAAAGGCAAGATTATTGCTGGTGTGGGGGTTGTATTTATCTCACCACAAAATCATGTCCTTCCTAGGGCATTTTCATTGACGGAACCATGTTCCAACAATGTGGCAGAATACAATGCACTACTCATTGGCCTTCAGCTCGTTCATGAAATGGGGGTATGCTATCTTGAAGCTTATGGTGATTCAAAACTGATTGTCAATCAGGTTAAAAGCGAGTATGAGGTCCGTCACGAAGATTTGGTACCTTATCATCACGCAGTCATCAAAATGGCTAATCTATTTAATGGTTTTTATATCAGTCATGCGTCCCGATCTCAGAATACTAAGGCCGACGCTCTGGCTGCACTAGCAACAACGTTAGCCTTACCAGTTGACACCAAGTATCACCTTACAGCAACCACTCGACACCTTGTTTGTCCTAAACATATGCTGAAAATCAAAGAGGTTTATAACATCTCGACGAATCTTGAACCAGGAGATTGGCGATTTTCCCTCATCGACTATGCTTTGCATGATTTACTGCCGGATGACCCTAAAGAAGTGACATCTATCAGACGAAGGTCTCTCCGTTTTTATAATGATCGAATAGTAAAGACACTCTACCGTTGCTCATATGACGGTATCCTCCTCCGTTGCCTTTCTAATTCAGAGGCACAAGAAGTGCTTAAAGAAGCGCACGATGGCATATGCGGAGCTCATCAGTCAGGTCCAAAACTCAAGGACCGATTGCACAGGCTTGGATATTATTGGCCGACCATGATAGTCGATGCCATCCAATACGCACGAAGGTGTAAAGCATGCCAAATCCATGCAGACTTCATACATCAGCCTCTAGAGTTGCTCCATCCAACTGTTCCTTCGTGGCCATTTGAAGCGTGGGGAATCGATGTCATAGGGCCGATCAGCCCCTCTTCGACAAAAGGTCACCGGCTTATCTTGGCAATGACCGATTACTTTTCAAAGTGGGCGAAGGCCATACCGCTCGTGGAAGTTAAAACTTTTAATGTGGTTAATTTTATCAAACACCATGTCATCCATCGATTTGGTGTCCCTAGGCGGATCATCCATGATAACGGTCCCCAATTTGCAAGCTAGGCATTCTATTGGTTCTGTGATAGATACCGGATTCAGAATGTGGCATCAACTGCTTATAACCCTGCCGCTAATGGCTTAGCGAAAGCATTCAACAAGATAATCATTAAACTACTCAAAAAATTCGTTTCATCGAATAAGCGAGACTGGAATGAGAAGCTTAGTGAATGTCTTTGGATCTACCGAATCACAGTTCGGACCACGACAGGCAATACACCTTTTTCCCTGGTATACGGGTGTGAAGCAATCATACTGTTAGAAATCCAGATGCCGTCATTACGAGTCGCCTTGATGACTAAAATGACAAAGGAGGACAATGATCGGTTACGTCTTCAAGAGCTCGAAGCCCTAGATGAGAAGCGGTTACAAGCTCAACAACATATTGAGTTGTATCAAGCGCGGATCTCAAAGGCCTTCAATAAGAAGGTTAAGCAAAGGATTTTCCAGAAAGGAGATTTAGTTTTAGCCGTCAGACGACCGATGATCATGACGCACAAAACCAAAGGTAAATTTCAGCCCAAATGGAAAGGACCGTTTGTGATAGAAACAGTCTATTCAAATAGAGCATATCGCCTTATGACTTCAGACGGAGACTTACTCATGATGCTAATCAATGGCAAGTTCCTAAGGAAGTATTCTCCTTGATAAGATCCTTCTCATGATCAAGTTAACATTACACCTCTGATCAAGACCTTTATCGAGCCACCGAACACCGGTTATATCAAGAAGAATCAAGGTTACGAATTCACTGTCAGCTAGTATCGAGCCGATCGAACGCCTTTGACATTGAAGAAGAGAACAAGTTCGACCCAACAACAAAAGGTCCGACCAAACAAATAAGTCCATCTGATGACTTGACAGGCTGAACTCATTAAAGAAGGTTCGTGACACATCCTTCTGCAGAATCTTTCCAATATGGAAACCAGGTAAGGATTGGCAGAGAATCCACGAGGAATGATAATCTTCAGACCAAGATCTCGCGGAATTCATGTCTACTCCTTTAATCCCCAACTTACCTACAGAGTGAAAACCCAGGGAAAGCATCGCGTTACTCAAAGTAACAAAATAATCCAACGCTGCTAGCGGCTGATTGAGATTTTACCTGCACACAAAATAAGTAATATCAGATTTAGAATAAGTTGTGCAAGGTTCTCAATTCGAATCCGCGGTAGCAGTGGCTATGCGGGTCATGATCCTCAGGGAGGGACTAGCGATAGAAGCGTTTGTAAGTTATCTCCAAAAATTATTTTTTTTTAAGTTAATAAAAAGAATAGTTAAAGTTAGGTTAGGAAGAAGGCGCAGAGATTAAGAAGATGAAGAATTAAAAGTGATAATTACAATGAGATGGAAGAGAAAGAATTTGAAGGCGAAGTGTTGGTGACTTAATCTAAAACTAGAAAATAGAAGAAACACTTACCTTCGTATGGTCGATGATTTACGTGAAAACCCTACACTTTCTACCTTGCTTTGGAGGCGTTGAACGCATAAACCATAGGATCAATCTCAGTCCCCTGTTCGCATTATATCATCAAGATTGGGCAAGAATGAAGTGATACGTACCTTGAGGAGGAGAATATCTCCATGAAATATCGTTGGCACCCACCAAGATCCGTTATACTTGTGCTTTAGAAATCACTTGCATGCTCATCAAAGACCAACAGAAATAAAATAGAAAAGGAAAAGAAAACAAAAAGAAAAGTAAAGCAATAACATAAAAATAAAAGTTACCTTTATTACTTGATACAATGGAAGAGAAGAGAAGCATACATCGGTGTCACTCTCAACATAGCCCTCTCCCTCACTTACATAAAAAAAATTAAAAAAGAAAAGAAAACCTAAACTACAAGAAAGAAGAAAGCCTAAAACCCTAGATTTGGCCCTCTGGCTCTGGACGCTCTCTGTGTTGCATCTGCAGGGGTATTTATAGGAGTTGGAAGATGTAGAGTCCTGGTACAACTCTCCCAAAAAATCTTATCTCCAGACTTGTGGCACTTATCCATAGAAGTTCAAATCAAATCTGTCCTGCAACTTATTATCATGTTGATCGCCGAAATTAGCTTATCTACGGACTGAATTGGAAACTTTGATCAACATAAGAGTTGTAGGTCTTCAAGTCTTCTTTCTGGAGCATTTTGAATCATCGGATTTGCATATCTGTAGCAAAAGTTATGATCTGAATACTAAACATGTACAGTCTGAATCTGAATTTATCTTTAAACTCTTCTCCTTTTATCTTTAGGATTAGCTTTATCCCCTTCATCTTTTAGGACTTTATCTCCTGAATTTGAACTTGAATAGGAGATGAAGATTAATCCTTTCCTCTTTTGTATTCAATTTAATCCAACTTTGAATAGGATTAGGGATAAAATGAAGCTTCTTGTATCTTTATCTTCATCCTGCAAGCATTTAGGGTTGAATAGAAGTCTATCCTTCCCTCTTCTTTGTATTTGCAACTTTGGCCCTTGTGTATTTGCATTTTTGACAATTGATATTTGCACTTTTGCACTTGGGCTTTATATGTGGGCTTTTGGGCTCTTTTTAGGCTTTAATTCTTTCTTTTAAATATTTCGAGGCCTGCACACAATAAATAATAAAATATTAGTAAATGTGCAGAATTAAATGAATAAATATGAAAATGTGATGGTAAATGTTATGATAAAAATGCACTTTTCACTACCAATCACACCCCCCACACTTATCTTTTTGCTCGTCCTCGAGTAAAAATCAAAAAAGAAAAAGAAAAGAAAAATTAATCTAACCTAACTCACTTTCGTAGGAATCACGGTTGCACTTAGCATGTGCAACAAGCCGTTAAACCCCTAGGTTACCCTAGAGGACGAGTGTTGTCTCGTGAGGGTTTTCAGCGGATTACACCCACAAAATCCATAAAAGGAAAATATTTGAATTATATTTGAAGAGACTAAGTAGTCTATAAGTTTTAGGATTATCATTTTTATTCATTCTTTAAACTTAGTCTTTATAAAGTTAATTGTTTTCCATTTTAGGTAAGAATTAAAATTGAATTTCTAATATAGTTTTTTTCGTTACCAAAAATCATATGCATCCTTATGTTTTTACTAGGAATTCCTTAACTTGGACTCTCATGCCTCTTTATTATTTATTAATATATATATATATATATATATATTTTGATATGTATAACTCATCTAATATTCTTTCGTGTAAGTATCAAGGCTTCTTGAGGCCCTAATACCTAACTAATTTATTATTAGATGTGTTAGTACATATAAGTAATTTTTCTTAGTTTAGGCTTTCTAATCCACCCATGTAGCGAACTTAAAGTCGGTGACTCCCAAACCGGTCGGCTTTAGGGCACCAGGTGAGAAAACACCCCGCGGACTCAAATTCGAGTGAACTAGGCCACGAAACTAAGGTTTTATTATTTTATATTTTTTTTACACTCACCTTAGGCGTGAATACTTATGCTTCTTGAGGCACATGTATCCAGCTTAATTAGTGATTTTTTTTTAATATATATGAGGCACAAAGGTCTTTGTCTTAGAATCCTAGATATGCATTAGGTATGCACATTTCATTAAGGTAAAAATCAAGACTAATTATTTATTCAATTTCTCCTCCTATACCTAAAATTTAAACAATTATTTATTTTGACCAAGTTTTTAGAAATCCTAATCATGATTTTCCTAATCTTTAAAACTAACTTAGATTTCTTTCAAAAAAATAAGTCAAAATATTTCCTTTTTATAACATTTTTTTTTAAAATTTTTTTTTATTAGCAAATTTTGTTAGTTTCTACTATGTTAGTATGTTAGTAAAACCCACCCCCACACTTATCTCATGCATTGTCCTCAATGTATGAATGTATGCATATATGCATGAAACAGAACAAGGGAAGGCGGAAGTTACCTTAAGGTGGTGGTTCCGGAGGTGGTCTAATTGGCCCAAGCGTTGCTACCCAATCAAGATAACATATAATTTGGTGGAACCTACCAGAAATTTTCCTTACATAACCCACTAAAATATATTTATAATCATTTTTAAGTATTTCCACCCCATCAAATTTCCAAATTTCATAATAAATTTCGGAGTTAATTGTGTCAACCTCCTTGTCCCAAAATGGAGTATGAAAAGATGGAATTATTGACTTGGACATTATAGGTGTTGGAACGAATACCGACTCAGGGAAGAAGCTCAAATCAAGTAAGGGCTCAGGAGTCGGGTTAAGTTCAGGAAGTGGGTCCAAATCAATAATTTTAAGCTCAAGTCCACAATCATCTTCCCACAATGGCATGTGACTCAATGTTAGTGATTCAAGTTCAGGAATGATAGGTGTGGGAATCAAAACTGACTCTAAAATATTACCTAATTCAGGTAACAGAACAGGAGTTAATAATGATTCAGTAATTTGAACTTGATCATAGATTTGAGAATCTAGGTCACATATCTCATTGGGTTCAATGTAATAAAAAGAACTTGCCAATTTATCCATAGGATTTTCAAAATTGCACAATTGGTCAAGTTCAATATGATCATTTGAAATGGGTGATTCAATTTCATTATGAATTGGAACAGGATCCAATGTTGACTCGGGAAAAGTGAAATCAGGTGGAGACACTGGAGTCATTATTGAATCAGGAAATAAAATTGAATCATCGAGTGGAAGATCATAATCATATTCATGCTCAAGTTCTATTTCAGGAAAGGAAAAACTTGCCAAATTATCAAGAATTGGAGTTTCGGCAAGTTCAAATGATGGCACTAAAATAGAATATTGTTGTCCAAAGCAACTTGGTTCACCGGCTCTTAAAGAATGGTCAGCGATATCAGAATTAGCCGGACGGTGAGAACGTAAGGATTGAACCATCAGATCTATATCATGATCTCGAGCTAATCTAGCCTGAGTCATGGCCTTAAGCATCCTTTCATAGTCGATAGGTGCATCATGTTCTGATTGGACTTGAAAATAGGAAGGGTAATCGTGATGAAGTTGTGAGTCGGTGGACTCACGCATCATCATGTCTAAGATTGATGGTGACTGTTGCTTGGACTCATTCATACTCATCATTTCCAAGATAGATGGATTTCTATTCTGAATGGGTGGATCTGAGTATGAATCTTGGGAATATTGTGGACAAGGTGGATACGGAGGACAAGGTGGTTGGACATTAGACTCGGGGGACTCGAAACCCCATGAACTCTGTGACGAGTTGAAATTATTATGGAAATTATAGTCATAAGATGGAGGGTGTGGGCTATATTCATTCGGATAAGACCATTCCGGCACACTAGATTGGTCAAAGTTATGATATGCCGGGTTGGTAATATCCGAATAATAGTTAGGTGTGTAATATGGATTAAAATTGGAATTATTATTATATGCCATATCACACCAATACAAACAAAACAAACAAATAAACAAACAAAAAAAAGAAAAATTCTAACCTAAGTTAGGGTAGACCTATGACCTAGACGACTCCTAACTGGTTAGACCGTCCACAGGAGTAGGGTGTAGACTTTGACCACAAGTTAATCAGCCAGGTCAGGGCAAGAGTGATGGGAGGTTTTCCGTCAAAGACGTTCCTTAATTAAATAACCACCAATCTTCGGGCTTTCGGCCCTCAATCCCTTTCCTAGATACTGATTTGACAAGAGTCAACTTTCAGCACTGTTCCCCCTTAGGATAATCTCCTATTGAGTCCAAGATGTCCCTAGGACCAACGTCTACTAATTTTTAAGTTAGGCTTGGGTTAGTGAGTGCTTGGGATATGATTTTTGGGCTAAGGAAGGGTGATGAAATCCCAACCTTATCTTGTTAATGGGTTATGCCCTTAAGATGAATTAGTGCAAGTGTACAAGATAAGTAGATAAGATTCACTCAAAGCAGAAAATTAACCAAGAGATGAGTCCTATTCTACATGCAATGCGTACGTACCTTGCTCCAGCACTCTTCAACAGTAAAAATAAAGGAATTGAAAAGACACGTGCCTAATATGCAAACGTCTAATCAATTTTTATCTTTAACAACAAAATTTTTTACTGTTGATTAATTAGCAGTTTACAGGTATATCACAGAACAAAATCAACAGAGCAGTAAACAGTATTTGAAAATTGCAGCAACCTGCAAAAAGATGGATCAGTAGTTCTTTACTGTTGCCGCGGATCCGCGGCTATTGCCGCGTTTTCGCGGCAAACTAGTAGTCTCTGTTGCTCTGCCTTCGAGGGCAGAGGCACAGAGTTGCAGTATGTCCACTTCTGCTGTTGTTTTTCTGTTCTCCAAACCTGCAAACAGAAAAGAATAAAAGAATTAGTTAATTTTTTTTTATTTTAGAGATAAAAACTTACCGTCACTCCCCGGCAACGGCGCCAAAATTTTGATTGAGATTTTACCTGCACACAAAATAAATAATATCAGATTTAGAATAAGTTGTGCAAGGTTCTCAATTCGAATCCGCGGTAGCAGTGGCTATGCGGGTCATGATCCTCAGGGAGGGACTAGCGATAGAAGCGTTTGTAAGTTATCTCTAAAAATTATTTTTTTTGAAGTTAATAAAAAGAATAGTTAAAGTTAGGTTAGGAAGAAGGCGCAGAGATTAAGAAGATGAAGAATTAAAAGTGATAATTACAATGAGATGAAAGAGAAAGAATTTGAAGGCGAAGTGTTGGTGACTTAATCTAAAACTAGAAAATAGAAGAAACACTTACCTTCGTATGGTCGATGATTTACGTGAAAACCCTACACTTTCTACCTTACTTTGGAGGCGTTGAACGCATAAACCATAGGATCAATTTCAGTCCCCTGTTCGCATTATATCATCAAGTTGGGCAAGAATGAAGTGATACGTACCTTGAGGAGGAGAATATCTCCATGAAATATCGTTGGCACCCACCAAGATCCGTTATACTTGTGCTTTAGAAATCACTTGCATGCTCATCAAAGACCAATAGAAATAAAATAGAAAAGGAAAAGAAAACAAAAAGAAAAGTAAAGCAATAACATAAAAATAAAAGTTACATTTATTACTTGATACAATGGAAGAGAAGAGAAGCATACATCGGTGTCACTCTCAACATAGCCCTCTCCCTCACTTACATAAAAAAAATTAAAAAAGAAAAGAAAACCTAAACTACAAGAAAGAAGAAAGCCTAAAACCCTAGATTTGGCCCTCTGGCTCTGGACGCTCTCTGTGTTGCATCTGCAGGGGTATTTATAGGAGTTGGAAGATGTAGAGTCCTGGTACAACTCTCCCAAAAAATCTTATCTCCAGACTTGTGGCACTTATCCATAGAAGTTCAAATCAAATCTGTCCTGCAACTTATTATCATATTGATCGCCGAAATTAGCTTATCTACGGACTGAATTGGAAACTTTGATCAACATAAGAGTTGTAGGTCTTCAAGTCTTCTTTCTGGAGCATTTTGAATCATCAGATTTGCTTATCTGTAGCAAAAGTTATGATCTGAATACTAAACATGTACAGTCTGAATCTGAATTTATCTTTAAACTCTTCTCCTTTTATCTTTAGGATTAGCTTTATCCCCTTCATCTTTTAGGACTTTATCTCCTGAATTTGAACTTGAATAGGAGATGAAGATTAATCCTTTCCTCCTTTGTATTCAATTTAATCCAACTTTGAATAGGATTAGGGATAAAATGAAGCTTCTTGTATCTTTATCTTCATCCTGCAAGCATTTAGGGTTGAATAGAAGTCTATCCTTCCCTCTTCTTTGTATTTGCAACTTTGGCCCTTGTGTATTTGCATTTTTGACAATTGATATTTGCACTTTTGCACTTGGGCGTTATATGTGGGCTTTTGGGCTCTTTTTAGGCTTTAATTCTTTCTTTTAAATATTTCGAGGCCTGCACACAATAAATAATAAAATATTAGTAAATGTGCAGAATTAAATGAATAAATATGAAAATGTGATGGTAAATGTTATGATAAAAATGCACTTTTCACTACCAATCAGCGGCTAAGGATAGAGGAAAATGTTGGCCTTTAAGCCCAACATAAGTCCTTGACAACTCATCATGCTGAGGGGAATAGCATGGCTAGCCCGACTCAAACGGTAGTTGGTAAAGGCATATCAAACCCGTTGACAGCTGAGGGTTTGCTAAAAATCCTAAGGGACCTGTTCCCATTTGATTCCCTCTCCAAAATCACTTACCAATTCCCGTCCATGGAATGGTAAGATCACATAAAAAGGTATTCATATCCCTTGCAAAATGACGAGTCTAACCTATCATGTTAACAATAAACCTCGGATAGTAAGACTCTAGCCTACTCCCCGGTGGATAAAACCAACATCCTTGCGAATTTGGTCAACTTCTCCGGTGAATAAACTCCGCTTGTCATTCTCTTCCATAGAATGACAGGTCCACTCAAATTACTATTATGTTCAAACACCTCTAACAGTAAAATGAAACCTTGTCAAGTTAACATCACACCTCTGACAAGTTGCTTTACAAATCCCCACGGAGTTCTCTGACATATAGTCTTTCATGAGATTTATATTTCTCAGCTCCCCAGCAAATCTCTAGTAGACTCTCTTCAAAGTCTATTATTTCCCACTCAGTCCCCGATGGACTTCCTTGGTTGTTACGTTAACAATACACCTCTGACAATTTCTTTCAAAAATATCCAAAGGAGATATTAATTTCCCACGGAATTTATAATCAAATCCTATTTCCCCCCATGGGGTTATTTCTTTTACCGTTATGTCCAGCTTGTCACCTCTGAACGGTAAAAATCCTGAGCTTGGTAGCAATTCTCAATCGGTTATGTCCATATTACCTCTGAACCGACAGATAACCAAGTATCGTCTTCCAGTCCAGCAGGGACTATTCCTTGGTCGTTATGTCCAGTTCGCCACCTCTGAACGGCAGGGCTTTGAGTCTTGGTAATTCCCAATCGGTTATGTCCATATTACCTCTGAACCGACGGATACCTAGATCTCCCTTCTTATGGTACTTCAACTGTCATGTCCAGTTCGCCACCTCTGAACAGATAAGTCTGTTGGCCCAAAGGCCTTCCACCCTAGTTTTGATGATGATTAACTCATGTAGTTATGTTTACTAATAATCTTGTGTTGTTTAAGTTTCAGATCATTAACCAAGATATTAGTTGGTGATTAGCTTCAACAAGGTGTTTGGAAGCTTCACAAGTGATTCCAGGGCTTAAGTTTCAAGATCACACATTACCTAGCCCATGGATGGAGTTTTGGAGCAAGTCAACTTGAAGATGAAGATCATCAAGAAGACTTAGGTATCCATAGTTTAGATAGTGTGTTTAGATCCATTTGTAAAGCTTAGTATAGTTGATATGCTCAAGTGCACATAACACACGTTTTATGTTTGGATTTGGTTTTCATGAATAGTAGATCAAAACAAGTTTACTTTATTCCTATGTATATTAGATATGTTCTAGATATACATACATGCTTTAAACTTGCTAGACAAACTTATTTTGACTATCCTATTCATGTTTTGGAAAAATCAAGTTTGATAAAAATACAAGTGTTGGTTTTGATAAAATTTGCAAGACTCAAAAATGAATTGATATGATTGATATATGTCTTGAAATTTTTATCACTTGTTTGTGTTTGAATATAAAATGATAAAACAAGTTTTACAGATTTTTCAGAAAAGATAAAAGATTTTTATAAAATATTTTTCCCAGGTTTGTGTTGACAGGCCGGTCGGTCACCCAGACGGTCGACCGCACCAAGGGCCGGTCGACCCGTCGGGTCGACCGACGTGCATAAGACGTGCACGTCTGGCAGACACAAACTCGGTCGACCGTACGGGTCGACCGGGTCTGAGAGCAGAGCTCTCTGTTTGTTTGGGTCGACCGGGCGGGTCGACCGTGGTTGCCCAACGGTCACATTTCTGACCGTTGGCGGTCGATCCGGCCGGTCGACCGGTAGGCTGTCAGGCTGCCAGCTCAGCCTAACGGCTAGTTTTCTGATGGGCCTATAAAAACCCCATTTCTTTGGGATTTTGGCTAAGGTTTTTAGAGACAAAATTTTCAGACTTTCTCTACTGTTTTAAAAGAGTTTTAAAAAGAGTTTTGTGCCAAAAGGATTTATCTTTGTATTGTTTTGGGTTTTTGAAAAATCAAAGAAAACTAGGTTTTGGGATATTGTATTGGTTTTCATTTTCAATCATTTATAAGAGATTTCCCAAGTAGTTTTTCTTTTTTGCTTGTTTCCAAAAACACCTTGATTCCACACTTGAGCTATCACCTATCCTAATCTATTAGGATCTTTGTTTTGTGGAAAAGAGAGAAAAAGAGAAGTGTTTGAGGTTAAGCCTCTAAGTTGTAAACCCTCCTTTATTTGTGTATCCCTCTTTGGTAGAGGTTGATCGGAGTGGTGTTTGGATCCCTCTTCGGTAGAGGTGATTGTGTTTGTATTGGCTACGGGCCTTATCCCTCTTCGGTAGAGGTGGATTGTGGTTGTATAGCCTCGGTGGCTTTGTAAGGTTGAGAGAGGAGTTCGGTACTCCTATAGTGGATTGGAAATCCTACACGGTGGTGTAGGCGGGGATGTAGAGCTAGGGGCTCGAACCTCGAAACATATCTTGTCTTAGCGTTTGATCCAATATCTCTCAACTCTCCCTCTCATTTAATTGTGCAAAGCATCATTCATATCATATCATCATACTTGCTTGTGTTGCCTTGCATTATTTCATATTGCTATTCATCCTTATATGCTTGGCTTGATTTTGTGTGTGCCTCACTTGTACTTAATCAACAAGAGCTTCACATAGCACCTCAACCCATATCTAGGGGAATCAAGAGGAGTTAGTCCAGAGCCCTTCACGGGGAATTCGGCTACACTTGTTGATTGTATTAAGTGTGATTACAATATTGTTTTAAGCTTCCACATTTAGCGCACTTAGTTTTGCATTTAGTGCACCTATTCACCCCCCCTCTAGGTGTTTTTCAATTGGTATCAGAGCTAGTGCTCCTGATATTAGGCTTAACATCCTAGGAGTGAGATCCATTTGGTTGCTAATCTATTGTTTGCATTTGCGTTTTTGCACACTCATATAGTTTGCCATGGACTTCATGACCCCACCTAGCTTTGACCCTTCCAACATTGTTGTTTGGAAGTATAGGATGTCCATGTACCTAAAGACCCTAGGTTTGCATGTCTTTCTTGCGGCCACCAAGAAATGATATCTTGGAGATCGCAATCATATAGGGGCCAATGCACAAGCCCTTGAGGCCATTAGAAGCACATTACCTAAAGAATATCTTTTGCTTGCTTCTAACTTTGATTCCGCATTTGCAGTGTGGAACATGTTGACAACCACCACCACCTCCGAGCTTCAATTGCCAAATCAATCGGAGGAGTCTAGTGGAGAATCCGACTCTCAATGCTTAATGATCCAAGGGAAAGACTCCCTTGAGGTACAATCGGAAACCCAACTAGATAATGATGATGCTAGTTCTTCATGTAATGATTTTGTTGATCCCCATGCTTTAAACGAAGAACTATCTATTGTGTGTGAAAAATTAATTGAAAAATATAATTTGTTGAAAAAGAAAAGTCTAGGAATTGAAAAAGAAAATAAAAATTTGCATTCTAGACTTGACATTGTTTTGCAAGAGAAGGTTGAGGTCTATAATGAAAGGGATTCATTGAGATCTCAATTAGAACTTGCACTTAAAGAAAATAAATTTTTAAAATCTAAAAATGATTGTGAAACACTTTTGAAGAAAAATGAAAACTTGTCTTCAAAAGTTGATTTTGTTATAAAAGAGAATGAGTCTTTGAAAAATGAAATTGTTTTCATTACAAAAGAATTAGACATTTGTGTTAAGAAAAATGAATCTTTGAAAATTAAAATTGATTCACATGTTTGCCATGCTAGTGTAGCCTCTTCATTTAGTCTACCTAGTGCATGTACCTCTTCTTCTAGAATTAATGATGATATTTGTTTGTTAAAGAAGAGAGTAGATTGTTTGGGCTCCACTATGAGTCAATGTGCCATGAAGCATACACGCTTGGAATCCTTGGTTCGAAAGAAACAAGTTCCATCTTTTCATGCACACCCTCCACGGCATACACATGCTCCTCACGGACACACCCATCACATGTATGCTCATGTGTACACTTGTACACATTGTGGACGTAAGGGTCACCTTGCTAAATTTTGTTATGATAGAATACATGTTGATAATTTAGCAAAGAAATTTGTTTGGGTTAGAGAAGGTACTAACCCCCATGGACCCAAAAGAGTATGGGTACCAAAGACCACCCCTCGTGTTTTTGATGTAGGTGTGAGCTCTCACATGACGTGAGGGTTGCCGTACCTTGGAGTGGATGCGTTCCGTACTTAAAGGAAATCAATTGGATGCATCACTTTCAAGGGAAGATTTGGTGGAGAGGACCACCATGTTTTGGAGAACTAGAGCGGTGCCCTCATTGGTTTTGGTATCGAATCTCTAACTCCTCATGTTTACATTCTTTCCATGTTTATCTTTCATAGCATGTTTTTTGATGTTTGTTGATTACTATGAAAATGCCATGCTTATTAGATTAGTGATATACATGTTTAGTTATTTTGAGACACCCATGTTTAATATGGATAAATTCTTTTGTGTTCTCACTATATGGTTGCTATTGCGTATATCATTCTTCTAATAACATGTGGATATTCATAATAATCATGTTTTTGCTTATCATGTTGATTTTTATCTTGTTTTTGATGCTTCATGTTTTGAATATATGTTTAGATGTTAGTTTTCATTAAAACTAGAAGATATATATACTTGTGCATATAGTGGGCCACAAATAAATCTATATATGTTTGGGTTGAATGCTTATTTGAACCCATTAGATGTGCTAGTATAGTCTAGTTTTGATGATTCATACATTTTAAACTTGTATTCCTATTTTTGGATTTGTTTTATGATTTTTCACTTCATGTATATGTTTGTATTGCCAAACTTTAAGATATACATGTGTACCCCTTGAGTCATTTGCCTTTCATGCAAATCTATATATGGACTCAATTGTGTTTAGGGATATGTATGTATACTTATTGTGTTGACAATTCATACATATACTTTGAAATGAAATTTGTCTTGATGAAGATTTAGTTTTTTCTTGATTTTGTGTTTAATTGTTTAACTTCATGTATATGTCTATCTTGTCCAAACTATTAGATATACATGTTTATCCTTTTTGAGCCACGTGCCTTAATGCATATATTTTGTGGACTCGTTGTGTTTCAGATATGTATGTATGCTTTAGTTTGTATAAGACATACATACACCTTGAAGATTAAATAGTTTAGATGATTTTTATGTTTTCATGTCTAAGGAATAATTGAGCTTAATGAAAAATTTCATGATTATGATCTACACATTTTATTTATACACTCATATTTATATTTTGCTCATGTTTTGTTTTCATGAGTCATATTTATGCCTAATTGAATTAGAGTGTTGATTATCATGTGGACTTCATGTTTTATGAAAATTATTTTTAGTTTTATTCCTTACTTGAAGGATTTCGTACTAATTAACAAAAATTTCCATTTTAACTAGTTCGTATTCCTCTTTATGGGAGGATGGATGGGAGATCATGTTCATGAATGCCTTAAAATAAAAATCATTTAAACTTGAACCATGATTGGGAGTTATAGTAATATGATGTATACACTTGAACTTTTTGTTATTTCAATTGGTATCATTGAATTCTTTCAATTGGTATCAATCGTGACATTTCTTGTATACTCATATATGTTTGTATGTATGTATGCTTTAAATTCCTAGAATATCAATTTCTATTGGTATCTATTTTCCATACATTTAGCGCACTTAGTTTTACATTTAGTTCTAGATTAGCACTTGCACCTATTCACCCCCCCTCTAGGTGTTTTTCAAAGTCCATAACTTTGTCCTCCTTCCCTCTACCAAGGTCAGGAGTTCTTGCTGTCATGTTAATACAACTACCTCTGAACAGCGAATTGTGAGCCTGATGTTTCTTGGTTGGTCATGTCCATATTACCTCTGAACCGACGGGTGCCCAGATCCAATTCACCCTTGCAGCCCCTAGTGGGGTAGCTGCTAAGTTAATGCGACTACCTCTGGCAGCGGATTCAGAGTTTAGCGTGTCTTAGTCTATCATGTCCAGTACATCACCTCTGAATAGACGGGTCCCTAAAATCGGATTCACCTTCATTTTGTCATCATTTCTAGTTTATTACCTCTGAATGACAAAATTTCGAGCTGGTGGCTTCTCAATCGGTTATGTCCAGTTTATCACCTCTGAACCGACAGATAGCCAAATCTCCCTTTTACTTACTGTTATGTCCAGTTCGTCACCTCTGAACAGTAAACACTCCGAGTTTGGTAGTTTCTAATCGGTTATGTCCAGTTTGTCACCTCTGAACCGATGAATATCCAATCTCATCTTTCTTTGTCGTCATGTCCAGGTTATCACCTCTGAATGACAAAATTTCGAGCTTGGTGGCTTCTCAATCGGTTATGTCCAGTTTATCACCTCTGAACCGATAGATAGCCAAGTCTCCCTTTTACTTACTATTATGTCCAGTTCGTCACCTCTGAACAGTAAACACTCCGAGTTTGGTAGTTTCTAATCGGTTATGTCTAGTTTGTCACCTCTGAACCGATGAATATCCAATCTCATCTTTCTTTGTCGTCATGTCCAGTTCGTCACCTCTGAACGACAAGGCTGTTGACACTTAAAAAAGACATGATTCTTATTGGTCCGAACGATGTCTAAACTTGTTGACATTTACAAAAGACAAGTGACAGATAAGCTGACGACCAGTTCTCACCCATCTCCGAGGGACAAAGAAGCAAATTGGACTCTACTGATCCAGTGAAGCAGACAGTGAGTTCCGGATTGTCTCTAAACAGACCTCAGCAGGTCTAAGATGCTAGCACTTAGCATCACATGAGCCCAAAGGGACAGCCTCGCCTGAGAGGCTAAGATCATCTAAACTTCGCCTTGAAGCCATTCACAACTCCGTCAGGAAGCTAACTCATAGCTTCGCCTGAACTGCTCAAGTTAACTCCGCAGAGAGTTAGTTTCGCTTGAAGCCACACGCAACCGCATAGAAGGGTATGCGGTAGCTTCGCCACAAACGATATCTAGCTCCGCTGAAGAGCCGTCTTCTGACTCCACTGCAAGCTCGATGCGGGCAGCGCCGCTGCGGGTCTGCTATGGTCAACCTTTGACCAATTAAATCTCCAGATGAGATCAAATCTAATCGGATCAAGATCGAATCCAATCAGGATTAAATCTGAGATTAAATTTGACAGTTGATTGCCATAATCTCTTGACTCTCTTAAAACGAGTAGGAGGATCAGGGGAAATCTTTCAACTATCAAAACATATCAAGAGGATCAACCGACCTGCTATTTCTAGCTTCGCAGAAGCTGATCCTAGCCTCGCAGCAAGGCTACTTTCCAGATTTAAACAGATTTGATTCAATCTGTTTTCAAGGGACAATTATACCCCTGCTCTCCCTATAAATAGCCCACCAGGGGCACAAGGAGAGGACACGTGCGATACGCTCCAGAGAGACGGCAGACTTCTCGAGAGGACGCACCGTGCACAAACAGAGATCTAGTCTCTTGCTTCCAAGAATTCAGAGACTTTAGAGAACTGCTTCTCTAATCAGGGTGCTGATACCCTAATACCTTCCTCTCAAGGAATCTCCGGAACCAAGCGAGAAGGAATTCCTAAGTGAAGGCGATTTTGAGAAGTAACAAGAGGGTTCTACCAACCTTCTGTTCTCTGATTCTCCGAACCAGGCGAGAAGGGAATCTCATCGCTCGCATCGTCAAAGGGACAAAGTGGTCGCGCGCTGACCAGACTCCTATCGGCACACTTCTCCAGAATCTCTGAGGAGATCTACTTGTAATCTTCTGTATTGCTTGTAATTTAGCTCCTCAACTTCTTTTTTTTTGTGTAAGTTTTCCCCTTTGCAAAATCAATGGAAAACAAGGTGGCGACTCCGCTATGGACTGAATTCTCCGCTGCTGAGAATCAAGTGTCGCAATGCGACGAACAGACCTTCGGGTCTATCTCTGAATTCGGGAAAGCCGGTGCAGCCAGAGCCTCTCTGGCTAGATCTTCAAGGCAAGTCTCTGCGAAGACAGATAAGGCTCTCTGCGAGCCTACTGCGGTTCTCTAGCGCAACAAGGAAGCACGCCCGCAGTCCAAATCCAACACTTTAGAGAACCTGGTTGTCCACTTCGACCAGGAAAAATTTGAAGAAGTCCTCTCTGGGGGTGGTCTAATGCTTCATGCACGGAAGCATAGAAAGGTCTCCATGACCAAGGTTTCAGAACAGAAACCAGGAGCAGAATTCTGCCAACACCCCTCAGCCTCGCGTGTGGCTAGTCAGGTTCCTTGCGAACCTAAGTCTCCCTTATCAAAGCAGATATGGAGGCCAAAACAGAAGGCTCTGGGCAAAGCCTCAGGCGTAGCTACGCCAGAAGTGCGTCTCTCGCGCGAAGAAAAAGGCAAGATGCCTGCCTGCTCCAACAATGCTGCTAGCCGCAAAGATATAAGGGCGACAATACCTTCGCCCAATTCAAGATCAGTAGCGCCACACGCCAGCCTCGTTCTCACGAGCGAAGCTACTGTACCACAGCGTACGCGCGGCGTCCATAACCGCGAAGCCCAAGTCAAAACACAACAGCGTGCTTCGTTCGCTCTTCGCAACGGAGTTAAGGGATTGTCCCTAAGTGCTGATAGCGTTGCTTATGCAGCTTCAGCGCCCAAGGGCGTTTCCAAAGCTTTTCGCCGCGAGGTTAGAACCGAAGCACTATCTAAGGCCAATCGCCTTCGCAGTAGCACAGCGGATAAAGCACCACAGCGTGCTCCGCCCTCCGGTTCGTCAAGCGCTAAGCTCATGTCTTGCGGCGGAGCTAAGGGATTGTCCCTAAGTGCTGATAGCGTTGCTTATGCAGCTTCAGCGCCCAAGGGCGTTTCCAAGATTCTTAGCCGCGAAGCTAGAACTGAAGCACTACTCTGTGCTAATCCCCTCTGCGGTGATAAAAGAAGCAGGACATCGTCCTATGCGTGATCCAAAAGAGCTTCTGCGCTGGATCGTTTAGGCCCAACTGGGTCTGACTTGCCGGAATTCTTGACGAACAAACGAAAGTCGGAATCTTTTTGAACTACTTCCCTCTGTTGTCAACAAGTGGGATGTCAGCTGGTAATCGTCCACTCAGTCCATTGCCGGTTAGGACCAAGCCTCGCCACTTCTCCAGGCCGACGATCAGTTTTTGATCGGCTGTCGGTACAAGCCCCGGTGAAACATCATAAAAGGAGCGTCTCGCGAGACCTACCCTCCGTATCCGTCAACATGACTGGGAGAGGACAAGAGCTGCGCAGGGGCAGACAAGCGTCCGACGACACTCCCTACAGCTCCCCAGATCCAGATTACAGCCCAGGCTTAGGCGAAGTCTTGGTGCATGAAGAGGGTGTTTTCCGAAACACCAGATCAAAGGTGGGCGATACCCTACAGTTATGAACAGCCTTCTTCCTCAACGGCAGTAGCCTCGCCAGAACCAAGGAGAAGATTAGTCCAGTCATCTGATGAAGAAGATAAAGATAGCGGGTATGCTTCTTCGGCGACAGTCAGCTCGGTGCGAACAAATAGAGCATCAGTAAATATGGCTGATAATGGTAATGACGACCTTCGTCGACGTTTGGAAGCTCAAGAGCAAACTTCCAAAACTCAGCAAGAAGCCCTGGACAACATTCAACAGATGCTCGCTCAACTCCTTAATAACCGGAATAACAATGATACCGGGAGTAACCATGACGAGGAAGAACATCTTAGCAATGACCAGCCGAAGACGGAAAAGTCGAAGGAGGGTTCTTCTTTGGACGCTGAAGTTCTTAAGGGCCTCCAAGCACAAATAGCATCCCTAGCTCAGAGGGATGAGTTAAAGAAAGTGGGGACAGTCCGTCCTTACCCGTTGGAGTGGGATTCAGTGCCATACCCACTGAAGTTCAAACCACCAACATTGCATACCTATGATGGAAAGAGCTCGCCAAACCAGCACATCTACTATTTCCGGTCTCAAACCGGTAATGTTATAGACAATGACGCTATCATGGCTAGGCTGTTCATTGGCACCTTAAAGGGGGTAGCATTTGATTGGTTCCGAAGTCTCCCTCTGGGCTCTGTCAATTCTTGGATCGACCTGGAAACTCGATTCCTTTCTCGTTTCTATGAGGACGATACCGAGTAAACCATGGACAAGCTCCTCTCCACTGTGCAGAAGAAGGGCGAATCTGTCCGTGACTATATTGAGCGATTCAGAAACTTGTCTTTGATGTGCCCAGCAGGGATGCCATTACCCATGCTCTTACAGACGTGCAGGCACAACTTCTTAGACCAAGTAGAGGTTCGCATGGGGGCTGTCAAAGCCCATACCTGGAAAGAACTGGTCGAACAAGCTGAGATAGCCGAAAAGTCGGCTAAAAAGTTTGAACCCTCTACCCCTAAGAGCAAATGGGGTATGAACAACAAGGACGTAGCGACATGGCACAGTCTTCTCAAGCTAAAGGGAAGAAGACTATGTCCGTTGAATTATCAGAGGATGTCCAGTCGAAGGCCAAGAAAGGTGGCTTCAATAATCAGGAGTCTAAGTTCCCTCCGAAGCAGTATTCCTTCAGAGACGATCAGGTGGTCACAATATTCCATTTACTCCACAAAGGAAATAAAATGAAGCTACCAGAGGCTCGACATCCCAATGAGATAGGACGCACGAACGATCCCAAATACTGTCCTACCACAGGATGATTCACCATCCTACCGACAAGTGCTATGTCCTCAAGGACAGAATTCAAGCCTTGATCGACGCAGGGGTCCTGACACTGAAGGCAGAGCAGAAGAAAGTCACTGCCAATATGGTGACCCTCGAGTTTGGCAAAACCCCAAAGGTCACAGTTCCTGACGGGACCTATCCAGTCCCTGTGCCACGGCTGGAAGTCAAACATCCTGCGGCTAAAACTCAGAATATTAGAGGTCTTGTTCCCTTGACATTGGAGAAAGGGGAAGTCATGTGGATACACTCAGACCTTGTCCAAGACGTACAGTGGGATTCAAAGAAGTCCAAGTCAAAGGGCAAATCTTGCAATGTCATCTCCCTCCTGCCGAACGATGACAATCTTACGTCAGCTTCCCTCAGTGATTCTGAAGGAGAAAAGCATGCTTGCACAACGCAGGCCGATGTACCTCAACCGACAGGTACTCGATCCGGAAAATCATACTTAAAACAGTATGAGAAAGCTACTGACGAGACACAACAGCAAACGACGTCAGTACAAGTACCAGCATCCGCTTTGATTCCAACCAAGGGAAAAGAGAAGCCTAAGGAAGTCCGGTTCGACCATGTCCTGAAGAAGCCTCCAGGCCCAGGGCTTGACACGCCCTTTCGTTTTGACATATTGGCCCAATTGGCTAATATCCCGGCTCGTATTACTATACACGAGCTACTTCGTCTCTCAAAAGAGACAAGAGAAGCACTCAGGGATGCGCTGGCTAATTCAGAATCATTCCTGACATATATGCCAGAGACCCCTAAAGATGACGCTCAGTCTCCGTGTCATGAATGCCATCATGCACAATCAAAGGTCCCCGCTATTACCTTCACAGCGGAAGATATGCTTCTCAAAGACAACAAGCACGATCGATCTCTGTACTACACCGGATACATCGGTTCAACATGCATCGAAAGGGTACAAGTCGATCCGGGGTCCGCACTCAGCATCATCCCCAAAAGGCTTCTCTACTTCCTCGGTATTCCGCTATATAGGTTGTCCGCAACCACTACTACAATATACGGTTTCAATGCCGGGAGTAGTCATCCACTTGAGAAAATTCGACTCCGTTGCCGAATCGGGAGCCTGAAATCGGAAGTTACGTGCTATGTCATTGACGCTGACACGTCATATAACCTGCTGCTAGGACGACTGTGGATCCACGCCAACTGGATCATTCCCTCTACTCTGCACCAATGCTTCAAATATGTTGAGGATGACGCGACAGTGCAAACTGTCTTCGCTGAGAAGTAACCATTCAAAGGGGTGGAGAATTACTTCACTGACGCTCTCCTGTATCTAGAGACTGGTAAAATATCCAAAGAATCGCTGCCGGACAAGGATGATAGTGGCAATGAGGCGGATTCAAAATCTGAAGCAGACGTGCCATCCATTCTGATTAATGAACCGATTATAGCATGTCTTAATAATCCCTAATGTAACACACCTTCTAAAGATGAAGGTGAATGGGTAATTAATGATAATATTTCTTTCGATTATCCTGCGAGTATTGGGTTGTCTGAATCCATCATGGATAGCTTTCTACACATGCCTTTACATAGACCAAGTGCATCCGGTATGCCCATGGAATCTGTAGAAGAGGCCGTTTTGGTAATCCCTCCATCCAAAGAAGGTCAGTTACCGATAATTTTCGGTAGAGCCCAACCACGAGGGTCCACAGCCGCATATTCAAGTTCAGACTCAGACACCCCACAATTCTTCCATTATGCGCGACCAGCGCGCCATATTATGAAGAGAATGGGGTACAACCTAAAGCATGGAGAAGGCCTGAATTTCGAAAAAGGAAGGCGTAGTTTGCTGCGTAACTTTGTGCCAAAGGGAAAGCCTGCAAATTACTATGATAATACACGCAGGGGGTTGGGATACGTTACACCCACATCGCCAGCAACGGTTCAATTCAAAGATGACGAACCAGTTCCATCGCATTCCGCCTCATCCTCCGAGTGGGACTCAGATGTCAGTGTGGGAATGATGTTCAAGAATCTCACCATTAATATGACCTCAAGCAGTAAATTGGAGCCTGCGGAAGCTACTGATGAGGAACCATGGGCTCAGCAATTAAATCTTCAATGGGAAAAGCGATTCGAACTACGCGACCCACCTACTGAAGACAAGGTGATGTAGGTCAACTTGGGTAGTCAAGATCACCCTAAGCCCATCTTTATAAGTGAAAGCTTGTCACTTATGGAAAAGGAAGAATTAATAATACTCGTAAAGGAGTATATAGACGTCTTCGCATGGAATTACGAAGACATGCCCGGACTTGATCCACAAGTCGCCATGCACCGTCTGAATATCAAACCCGACGCCAAGCCAGTCAAGCAATAACAACGTCAGTTTCGTCCGAACATTATGGAGGCTATTGAAGCCGAAGTTCACAAGCTCATTGCATGTGGCTTCATACGGGAGGAACAGCATCCAGATTGGGTTGCTAATATCGTTCCCGTCCTCAAGAAGAACGGGAAGATTCGAATCTGCATCGACTACCGTGATCTCAATACATCTTGTCCTAAAAACGAATTCCCACTACCCATCACCGATGTCATGATTGACAATACCTGTGGATTCGAAAGAATGTCTTTTATGGACGGCTTTTCAGGGTACAACCAAATTAAGATGTACCCCGACGACGAGAAGCATACTTCGTTTCGAACACCATTGGGGGTATACTGCTACACTGTGATGCCCTTCGGGCTAAAGAACGCCGGAGCAACTTATCAGCGGGCAATGAGTACAATCTTCCGCGATCATCTCCGAAAAACGGTAGAATGCTATGTCGACGACATTGCTGTCAAAAGCCACAATAAGAATGACCATCTTCGTGACTTGAGAACGATATTCAACATAATGCGGGCTCATCAACTGAAAATGAATCCGACAAAATCCTTCTTGGGAGTTTCGAGTGGCAAGTTCCTTGGGTTTATCGTTACATCAAAAGGAATTCATCTTGACCCAGACAAGGTCAAAGCCATTCAGAGCATGCATCCACCGAGGAATCTCAAAGAACTTAGAGGCTTGTAGGGCAGACTGGTTTATATTAGAAGATTCATCGCAAATCTCTCAGGCCGCTGTCAGCCGTTCACCCGACTCATGAAAAAGGGTGCTTCCTTCGTATGGGATCAAGCTTGTCAGGAAGCTTATGAAGACATCAAGAGATATCTCACAAAACCTCCAGTCTTAGTGGCTCCCACATCAGGGAAACCATTCTTGCTTTATGTGAAAGCTATGGACCATTCTCTTGGTGTCCTCCTTGCTCAAAAGGACGACAATGGTCACGAGCAGGCCATTTATTATCTGAGCAGGACTCTGATAGGAGCAGAATCTCGCGATAATCCTATCGAGAAGGAGTGCTTGGCCCTTGTCTTTGCCGTTTAGAAGACACGACATTATTTGGTTGGCCAAACCATACATGTCATCTCCAGAGTAAATCCTTTGCGCCTTCTCATGACGAAGCCAGGATCATTGAATTCAAGATTAGCTAAATGGGCACTCCTTTTGTCTCAATGCGACATGACCTTTATCCCTCAAAAGGCGGTTAAAGGCCAGGCCCTTGCAGAGTTCTTGGCTGCTTATCCAGTCCCAGAGCACTCAAAACTTCACGAAGATATTCCGGATGAAGTCTTCGAGTCCAATGTAACCTCAGAGGATGAAGTATGGCAGATGTTCTTCGATGGAGCATCACGAATAGGTCCTAAGGGCAGGATCATCGCCGGTGTGGGGGTTGTGTTTATCTCTCCACAAAATCACGTCCTTCCTAGAGCATTCTCTCTGACGGAATCATGCTCCAACAATGTAGCGGAATATAATGCTCTACTCATTGGCCTTCAACTCGCCCACGGAATGGGGGTACGCTACCTAGAAGCTTACGGCGATTCAAAACTGATTATCAATTAGGTTAAAGGCGAATATGAGGTTCGCCACGAGGATTTGGTGCCTTATTATCACACAGTCATCGAATTGGCTAATCTGTTTGATGGTTTCTACATCGGGCACGTGTCTCGATCTCAGAATACTAAGGCGGATGCTCTTGCTGCATTAGCAACAACACTAGCCTTACCAGTCGACACCGAGTATCACCTCACAGTGGCAACTCGACACCTTGTATGCTCTAAGCATATGTTAAAAACCCGAGAAGCCTATAATGTCTCGACGGATTTTGAGCCGAGAGATTGGCGATTTCCTCTCATCGACTATGCCTTACATGGTCTGCTGCCAGACGATCCTAAAGAAGCGGCATCCATCAGACGAAGGTCTCTCCGTTTCTACTACGATCCAATTCTGAAGACACTTTACCGTCATTCATATGACGGTATCCTCCTCCGTTGCCTTTCCAATTCAGAGGCGCAGGAAGTGCTTAAAGAAGCACACGGCGGCATTTGCGGAGCTCATCAGCCAGGTCCAAAACTTAAAGACAGATTGCATAGGCTTGGATACTATTGGCCAACCATGATAGCCGATGCCATCCAATATGCACGGAGGTGTAAAGCATGCCAGATTCATGCGGACTTCATACACCAGCCCTCAGAGTTGCTCCACCCAGCTGTTGCTTCATGGCCATTTGAAGCATGGGGAATCGATGTCGTAGGGCCAATCAGTCCCTCCTCAACAAGAGGTCACCGGTTTATCCTGGCAATAACCGATTACTTTTCAAAGTGGGCAGAAGCCATACCACTGGTAGAAGTTAAAACTTCTAACATGGTGAATTTCATCAAACACCATGTCATCCATCGATTTGGTGTCCCTAGGCGGATCATCCATGATAACGGTCCCCAGTTCATAAGCCAGGTATTCTATCGGTTCTGCGATAAATATCAAATTCAGAATGTGGCTTCAACTGCCTATAATCTCGCCGCTAATGGCTTGGCGGAAGCATTCAACAAAACAATCATCAAGTTACTCAATAAGTTCGTCTCCTCGAATAAGCGAGATTGGGACGAAAAGCTTGGTGAATGTTTTTTGGGCCTACCGAACCACGGTTCGGGCCCCCACAGGCAATATGCCTTTTTCCCTGGTGTACGGGTGTGAAACAGTCATACCATTGGAGATCCAGATGTCGTCATTACGAGTCGCTTTAATGACTAAGATCACATCAGAGGACAATAATCGGTTGCGCCTTTAAGAGCTCGAAGCCCTAGATGAGAAGCGACTACAAGTTCAGCAACACATCGAGTTGTATCAAGCTCGAATCTCAAAAGCCTTCAATAAGAAGGTCAAACAAAGAATCTTCCAGAAGGGAGATTTGGTTTTAGCTGTCAGACGACCGATAATTATGACGCACAAGACCAAAGGCAAGTTTCAGTCTAAATGGGAAGGACCGTTTGTAATAGAAACAGTCTATTCAAATGGAGCATACCGCCTTATGACTTCAGATGGCGATTTACTCATGATACCGATCAATGGCAAGTTCTTAAAGAAGTATTATCCTTGATTAAGGATCCTTCTCATGATCAAGTTAACACTCCACCTCTGATCAAGACCTTCCCATCCAAGGTACACGCAAGGAGAGCCTCTCTCTTCCTCCAAACGAGATCATGCAACCATAAACCAGTAGGAACCTGGTCATACATTGTTTGTCTCAAAGGAGAATCAAGGTTACACATACCAAATGATCCAACATCCTTAACGGTTAAGGATAGAGGAAAATGTGGCCTTTAAGCCCAACATAAGTCCTCGACAAATCATCATGCTGAGGGGAATAGCATGGCTAGCCCGACTCAAACGGTAGTTGGTAAAGGTATATTAAACCCGTTGACAGCTGAGGATTTGCTAAAAATCCTAAGGGACCTGTCCCCATTTGATTCCCTTTCCAAAATCACTTACCAATTCTCATCCATAGAATGGTAAGACCACATATACAGATCTTTCCATCCATTTCGTGTTACGTTAATATTAAACCTATGACAGTGATCTCTTCGTTTTTCGCAATGAAAACGAAACCTTTTTCCAAATCCCATCTAACTTTGAGCTTGGTGGCTTCTCAACCGGTTATGTCATTGCGACCTCTGAACTGGCAGATAGCCAAGTCTCAATTTCGAGCCTGTTGACATTTACAAAAGACAGGTCTCACCTTTTAGTCCGTCAAGGACTAACTTTCGAGCTTGGTGGCTTCTCAACCGGTTATGTCATTGCGACCTCTGAACTGGCAGATAGCCAAGTCTCAATTTCGAGCCTGTTGACATTTACAAAAGACAGGTCTCACCTTTTAGTCCGTCAAGGACTAACTTTCGAGCTTGGTGGCTTCTCAACCGGTTATGTCATTGCGACCTCTGAACTGGCAGATAGCCAAGTCTTAATTTCGAGCCTGTTGACATTTACAAAAGACAGGTCTCACCTTTTAGTCCGTCAAGGACTAACTTTGAGCTTGGTGGCTTCTCAACCGGTTATGTCATTGCGACCTCTGAACTGGCAGATAGCCAAGTCTCAAATTTGAGCTTGTTGACATTTACAAAAGACAGGTCTCACCTTTTAGTCCGTCAAGGACTAACTTTGAGCTTGGTGGCTTCTCAACCGGTTATGTCATTGCGACCTCTGAAAAGACAGGTCTCACCTTTTAGTCCGTCAAGGACTAACTTTGAGCTTGGTGGCTTCTTAACCGGTTATGTCATTGCGACCTCTGAACTGGCAGATAGCCAAGTCTCAATTTCGAGCCTGTTGACATTTACAAAAGACAGGTCTCACCTTTTAGTCCGTCAAGGACTAACTTTGAGCTTGGTGGCTTCTCAACCGGTTACGTCATTGCGACCTCTGAACCGGCAGATAGCCAAGTCTCATTATTCAATCAGGAAGGACTCTTTCAAATAGCTGCAATACAACTTGAAAGTGACAATTCAAAAGATAAAACAAGTTGGAAATACGACAGGGGAGTCAAAACAAAATTACTTTCATTGACTCCCAAAAGAAGGGATACATGAAGGCACATATATTACAAGCTATGAGCGTGCGTCGTAAGATCTGATCCGTTCTTCAAGGAAGGCCAGCCTTGTCTTCCTATCACCAGCAGCCCGGACAAGCGCCTGCGATCTCAACTCAGCCTCATTAAAGCTCGCTGTCTGAGCCAAGCGAGCTTCAACCTCAACTAAGGTTGCCCTCTGAGCTAACCTCCGCCGCGAGAGTTCGTCACTCTGAGCCTTAAGTTGCTCAAACTGCGCAGTCTCTTCAAGACGCACTGGTTCAGCCTTGGATAAGAGAAGGTTTGCCTTCCTGATCATCTCCTTGGCCTTTTCAATTTTATCTTCAGCGTCAAGGAGAGCACTGTTAGAAGCATCTATGGCGTCCCCGAGCTCTACCTTCCTTGTTTCCAAGGACTTCAAGTCAGAAGAAATGGCCTTAGCAGCTTCCTGAGCGGCAAGATGGGCTTCATGCATTTGAGCAACAAGGTGCGCAAGCTGCTCGCTAACCGAAGACTCCAGGTCCGAATGGCTAAGACGGCGCCATTCATCTACATCCCTCTCAAGTTGGTCTACCAAAAGTTCCAATGCAGCGGCCTGGTTATCCCCTCCAAAGTCCTGGATACTCTCAATACTTAGGGAGAGGACTACCTTTAGAGCAGAGAATGAGGTAGTCGAGCCTTTCAAAACCAAATTGATGGATCGCTTCAAGCCCTTATAAAAGCTATCGACTAGCTCAGCCACAAATTCATTCTCGGCCTCAATCATTCCTGGCAGACGAGCAGCCTCTGAAGATTCCACTGGCTTTATCGACACAACTGTGGAAGGAATAGTAGAAGCACTGACTGCAACAACCTGAGAGGTCACCGGTGATCTCGGAGGAGTCTTCATTGAAACTATTACACTAGCCACAACCGAGGTCGGACTAGTGACTATTTCCGGGAGAGCAGGCTCAACCACCAGCATTGGGAAAGTAGGACTTGTAATCACCCTCAGCTCCACACCTGGCAAAATAGAGGGCGCTGGCGAAACTGATGGCACCTCACTCGTTGATATAGTTGAAAGTAAAGTTGCCTCCGTGACTACCGTCCCCTCAATCTCTGTTCCTCTGACTGGTTCAGGCTGATAAGAGGGCAAGTCACCATACAAAGCATCCAACTCAGCAGCATCCGCCGCGGTCGAAGTGCTCACTTCACCCCTAGAACCCTCAGAAAAATGGGTAGGCTTTCTTGAAGTTGACGCACCCAGAGGCGGAACACCTGCAACAAAACTTGTTTAGGCAAGGCATAACAAATGATAAAAGTCAGAAGGATAAAATCGTACCAAAAGATAATGTCGCCTCAATCGTCTTGGCGGCTACATCAGTCTCTACGGGCTCCATTGGAAAATCTTTGGCGGAGTCAACGCGAATGGTCGGCCCGCCTTCGCTTGCCGAACCCTCCGTGGTCCACCCAAAGGAACTAGAAGCTTCGGAACTTCCTTTCGAAGTCCCGGCGCCCGAAGGACCGACATCAGCCGCGTCATCTCCGGATTCTTCCGAGACGGCGAAATAGCCAGCCTCATCGCCCTCCTTTTAAGTAAACAAGGGATTATAATGCTCCCCTTGTTCTCCGACAGCTTCAGTTCTCAGGCTTCTCACTGCCTCAGTGCCTGAATCACAAAGCAAATAATGAGCTGCCCGGAACACATAAAAAGTATATTACAAGAACGAAGCTGATCTTACCCGGGTCCAGAGCGACTTCGCCAGTAGTAGGGTCGGGAACCGACGATTCAACTACTAACGGGACAAGAGAAGGAAGCGCTGCAGATGGTTCGCCCTCTACAACAACTGTAGGGGCTTGGCGACGGGGTTTCTTCACCACCTGCTTCCTGCGAGATCCACCCTTCCGTTTTCGCTTGAAGTGGACGTCGGGATCCTCCTCCTCCACTTCTTCTACATGTTCTGTGGGAGCCGTCCCCACCACGCCAGAAGCAGCTGCAGGAGTTTCGGCACCTGTCTCCGCTTCGAAGCGAGGACTTTCTGCATCCGAGGCTTCACTGTCGTCAATAGCAATGAACTCCCCAAGGCCTGAGACGCGAACCCTTTTACCCTCACCTTTCTCAGTGATCTTCCGCTTCAGCCGCTAAGAAATCAACTTCACACCAGAAGAGTTGATAGAGAATCCAGTGAGTGTGGAGTTTGAAGTTGCATACCACTGGCCGAATCCCAGGGTCATTAAAAGGTTCGGAGTTCTTAGCCGCATGCACAGCCGCGCCTCGGTACAGCCTGCAATGAAGAACCGCCAGGCACGGGCTCCATCGATGAGGCTTCCCATGAAAGCCAGATTGAGGTTTGGGTTGCCCACGTACAGTTGGTCGTATCCAAACTGACGGGCAAACTGACTTGGAACATAGGACTCCAAGTAGCAGGTGTCCCCGCTTCTGTACAATAAATGTGAGGGCCGAATGCTGACCAGCCACTCAAAAATTCCCGGCTCAATGATGTCTGCCCTTCCCCACATCTTTGAACTCCTCTCCATAGCCCGCATCCTGAATATAGGGAAAGCAGCAGAAAAGGCTATAGACGTCATAGTGATTCAGCAACTTACGGACCGCAGCCACGTAAGTCCTCAGCCATGAACATCCTTCGAATCGGCGAAGAAGCGTCGTTCGAACACCTTCTGGGGGGTCCTCTCTGGCTTCAATCAAGGAGGGACAGTGAAGGGCAAACCACGCCATCAAATATGTATACGGCTGACCTATTCTGGGGTTCGGTCTGTCGCTGGGCAAAACAGTCCCCTTTCCCCGCTTCGTCAAGGGCGGCCTACAGAAAGCCTCCGTCAATGCACGAAGGCCTCTCTGAATACAGCACACCATGGCCGGAAGAAGTCCCAGAGAACGACCATGGACTAGACGAACAGCAGGCAGCAAGACAGTCGGATGAATAACGTCGCCCGAAGAAGATGGCACCACGCACCTCTTCAACCAGATCATCAAGAAACCAGCCAACAGTGCCTTCCGGGACATCGGCCGACGAGCCTAGTGATGGAAACTCCGAAAGATATCACCTTTCTCATAGGGGTCGTCGTCTTCTTCCACAATCAGATCCCCTTGAGAATGTTTTTGAATCCGGCTAAAGATGTCTTCGTCAGCGACTCCACAATGAGCCGCTTCAGGAGTGTTTTCCATATCGGGGAACAAATAATCTCCCCAGCTCTTCAAGCTGCATGAAGTTCCCTTACTGCTTTCATGCATACTTGAGCAAATGTACAAATGGCACATTAACCCCGGTAGGTCTCAAACAAGGCGGGCTCCTGCTTCTCCAGAAGAGCCAATTCCGCCTCACACGGGAAGTATTCTTCATATGGGAAAGATCCCAAGGGCAGAGCAGAGACTTCCCACATCTCATGCAGAGCCATACCCAATTCGCCAACAGGGGTGAAGAAGGTCCCTGTAGCCGGGCAGTACAACTCAAAGATGGTGTAGAAGTTCGCTACGCTCATCTGAATACCGTAGCAGGTCGCCCTGACGGCCTCATAAAGATTCAACCTCTCCAGATCCTCCTCGAAATGAGCAAGGACATATAGGGTCAAGTCCTTCCACCATGCCTTCGGAGGGTGAATTCACCCTGGAGTTCTGAAATCAGTGGCGGGATAGTTGCCACGAACCTTGAAGAATTGATTCCCAAAGGTCTGCGCCACCACAGGATTTTCTCCCACTGGGATGTCTCGCGATACATTCCCAGGGTGTAGACCCATTATGCAATGAGGAGGCCCGCCCTTGTGTAGCCGGGGGAGGGAAGTATCAATTTCCCTACGTGAACGGAGTCAGTACTCCGACTCACTTACCACTGCATCTTCCGAGCCTTCGTCACGCATTGGAAGAAAGACAAGGGAAAATGCCGCTTGTTAGACGGAAGATAGAACTTCTCGCCATCCAATTGGAAAATCCACTGCCCCTCTCCGGCTAGCAGCTGGCGATCATGGTCTGGCGCCACGTCTCCAAATATGAAGTCGGGCTTCCGATAGATTCTTCGGTCAGAATCTTCAAGGAGAGCAGTTGTTAAGATGCTCCTCATGGTGCGTCGATCCCCACCATAAATAAGTGTATCTCGAGCAGGAGAGCTCCGCTCGCTGAAAAACGAAGCCTGCCCTTGGAACTGTAGGCTGACATTGCCGTCTAATCCCCTGGCTGTGCCGAAGAGACTGTTCAAAGGACCAGGAGTGTAGTGCACTGCAAGAACAAAGAAAAACCATGATTAGTTCATCAGCCGAATAAGGGCTAAAACAAGAAAGCAAAATTTGACAAGGCATAGCCTCGCTCTCTGAGCGAAGCTGGCCTAACGATAGCTTCGCCCCGAAGCTTAGCTTCGCAGCTACAGTATAACTCCGCATTCCACACGAAGGCAGGATGCAGGAAAATATCCAAGTGTTAGCTTCGCTCTGGAAGCTTAGCCTCGAACAACAGAATGCGACAAAGCCCCAAGGGCTAACTTCGTCAGAAGGGCATTATGGTCCTTTTCTGTCAAATTTCAAAGGACAGCTTCGCATCGTGTCATTCAACAGGATTGAACCGCCTAAGGGATAGCTTCGCTTGGAAGCTTAAAGAAGAACTCTTCAGTTCTTGGATTCCCGATCAAGGAATCAAGGAAAATTCAGAGAATCGGACTCCCTAAAATTACAAAGATCATGATTGATCTCGTTCTGAATTCATTTAAGGACAGCCAGAAATCGGTTTTAAAGGAGAGACGACAGTCTCTAACCAAAAGGGAAAGTTCCCTACCGGCGATTGGTCGTTCGATGACCGGAGGAGGAGAAGGACCCTCCGTTACAGAGGTTGCGACCTCTTTTCCCGCTCGTCTCTTGGGAGCCATTGAAGAACTGTGGAAGTTCTTAAACTCTAGAATGAAGAAGAAAGAAGAAGAAGAAGAGTCAAGTGCTCTGTAAATTTCAAAGAGAAGTGATGCCTTCTCTCTCAGCCCGATGAGGCTTTTATAGGCTGATGAGCGCCTGAAACGACGCCTCGAAAAGACTACAGGTTGTCGTTTCAAATTAATTTGAAACGGCGCCTAAAGCGCCTTCCCGAGAAGCGCTGATTCAGCCCCACTAAGGGCTAACTCCGCCATAAGTCAAGTGCTGACTTAGCGCGACGTATCGATTTCTTCGCCGCAAAGCCTACCTTAGCTCCGATAAAGGTACAGTCTGAACTTCGCAGAAAATTTATGCTAGCTTCGCTGGAAGCTCGTCCCTGATTCAGAAAGGATTGTCCTTAACTTCGCATAGCTCCGCTTAGTCAATTCAAAATGAAGGCAAAGCAAAAATCAGATGAGCAGAAAATAAACTTTCATTAATTTAAAAGGAAGGGTACATTGATACTACATCAAGGTTGTGTTTCATACAACAGAATCATTTGCTCAAAAGGCATACAAGTGGTCCTTTCTACTTTCAAGCCAAACCAACTGGACACGAAAGGCCTTCCTCCTGCACAAGGCCGTAATCCTTCGCATAATGGCAGATGGTGCCACTAGGACAGATGGTGCCACCAGGAAGTTGAACCTTCCGTAATCAAAATTGGCGAAGGACCGATTGCTACAAAAAGGCTGGATCTTCTTTGATGAAAATTGGCAATGAAGGATCCGAGACCTTACAGGTGACGTCCGCTTTACCGAAGTGGATCATCTCGGATAAGCGACTACCAGCCTCGCCTCGAAGTGGATCATCTCGGATAAGCGACTGCCAACCTCTTCTGGGAACACACATCAGTTGCCCCAGTTTGTTCCTCCTGCTTAGGATTAAAGTTTCAACCGGAAAAGCAAGAGGCAACTTCTTGGTCTCTTTCATCAAGTCGAAAGATTGGCGAACATAGCTCACTGCAATGCAAACTGAAACAAGTCAGCAGTCAGTCAAGGGAAGAGTTACAAAAATGCTAAGTCATATTCTTTGAGGCGAAGCAATTTATATCCGATTCAGTTAAAGACTGATTTCAGTTAAAGCAGAGGATAGCCTCGCTTGCACGATGATGATGGGCTAGCTCAGCGAAAGCCAAGCCCTAGCCTCGCCTATATGGCTAAGCCAGACTGATCCTGAGGGACACAGTCTTGACCCCACCTATATGGCAAGACTGGCTCAACTTTGAAGATACTAAGCCCCAAGTTTTGCCTGTGTGGCGAACTTAGCAAGCAGGCATGCTATGATCTTTCTTTGATCAAGTCAAAATGATAGCTTCGCTGGGAAGCTAGGCTGAAACCCTTCTCTGCAGATCAGTCAATTGCAAAATGAAGAACAAGGGAAATCAATCCCTGAGGCAGCTGTTAAAGCTAAATTAAGGGAGATAAACTCCCTAAAGTCATTTGTCCATTGGTAAAGTCTCTAGATGATCGAGGCTTACCGGTCCTTGGCTGAGTAATGACCAGAGTGGGCATCCCCACTAGTTCAGAGATCTGAGTATCTCTCTCTAATAACCAAGAGAAGAGAAGAGCAGACCACTTCTCTTTAGAGGACCTCAGGTGTCCTATTTATAGGCCTCATGGCCTGAGCGCTGCCGCTTCAAGCATAGAAGCGCGAGCAGATTTAAGGCATTTATTGAGCCTTGAAAAAGGGAACGGTTTCCCTCGAAACCGTGCAAGAAGGGAATATTCTCCCTCGGAAGTGCACAAAGGAGGAATTTCCCTCGATTAATGCAAGAGAGGTTATTATAACCTCGAAAAAGGAGCAATCCTTCTCGTAGCTACCGAAAGCAGTTGGCCTCGGGAAAGGGAAGATGTTCCAAAGTGAACCTATTCCGGAAGGCTCAGACGCGGAGCTACCCAGATGCGGAGCTACCCAGACGCAAAGCTACTCAGAGTCGCGAATCTACACGATTCTTCAACGAATCTATCCCAAAGCAGGATTGAAAGTGAAGCTGAACTCGACTACCATGGCGACGTTCGTACTTCACATACCACCGATCAAAGCAATTCAAAGTATTTCGAAGTCTGAGCCATTGCAGACTTTCGAAAACTTTGAAGGGGGTCTTGTTGACACTTAAAAAAGACAAGATTCTTATTGGTCCGAACAATGTCTAAACTTGTTGACATTTATAAAAGACAAGTGACAGATAAGCTGACGACCAGTTCTCACCCATCTCCGAGGGACAAAGAAGCAAATTGGACTCACTGATCCAGTGAAGCAGACAGTGAGCTCCGGATTGTCTCTAAACAGACCTCAGCAGGTCTAAGATGCTAGCACTTAGCATCACATGAGCCCAAAGGGACAGCCTCGCCTGAGAGGCTAAGATCATCTAAACTTTGCCTTGAAGCCATTCACAACTCCGTCAGGAAGCTAACTCATAGCTTCGCCTGAATTGCTCAAGTTAACTCCGCAGAGAGTTAGCTTCGCTTGAAGCCACACGCAACCGCGCAGAAGGGTATGCGGTAGCCTCGCCACAGACGATATCTAGCTCCGCTGAAGAGCTGTCTTCTGACTCCGCTGCGAGCTCGATGCAGGCAGCGCCGCTGCGGGCCTGCTATGGTCAACCTTTGACCAATTAAATCTCCAGATGAGATCAAAACTAATCGGATCAAGATCGAATCCAATCAGGATCAAATCTGAGATTAAATTTGGCAGTTGATTGTCATAATCTCTTGACTCTCTTAAAACGAGTAGGAGGATCTGGGGAAATCTTCCAACTATCAAAACAGATTAAGAGGATCAACCGACCTGCTATTTCTAGCTTTGCAGAAGCTGATCCTAACCTCGCAGCAAGACTACTTTCCAGATTTAAACAGATTTGATTCAATCTGTTTTCAAGGGACAATTATACCCCTGCTCTCCCTATAAATAGCCCACCAGGGGCACAAGGAGAGGACACATGCGATACGCTCCAGAGAGACGGCAGACTTCTCGAGAGGACGCACCGTGCACAAACAGAGATCTAGTCTCTTGCTTCCAAGAATTCAGAGACTTTAGAGAACTGCTTCTCTAATCAGGGTGCTGATACCCTAATACCTTCCTTCCTCTCAAGGAATCTCCGGAACTATTGGAGAAGGAATTCCTAAGTGAAGGCGGTTTTGAGAAGTAACAAGAAGGTTCTACAACCTTCTGTTCTCCGATTCCCCGAACCAGGCGAGAAGGGAATCTCATCGCTCGCATTGTCAAAGGGACAAAGTGGTCGCGCGCTGACCAGACTCCTATCGGCATACTTTTCCAGAATCTCTGAGGAGATCTAATTGTAATCTTCTGTATTGCTTGTAATTTAGCTCCTCAACTTCTTCTTTTTTTTTGTAAGTTTTCCCCTTTGCAAAATCAATGGAAAACAAAGGCTTCGTATCTGGTGATTCCTAATCATCATGTCCAGGTCATCCGATGATCTTTAATCTGTTACGTTAATATTTACCTCTGAACAGTAAAGATCGTCAAGCTCATCTCTTCCGTCCTCATCTCAATATGATTTGAGTCGAATCATTTCTCAAATGTGTAACTAATCCTATCAGTTTATCACCTCTGATTAGATTAATTATACCATTATTTCCTTTCCTTTTGAGGATTGTAATACAACTTGAAAGTCAGAATTGCAAATTTAGAAGATAAAACAAGTTGGAAATACAACAGAGGAGTCAAATAAAATTATTTTTTATTGATTCCAAAAGAGGGATACATGGATACACGGATTACAAGCTACGAGAGTGCTTCGTAGGACTTGATCCGTTCTTCAAGAGTGGCCAGCCTATTCTCCTCTCCTCAACAGCTCTGATAAGTGCCTGCGACCTCAACTCGGCCTCATTAAAGCTCGCTGTCTGGGACAGGCGAGCCTCAATTTCAGCCAAAGTTGCCCTCTGTGCTAGCTCCTGTTGCAGGACTTCGTCATTCTGAGCCCTAAGCTGCTCTAGCCGAGCAATCTCCTCAAGACGCACTGGTTCAGCCTTGGACAAGAGAAGATTGGCTTTCTTGATCATTTCCTTGGCCTTTTCAATCTTATCCTCAGCGTCGAGAAGAGCACTATTAGAAGCATCTATGGCATCCCCAATTTCTACTTTCCTTGTCTCTAAGGATTTCAAATCTGAAGAAATTGCCTTAGCTGCTTCCTGAGCGGCAAGATGAGCTTCACGCATTTGAGCAGCGAGGTGTTCAAGCTGTTCGTTAACTGAGGAGTCCAAATCTGAATGGCTGAGGCGGCGCCATTCGCCTACATCCCTCTCAAGCCTCTCCACCAGAAGGTCTAATGTGGCAGCTTGGTCACCCCCTCCAAAGTCTCGAATGCTGTCAATACTTCGTGAGAGGACCACCTTCAAAGCAGAGAACGAGGTAGTCGAGCCCTTCAAGACCAAAGCAATGGATCGCTTCAAGCCCTTATAAAAGCTGTCGACTAGCTCAGCCACAAATTCATTTTCGGCTTCAATTACTCCTGGTGAACGAGTGACCCCTGAAGGCAAAGCTTCCACCGGTTTCACTGACATAACTGTAGAGGGGATGGCAGAAGCGCTAGCTAGAGCCATATGAGGGAGCACCGTGATCTCAGAGGAGTCCTCATTGAAATCAGTACACTAGCCACAATCGAAGTAGGGCTGGTGACTATTTCCAGGAGAGCTGGCTTAATAACCAGCGTTGGAGAAGTAGGACTGGTAATCACCTTCAGCTCCGCGGTTGGCAGGATTGGCAGCGCTGGCGAAACCACTGGCATCTCACTTACCGATATAGTTGGAAGTGAGATTGGTTCCGTAACCACTGTCCCCTCAACCTCTTTTCCATTGAACAGTTCAGGATGATAAAAGGGCAGGTCGTGATTGTTGGACACGGAAAAGAAGGAGGTGTAAAATTTCCTTGAATCAGATGAAAAATTACAACAGACTAATCTTCCGGTTACAAGGGAGGGAGGATGTTGAAGCTTGAATCCCCCCTTTGTTTAGTGCTGGGTTCTTCGTGTGGCGGTGGAGAGTGAATCTTGTTCTCCGTTGACCAGATGACCGTCTGGACCGTCAAGGGATCTTCTCCTTGGCAGGTAGAAGGAGTAACTCAGCCCCGTCTACCAAAACTCTAAAAGAGAAGGTAGGCGAAGAGCAACTTGTACGCAGCAAGTTAGCTTGAAGAGTCGAGCTCTCTCTCTCTGTATGTGTCGCGCCTGTTGATATCTCTCGGTCTCTTTATGTCTATTGATGCCCTTCGATCTCTTCTCATGCTCTCCCCCCTCCATAGCAACTGGGCTATTTATATAGGCTGTAGGGGGTGAACGTGTCCCCTAAAAATACTCCACGATGAGAGCCAACTTCCCCGCTACATGGGCGGTGAATGGCGCCATAATCGGGGTAGTTGTAACCGAGACGCGGGTCTGGACCCTAGCGCCTTGAGGTTGAGACGCGGGTTTGGACCCTCGCGTCTTGAGGTTGAGACGCGGGTTTGGACCCTCGCGTCTTGAGGTTGAGACGCGGGTTTGAGCCTACGCGCCTTGGTTCTGAGACGCGGGTTCGGACCCTCGCGTCTTGAGGCTGAGATGCGGGTGTCGGGCCCACGTGCCTTAATGCTGAGACGCGGGTTTGGACTCTCGCGTCTTGATTGTCACATTTAGCCTTGCGTCTGGATCTTGGATCTCTGCGTTTTGGTGGCTTGTCTTGGTGATTTTTAGACAGCCTACAGAACCCCCTCCAAAGTTTTTGATATTCCGCAGTTAACTGGGACGGATTTCGAAATACTTTGGATTCTAGCTGCATTTGCCTTCATGACTAGACTGTTAATGCTCCGGGTTTGATCTATTCTGGAGTTGGTCTTCATGAGTGTACTGTTGAACTCTTTGAAGCCACCGGAGTTGATCATGTTGAGTGTCTAGATACACAGTCTAAACCTCCCCGTTTGCTTTTAAGTCTGTCACGGGTGCGCTTTAAGCCAGGAGTGGTTGGTCTTCTGCTTGTGCCACTGTACTGTTGAACTGATTCGCAGAAGCAGGGATTGAACGCGGGTTCCTTTTTGAAAAGCAGAGATGAGACTGCTTTAAAGACGCGACTTCTTAGCGAGACGCGACCTTTTGGCAATGGAAACGCGACTGATCTTCATAAGGCAGACGCGATGTTCAGCTGAAGACGCGAACTTCGGAGAGACGCATCTTTTGAATATAGACGCGATTGTCTGGGCGCATTTATGGCGATGCTGACGGGGCATATCCATCGAAGAGACATGGTCGTCGGGTGCGAGTCCGTGCCACGTCATGATTGCGCTGCCAGTTGGCCTGGGGAACCGACGGGATTTCACCTTTTGGCGCGCGGATTTCCTGGCTCATTAAATGATCCGTGCCACGTGTCGAGCGACGATTCGCTGCAGAGTCGTGGCGCATGATCTTCTCTGTGCGTTAAAGTGATTTTGTTCCACGCGTCGAACAGAGATTCGCCGCAGAATCATCGGGCCATACGCTGCGTATCTTCGCGAATCCTTGTGCCTATAAAAGGCCACAGTTGGGAAGATTCCTCTTCTTCTCCGAACGCACTCGCTGATAAAATTAAGAAAGAGAATTTCCCCTTCTGTTCATCTGTTTAACCTCGGATTGAATTAGCAATGGCACCCAAGACCAAGCCGACTGCTTCTTCTTCAAAGGCGACCGTCGCCGAGGCCCGGAGGGGCAGCTCCTCCTCTGCGCAGGATGTTGTTCTCCAAGGTCTCCAAGGTAAAATGCCTTTTAGGCGTGAATTTCGCCATTAAAGGAAGTTCAAAGAACCCTTAAGAACCCTTAACACACAAATTTAAATCGTGTTTGATTCCCAGACGCAGTCTTTGGGTTGATAACCGAGGCGCGGGTTTGATGACCCGGTGCCATTAGGTCCTGCCTTTTGGACCCTTCACTTAGAATATTTCTAATTGTGAAGGGTTTAAACGCGGACTTTGATCCTTGCGTTCTGCAACATCAGGTGCTGGTTCTTACGGTCTGGCGCCTGAGTCCAAGTACTTGAATCTCATAAGTCTTGGTTTGCAAAACGCGGATCTTGCAGGTCTGGACGCGGATTTGATAATTCCTGCGTCCAGTATCTCCTCTGCGTTTGGACGTGGATTCGCAGGTCTGGACGCGGATTTGATAATTCCTGCGTCTAGTATCTCTTCTGCGTTTGGACGTGGATGCGCAGGTCTGGACGCGAATTTGATAATTCCTGCGTCCAGTGTCTCTTCTGCGTTTGGACGTGGATGCGCAGGTCTGGACGCGGATTTGATAATTCGTGCGTCCAGTGTCTCTTCTGCGTCTGGGTTATGAACCTTAGCATTTTTTCCTTGCTTTTGATAAAGTATCTAACTAAGTGTCCTTTTCTTTTTGCAGCGCCACACCTTACTACTTCACTCGCCAAGACGCGCCACTTTGGACATGTAGGTGGTGCTGACCGGGACTTGACTTTTGTGCTACAAAGGACTGTTCCTGTGACTGCTGACCAGTCGCAGGCTCGTGAGGAGAGGCTCTCGAATGTTGACATGAGGACTCTTCGGGTGCTTATGACCGATGCAGCATTCACAACGGATGCTGGCATCAAGCTGGAGAAGCCTGCCTTCTTCTTCGGAGATCGTATCCACGATGGCGGCTATCGCGTGTATGACGGAACTTACAAATGGTTCCGTCAAATAAGGGGTGGAAGATTCTTTCTTCCGGACATGGAGAGGATGTTCCTGATGTCCTATTTCCAGCACATGTCCGTCCCTCGGAAGATGGAATGGGACCTTTCTCGATATGTCCCTGAGATTACTCTCGGTGATTTGGGCTCCCATAAAGTACACCGTCATGATAGCCATGACAGGTCGGTTATCGGCCTTTTCCCTGGGTCGCGCAAGTCTGAGGTTCCGGCTGGAGAGATATCACAACTTGGCACTACCTTCCTCAACGCATTCATGGAAGCGGAGGGTGATTATCCGGTTGGGTTTCGTGCGCCCGGGTGGGTCCATTCCACGGAGAACTATTGGTGGGGCAGGATGGTCGGCTTTGTCCTTACCGAGCTCGGGAATCTGCTAAAGCGTGTGGGACTGTACTCGGCAGTCAGGGCCGTGCAGTGGGGGATCCCTCAAAGCTCTCAGAACTTCTTCGGGGTTCTAGAGCGTTATAATTCTTTGACGGGGACGTTCTTCACTCCGGTCGGGGAGATGGGCCTCGCTCTGCACGAGCTGCATGAAGTCTCAGGATTGGCAACAGGGGACATTCCCTATGAGGAATATGTCCCGACCACTGTGGAGCTTCACCTTTTGAAGGAGGAGTATCCCCTAATATATGAGACCTACTGGGAAGTGCTATGTCACTTCCACATTTGCGGCCAGATAACCAAATGGCGGTCCAGGGAGTCAAGCAACTGTCTTGGGCCAGTTACTTGTTCAACAACGTCAACACCAAAGACCATCTGATAACCCGATTGGCTCCCAGCTCCGATAGGGAGATTGAAGACAGGATCGACCAGGCTTCTGACAGTTTCTACACCACGGAGTCGAACGAGGACGGTTTCGACCCTGACTTGGTTTTGAAAGCTTTCACCATCAAGCCCGGACCCCTATCTCCGATCGGGCGCTGTTGGCGGGCTTTCTGATGCTGTGGCTGAAGCATTGTGTGGTGCCCACGCTGCCACATGAAGTTATTGTTGCTGACGTGGTGTACCCGGCGGTGCTCCTGGCTCATGGCAACCCCATAGCCCTTCTCCCGGCCATGGCGGCTGGTATTCAGAGCGGGCTGCGGGCGCTAGCTAAGAATTTCTGCGAGCCACCGAAAACTGCAGACTCCGAGGGAAAGCTGTATGTTGACTCAGAGGGGAATCCGACGGTGAAGCGTCCCAACCCTCGGGTCGAGCTGCCTTACACGTACCTCATGGCTTGGTACGTGATGCATTGCCCTTCCTTGATGACGGCGGTGCGTTGGAGGGAGAGTTCTGTCCCTTTTGTACAGCGGTTGGAGGGTTCGAACTGGCGTGATCCTTATATATATTACGTCCGGAAGTGCCTTTTAGACCCTGCGAACTACCAGCTCAATCGTTGCCTCCCCCAGATCCCTGGTGCATCTTTCGGGGATCTACTTATTGATTCTGCGGGCCCAGATGATTTCACGAGGTTATTCACGGGAGCCTTCTGGTGGTTGCTCAATATTCGGCCCGGATATGTGCTTTTCTGGTAAGGGACGTCATGCACCATTGAGCCGTACATGCCGAATCGCTTCGCTCGACAGTTCGGCTATGATCAGCTCTATGTCGGGAACCCCAATGCTCGACTCGCCTTCGAAAGGAACCTGTTCGAGGGTGCTCGGGCCTGGTACTACAGTGTGGCTGGAGGGACGGGAGCAACTTTCCGTCTACCTCTCGAGGGGCCCAAGTGCCATATGAGCCTCAGCTTCTGCACTTGGTACTCCCAAGCCATCCAGACACCAGACTTTTTTCCGGCGTCTTCATGCATCAAGAGCATCAATGCAAGTCTCGAGGCAAGGACAGAGTCCGGTAAACCGTCGAAACTCGTAGAACAGTACCTGAAGGCCCAGAAGGAGGTCGGGAGAAGAACGAGAAGGGAGCCACGAGCCACGGAGCCACGACCACCAAGGGCGGAGCCGCAAGCGACTAAGGCGGAGCCGCGAGCAACAAGGGCAGAGCCGCAAGCAACTAAGTCTCGACAGGCGGTGAGCAAGCGTCGTCAGGGCTCTACTTCTACTGCTGGGCCTGCCCGTAAGAAGGTGCGGAGAGACTTGGCGCCAGCAGTTTCTCTACCAGCGGCCATCCCTTCTGGTGTCAGGGAACTGTCGACAGCTGTGGTTCCACCGGCAGTTATCCCTTCTGATGTTGGGGAACTGAGGGAGGAGGATATAGCTGAAAAAGAAACTCCTCTAGTCCGTGTTCCCAGGTCGCTTAGCAGAGACCACGGGTCTGTGGAGGAAGGGGAGCTCGTTGATCGATCCACCGCCACTGACGAGAATGAGCATCTAGAGGTCGACATCATGAGCGGAGGAGATGTCGATATTCCGGGGATTTTAGCTCATCCCGAGCCTTCTTCTACTCATGAAAGAAGAGATGAGGCACAGCAGTCGGGGTCTCCTTGTGTCTTCATCTCCAGTCCTCGGGCAATTGATCCCAGTCCTACCACTGGGGTAATTGGAGGCAAGGCTCCGGTTGCAGAGCTTCCTCACGTTGAGCTGTCTTCTTCCTCGTACTCAGGGGAAAGCGAGTTTGAAGACGAGGTCAACTACGGTGATGAACCCACTCTTCCTGATCCGAGCAAGTTCTCCCATATCTCGGAGGAAGAAATGTACGGGGGGGAACCGTTGACGGCGCCATCACCGTTGGCGACAGTTGCTCCCATTGCAGGTACTTTCACCCGATTTCCTCTTTGGTTTTGAAGAAGGTGTCTTAACATTCTTCTTTTACGCTGCAGGGTTGGCTGAGGATGCCGAGACTACAACCTCCTCGCATATCGAGGAGATGGTAAAAGAGGTGACCCAGCTCGAAGGAGTTGAGGCTTCGGTTGGCGAGACAACTTCGGAAGGGGCGATTGCGGAAACTAGGGAGCCCTCCGCTTTGCCGGAAAAGGAGGTACCCACTGAGGCTGGGGAAGCTCTCACTCTGCAGGATTCACCCAAGGGTTCGATATCTCTGGACCTCCCAGGTGGTAAGGAAGTTCTGATATCGCTTTTCACCTTTGTGGCTAATGTTGTGGTCATTTGCAGAGAGAACTAAGGGGGCTCAGGTGGAGAGTCCAATGATTGATATCCCTCCAGAAGGCCACACGGCTCAGGTCTCGGCTGAAGTTTCTGAGGAGGAGGTTCCTGCAGAGATAGCACCTCTGGAAACGCCCGAGGCTACTTCTGCTCTAGCCGTATCGGTGGTCAGCACAACTCTTGTGCGAGAAGATCCGCCTTATCCCGTGACAGAAAAGGGGTCGGGAAGCTTCCCAGGTGGTGACGATATGGGGGAACTGGCACGCCAGATGGTGCAAAATTCTTTGCTTCGATGGGATCATGTATTGATCTCATCTTACGTGGAAGCAGCTCCTTCAATTTTGCCCAGACGCTTCTCAGAAATCTGGCCGAGAACGTCGAATTAACCGGAGGCCCCTCACTTGCCCAGGCGTGTCTGCGGGTGGTGGAGCAACTGGGAGACGACCTGCACGAGCTGAAGTCTTTGGAAAATGCCAGCTCTTCTAGTGAGACCCAGGCCACCCTAACCCGGCTCTTAGCTGCTCAAGAACAAGAGCGACAGGAGGCAGAGGCACAAATAGATGCAGAGATCCGCAGCCTCGAATATTCCCACGCTGAATGTCAGAAACTAACTGACGATTCAAGGGAATCTGAGATTGTCATGCAGAGCACGAAGCACGTCATCATCAGTGCTCGGGACACCATTGCCAAGGCTCGGGACACCATTGCCAAGGCAGAAGCTGTGCTTGCGATCAATGAGAAGAAGCTTGTTACCATCAAAGAGGAGCTTGCGGAGCAACAGGCGGCTAAGGCACGAGCTGAAGAGAGTCTGTCTCTACATTCTTCCAGGGTGGAATCTCTGCGAGCGCAGCTGGCTGCAAAACCCTTCCTATCTGAAGAGGAGCTGCGGGTCCAAGCCATGATGGAGGCTGAGAAGGCACGTCAGATCAAGATGCATCATCTCAGGGAGCAAATCCGTTCCTTGGCGAACCAGGACATTTAGCCTTCTTTTCTTTTTTTTTGTAAAGAAAAGGACACTCTATTTATCAGAGTGTTTGTATCCACTTTTGATATAAAAAGGACATTTTTTGTTCCATCTTCTTTGCTTAGTTGTGGATGAATCCAACTTCTTGATCACTGACTGTGAATACTGAACTTAGGTAAGACTAAGTTCTTTCAATGAAACGCAGCATCGACTCGCGGCCTCTGTTCACAGGGAGACGCGGGTATCAGTTCAGAAGAACTTGGGCAGAACCAAGTTCTTTGGGCGAAACGCAGCGTCGATCCATAGGGAGACGCGGCCATGAGTTCAGAAGGACTTGGGCAGAACCAAGTTCTTTTGATGAGACGCAGCGTCAATACATAAGGAGACGCGGCCATGAGTTCAGAAGAACTTGGGCAGAACCAAGTTCTTTTGATGAAACGCAGCGTCAATCCATAGGGAGACGCGGCCATGAGTTCAGAAGACGCGGCATCCGTCTGTAGGGAGAGACGCGAATCTGCTTCGCTAAGAAAGACGCGGATCAAGCAGACGCGAGGGACGCAGCCTTGTGCATTTTCCATTAATCCCAAAATGGACTAAGTGTTCTCCTTTAAAAAGGACCCCGTTTGCTGAGGGGACGCGACTTTGCATCACGCGGACATTCCTCTAGGACGCGGGTGATCGTCATCCAATCTGGGGAGGGGACGCGAATTTTGGATACGGTTCTTCAGTCTGCGTCTTGGTGTAACCTCCCAGGCGTTACATACAGCCTGTCATAAAGATTTGATGTGATCTTCAAATCTCTATTGATGATCGGGAATGCAGATTTTCCGCTGTTTTCCGAAGCGGTTATCCACGCGTCGGCTTCTTATTGGTCTTGAGCGTTAATTCCCTTTAATGAGAAACCGATGCGGGTGGTTGGAGATTGGCGCCTGCGACGGTTTTCGAAGCGGCGTTACACGCGTCAGTCCCTTATTGGACCTTGACAATCGTGCGGTCATTAAGGCCGGCGGTTCAGATTAGGAGATCATTAATTGCAGTTATCGGGGGCTGCCTATAAATAGGGCGCACCCTCTCCCTTCAACCCAATCTTTGGACTGTTTTCTTTTTGAGAGCGAGCGCTCTGAGAACCTTCATCCTCTTCAGAGTATTGTCTCCATGGATGAGGATGGCTCTGTGGATGAAGATGACCCAGGGCTTGTATGCTCCTGTTTGGTCTCTTCGGGGCAGAGTGTCTCTCTGATCATCTTGCACGTCCGCGTTTGGACGCAGAGAGCCCGACTCTTGGTAGAGGCCTCTGTTGGTACGCCGTCCCGATTAGCCATGATATTTTAATCTACCACGGCCTGTACCTTGGCATCATCATTATCTGGACCCCCTCACGAAGTCTGTGTTGGTGCATTCCTTCTGGAATTTGCGCCACAGACTTGAACTTCTCTGGACGCGAGTGCAGGGGTCTTTGGCACTTGGCGCTGGCTTTGTTCACAAAGCTTGCGTTTCAAAGCCACTGTCTTGGCGCGTTTTATAGCCACTGCTTTGGACGAATTCCAAAAAGGTTTCAGACCCGAGCCTTGCAACTCTTGTTCACTCAACAAGGAGATGGCAACTTTCGGCGTCTGTGCCTTTTCGGCGTCTGTGCTTTCGACTTGGGCGCAGAATGAGACCGCGTTTTGATTCGCGTTTGTCTCTGCTGACGCAGCAGTTTGGCTCACTGCGTGGGTCATTCCCGCGTCTGCTTGGCTGACTGCGTGGATCATTCCCGCGTCTGCAGTCTGCATTTGCGACTTAGTTTTTCTCTGTTGAAACATACTAAGTTGCAGATTGTTCTGATTCCTTTGTTTCATTCCTTGCAGGTAGACTTGCTGGTTTGCTGGGCCCCTGGAAGGATGCTTTGGCCGGCGAACTTGTTCGATGTTCACCTATAAGAGAGTATATTATGGTCCTCGTCACCTATAAGAGAGTATATTACGTCTCTGACGAGGACCCAACCCTCGCCAAGGTCTCTTCAGATCTGCTTCGCCATTCATGCCTGCTGGCAAGAGATGGTCAGGCTATGCATGACGGCGATGAGGGTTCCGGTGGTTGTGGTGGCGGACAAGATCCTCTTCCTCTCCCACTCCAGAAGTGACATCAAGGACAGTCTATGTCCGTTGGATGGCCTGCTAGGGAAAGAGACGCTCCTGAACGAAGGGTTGCAGGACTTTCTGTTGCCACCAGACCTCAAGAACACCATTGCTCTTAGCTTAGTCAGCTAGGGCGCTTTCGATGTTTACATCATGCATTGTGGTGTAACCAGCTTCTATTGTAGCCACAAAACATCGCGCACTTGGAATCAGACGCGGCTTATAAGGAGTGAGTGCAACCTCTAAGAGAGAGAGAGGGACTTCTTTGTACTCCTTAATTGTAACACTCAATCTTATTGTATAAGAGAGCGTTTTTACTGTAACACTCCATCTTATTGTATAAGAGAGCGTTTTGTATCACTTTCATATGTTTGAAAATAAATAAAAGTGACACTTTTCTTTTTGCCTCTTTCATTGTCTTGAACTTTTTGTCTTAGACTCGTAGAAGCAAAGAATCTTTGACTTTGTTAAAATTATGATGGTAACTTTAATAAGTCAAATTTTGTAAGAAAAGATCCTATTTCAGGAACTCTCACAATACTGTCAGAGGTGTGATGTTAACTTGACAGGGATGAAATGACTTTTTGGTGGACCTGCCACTTTGTAATAGAAAGTGACAAGTAGAATTTGGTACCCCCAGGGAGGGTGAACTCTGATCAGAGGTTTAGAATTAACTTAATCGAGTTCAGCTGGGGATTTGATGAAAACACTGTTAATTGGTGTAATATTAACCTAACAATATTTTTAGGTGGACCTGTTATTCTATTGAAGAGAATAACAAGTGAGATTAGACTCGTGGAGAGTCTAGGAAGGTTTGTTACCATCAGAGGTGTGATATTAACTTGACGGGTTGAAAGTGGTCTTGTCAGAAGTGTAATGTTAACTTGACAAGGATGCGAGTCAGAGGTGTGATATTACCTTAACTCAGAAGTATTTCAGTTTTGTTTAGGAAAAACTGAGAATGTCACTGCCATAGGTGTGATGTTTAACTTAACAGTGAGGTAATGCTAGAGGTGTAATGTTGAACTTAGCATTGGTCATCTCGACTTGGACAAGGAAGTCGAGGAAAGGTCATGGCCATAGGTGTATTGTTGAACTTAGCGATGACTCAGATGCTAGAGGTGTAGTGTTAACTTGGCATCATTCATTTCAGCTTCGATGTGGAAGACTGAAGAAAAGTGACTGTCAGAGGTGTAATATTAAACCTGGCAGAAACTTGAAGTACTGCTTAGAGGTATAATGTTAACTTAAACAGTAGTTTTGTCAGAGGTGTGATATTAACTTGACAAGAATTGGCTTGAGCCGAAAACAGTTTGAGGACCTGTCATTCTATGGATGAGAATTGACAAGTGAGATTTGAAGTGCCAGAGGTGTAGTGTTAACTTGGCAAAATGTAGAGTTGACAAGCAAGATTTGTACTCTACAAGGGGTATCTCATTACCAGAGGTATGGTGTTAACTTGACAACGATTGTTTTTTTGTGGTCCTACCATTCTGTGGATGAGAATTGGTAAGGGATTTTGGAGGAAAGAGTGGAATCAAGTCCACTTAGGATTTTTAGCAAACCCTCAGCTATCAACGGATTTGAGGTGCCTTTACCAACTACCGTTTGAGTTGGGCTAGCCATGCTATTCCCCTCAGCATGATGAGTTGTCGAAGACTTATGTTGGGCTTAAAAGCCAACATTTTCCTCTATCCTTAGCCGTTGGAGGCGTCGGATGTTAATGAAGAAATTCTTCTTGCTTTGATCAGAGGTGTACTATTAACTTGATCAGCGGAAGAATACCATCTAAGGATAGTATTCTTCAGGAATCTGCCATTGATTGGCATCATAAGTGTATCGCCATTCGAGGTTATGAGGCGATATGATCCATTCGAGTAGACTGACTCTACCACAAATGGTCCTTCCCATTTGGGTTGGAATTTTCCTTTTGTCTTGTGCGTCATCACCATGGGTCTTCTGACGGCTAAGACAAGATCGCCTTTCTTGAAAGTTCGTACTTTAACTTTCTTGTTGAAGGCTCTGGTGATTCGAGCTTGGTAGAGCTCGATTTGCTGTTGGGCTTGCAGACGCTTGTCGTCTAAGGCCTCCAGTTCCTGGAGTCGCTGTCGATGCTTCTCCTCTGTCGTCATCTCCGCTGTCAAGGCGACGCGTAGAGATGGAATTTGGATTTCCAGGGGAAGCACGGCTTCACATCCGTATACCAAGGAAAACGGCGTGGCCTTTGTCGGGGTTCGCACTGTTGTGCGATAGGCCCATAAGCATTCGCCTAGCTTGTCGTCCCAGTCGCGTTGACTCTTCGAGACGAACTTTTTGAGAAGCTTGCCAATGGTCTTGTTGAAAGCTTCTGCGAGGCCATTAGCGGCAGGATAGTATGCCGTTGAGGACACACTCTGGATTCTGAACTTAGCGCAGAATCTCTGGAATGCCTGGCTGATGAACTGGGGTCCATTGTCATGGACAATCCGCCGAGGTACACCGAAACGGTAAATAACGTGATGTTTTACGAACTTGATCACGTTGGACGACTTCACCTCCTTCAAAGGAATGGCTTCGGCCCATTTGGAAAAGTAATCAGTTATTGCTAGAATGAACCGATGTCCCTTTGATGATGGTGGGCTGATAGGACCAACCACATCCATCCCCCACATTTCAAATGGCCATGTAGAGGTCGTAGAGTGGAGGTAGCCTGGCGCTTGATGGATGAAATCGCCATGCACTTGGCAGGCGTGACATTTTTGGCATAAGTGACGGCATCGGCAATCATCTTAGGCCAATAGTAACCCAATCTTTGGAGTCGATGTGCCAGTTTTGGGCCAGGTTGATGGGCTCCGCACGTACCGTCGTGGGCCTCTTTCAATACCTCCTGGGCCTCTTTTGGTGAGAGGCACCGGAGTAAGATCCCGTCATGCGACCGACGATACAATGTTCGTGTAATCGCATTATAGTAAAACTTAGGGGCTTTCCTTCGAATGGCAGCCGCCTCTTTGGCGTCCTCAGGCAGGATGCCGTACAAGACATAGTCGATGTAGGGGAATCGCCAGTCTTTAAGCTCTGGACCGGCCGACAATTCCAGCACTTCTTTGCCTCGACAATCTCCCTTTGACTCCTGATAGTCCTCGAGAGTATTTTTCGGGCAATGCAAGTCGTGGCTGTAGACGAATATTTTCTCCATTGCTCCAGCTGGAAGAGCTAGGGAGGCTGCAAGGGATGCGAGTGCATCGGCGTGCGCATTTTGCCTGCGCGGTACATGGTCGATGTAGAAGTTAGCAAACCCCTCGGCCATGCGGATAGTTGCGTTGTAATAGGGTACTAAGTCTTCATGTCTGACTTCGTACTCCCCGCGAATTTGGCTGACGATGAGTTTAGAGTCACCGTATGCCTCGAGATTTTTAACGCCAATCTCATCGGCGAGCTGCATCCCGATCAATAGAGCATTGTACTCCGCCACATTGTTGGAACAAGGCTCCGTTAGCGAGACAGCTCGGGGGATCACATAATTTTGTGGGGAGACAAGTACTACTCCTACCCCCGCCACTACGTGTCCCTTGGGGCTTGTCCTTGATGCACCGTCGAAGAAAAGTTGCCACACTTGACTTTCGAACGATGTCTGAGTCAGGTAGACTTCGGCCACTTCGTCTGGGAGATCCTCGTAGACTTTGGCTGCCCTCGGATCTGGGTGTTCAGCTAGGAAGTCTGCCACCGCTTGTCCCTTAATGGCTTTCTGCGGCAGAAAGTGCATATCATACTGGGATAGCAACATGGCCCATTTTGCCAGCCGGCCATTTAGTGAAGAAGGCTTTGTCATAAGTAACCTCAGGGGGTTGACTTTTGATATGACATTTATAGTCTGGCCTACCAGATAGTGTCGCATTTTCTGAATGGCGAACACTAGTGCCAAACATTCCTTCTCGATCGGGTTGTACCGATGTTCGGCTCCGATCATTGTTCTACTCAGATAGTAGATTGCCTGTTCTCGTCCTTCTTCATCATTCTGAGCTAGTAGAGCTCCCAAAGAATGGTCCATTGCCCGGACGTACACCAGGAAAGGCTTTCCGGACACCGGGGCTGCAAGGACTGGTGGTTGGGTGAGGTATTGTTTGATTTCCTCAAACGCTTGTTGGCAAGCATCGTCCCAAATGAACGAGACACCCTTCTTCATCAACTTAGCGAAGGGCTGGCATCTTCCGGAGAGGTTTGAGATGAACCTGCGGATGTACGCCAATCGACCCTGTAAACCCCTAAGTTCCTTGAGGTTTCTCGGGGGTTGCATCTCTTGGATAGCGCGGACTTTCTCCGGATCCAAATGGATTCCTGTGGAAGTCACAACAAATCCTAGGAATTTGCCACTGGCTACCCCCAGGAAGGACTTGGTGGGGTTCATCTTCAATTGATGAGCCCGCATGATGTCGAAGACCACCTTCAGATCAGCTATGTGATCTCTTTTAATGCGACTTTTCACCGCAATGTCATCGACATAACATTCCACCGTTTTGCGCATTTGCTGATGGAAAATGGCATTCATGGCCCTTTGGTAGGTTGCCCCCGCATTCTTCAGTCCAAAAGGCATGACAGTATAGCAATATACCCCTAGAGGAGTCCTGAAGGAGGTATGCTTTTCATCATCAGGATACATTTTGATTTGATTGTATCCTGAGAATCCGTCCATGAAGGACATTCGTTCGAATCCACAAGTATTGTCAATCATAACATCTGTGATTGGCAATGGGAATTCGTCTTTGGGGCAGGCCTCGTTTAGATCGCGGAAGTCGATGCAGATCCTGATCTTCCCGTTCTTCTTGGAAACGGGGACGATGTTGGCTACCCAGTCGGGATGTTGTTCTTCCCTGATGAAGCCAGAATCAATAAGTTTTCTGACTTCTGATTGAATTGCCTCCATTATTTCTGGGCGAAACCGTCGCTGTTGTTGTTTGACAGGCTTTACGTCCGGATTGATGTTGAGGCGGTGCATGGCCACTTGAGGATCAAGTCCTGGCATGTCCTCATAATTCCAGGCGAAGACGTCTATATACTCTTGTACAAGAGATATTAGATCCTTCTTCTCTGAAGGTGACAGGCCGTCACTTATGAAGATGGGCTTAGGGTTAGCCTCATCTCCTAGGTTGATCTGAACAACCTTGTCTTCTGTGGGTGGCTCACGCTGTTCAAAGCGGGTATCCCAAAGAGCATTTAAATGTTTGATCCAAGGATCTGTATCAGATTGGATCATTTCTTCATTTCCATCTTCCAGGTGGCTTGTCGAAACCATGTTCACTGAAAGTTCCTTGAAGATGTTGCCGACACTGACATCTGACTCCCAAGATGATGTGTCTGAAGAGTAATCGTTGCTCGACGATTCTTGAGAATCGGAGGCTGATGGGACCGGAGTTGATACATAGCCCAACCCCCGGCGCGTCCGATGATAATAATCGGGGGCCTTCCCTTTCGGCACAAAGGATCGAAGTAGCGTTCTCCTTCCTTTGCCGAAGTTCAACCCGGGTCTGTTGGTTAGATCATACCCCATGCACTTCATCATTTTGAGCGCTTTTGGTTCATAATGACTGAGCTGAGGGGATTCCTCCTCACTTTCCGATTCTTCGCGGGGCGTTGGTTCAGTCGTCATTCGCCCAAAAAGGATTGGTTTTTGGCCTTTTCGTCTTGTCGGAACCATGAATATAGATTCCTGCGCATCACCATTATCCTGGTATGTCCCGAAAGATGATTTTACTGGTACATGCAATGATGTCAAAGCATCCATTGCCGACCAGATGTCATCGTCTACGTCGGTACTAGTATCCGACGGTATTGAATCGGATGCACACGCAGAAAAATACTCAAAGTCTAAATTCTCATTAATATACCAACCGCCTGCATCGTCGGTGGTATTATCAACATCGAGCTTATTAGTGCTCTTTACAAGTGGTTCCAACTTCCACAGGCACTCTTCTTGCTCGGGCTCAGTGTCAGCCTCATTACCAGAGTCTGGCACCTCCAGTTGCGGGGTTTCATCCACCGGATCCTGATATAGGAGGGAGTCCGTGAAATAATTTTGACCCCCTTAAACGGATACCTTTCGGCAACCAACGTTTGCACCTTCCCACTCGCGTCAATGTATTTCATGACTTGGTGAAGAGTGGAGGGAACGATGGAGTTGCGGTGGATCCATGGTCGTCCCAGCAGCAGATTGTAGGAAGTGTCGGCATCGATGACGTAGCACGTCACCTCCGACTTGAGGCTCCCAATCTGGCACTTGAGCTTGATCTTCCCCATCGGACGGGTGCCGTTGGCATTGAACCCGTAGATGGTCGTCTGTGTAGGGCTCAGACGGTGGGTAGGGATGCCGAGGTGTTGCATGACTCGGCGGGGCATGATGCTCAATGCGGACCCTGGATCTACCTGAATGCGGTTCACCTCAGATGATCCGATATAACCTGTGAAGTACAGGGGTCGATCATGCTTCCCTTTAACCTGCATATCATCTGCCGTGAAGGTAATGCAGGGAGCATTCTGGGAGGTGTGGAGACAATTCTCTACATCTTCCTTCTTTGGCACCTGGGTCATAAAGACCTCAGCATTTGCCAGAGCTTCTTGTAGAGCCTCCCTGGTCGACTTTGATAGTCTTAGAAGCTCATACAGGGTGATCCGCGCCGGGATGTTGGCCAATTGAGCCAAGACATCAAAGCGGTAAGGCGTTGTGGATCCTTCCGCTATACCCTTTTGAAGAGCTCGAGAGAATCGAGTCTCTTTTTGTTTCTCCACTGGTGGCTTCGTGGAGGGCCTAGTTGGCTCTGCAGCCGGTTGTGGAGGGTTTGCCGCCACTTCGCCGTACTGCTTCAAGTAGGGCTGTCCTGAACGAGTCCCCGTCATTGGTTGGTTGGGCTCTGCGGCCAAGACTATTGTTTCCTCTTCTGAATCAGTCAGTGAGGGAACATCATCCTCTGCTTCTCGGGAGGAAGCACATACCACATGGCAGGACGAAGCTTTTGCCTTGCCTTTGGACTTCCTGTTGGTTACAGTAGTCCACTGCTGGCTGTCCACTAGGTCAGGGTGGACCCACATGATTTCCCCTTGAGGCGTAGGGACGGGTACCAAGCCCTTCTCCTGCTGCTGGTGAGGGTCTGTGTTGACCACTCTTAGTTCTCCTCTTGGGATTGGGACCACCCCTGCAGGTGCTGGAGGTTGTTTTCCAAACTGGAGAACCGACGTCATGTTGGCTGTCACCTCCTTCTGTTCTGGTCGGAGTTTCAACACCTCCGCGTCAATCAGAGCCTGAAGGATGTCCTTGAAGATGTAACAGCTTCTGGTAGGGTGTCCCAACATCCTGTGGTACAAGCAGTAGTTGGGGTTGTCGGTCTTGCCGACTTCCTGAGGGCGCCTGGCCTCAGGGAGCTTCAGTCGGTTGCTCTTGTTGAGTAGCTTGAAGAGCGAATCGACATATTCCTCCTTGAAGGAATACTGCTTGTTGGCGCGGGGTTGGCTTGAAGAGCCACTCGCCTTGGCTGGTTGAGGTTTGGTGGGAGATTTGGTCTCCGTCGCCAAATTATCCTTCCGCTTTGTCTGGAGGGAGGTGTCTGGCGCTCGCCTAGTTGACCTCTCTGGCCGCGGCTTGCCTTCTTCTGCCCTGACGCGGGCAACAATCTCCTCAGCCTGTTCACCTTGTTGGACTAATTGTTTCCAGGTGCGGCTTTCAGCAACTCCTATTTGAGCAAGGAGTGAGGTTTGGAGGTTGTGGCGGCATGTTTCCACCAGGGTGGCCTGGGTCATACCGCTTGGACACCGGAGTGCCACGTTCCGAAATCTTTCCACGAAAGATTTGACGGACTCTCCCTTTCGCTGTCTCGTAGCTAACAGGGTGGGCATCGTGACCTCGGAGTCATCTTCGAAGAAGCGTGTTAAGAACAGCTTCTCCAAGTCGCCCCAGTTCTTGATAGAACCTTCCGAGAGTTTCATGAACCACTCAAAGGCCAACCCTTTCAGGGTGCCGATGAACAGTCGCGCCAGGATGACGTCATTATCTACTACATTCCCGGTTTGGGATTTGAAGTAGTAGATGTGCTGATTAGGGGACCCCTTCCCATCAAAGGCTTGGAGGGTTGGAGCCTTGAACTTAGGAGGGTACGGGACTAAATCCCACTCAGCTGGATAGGGCCGGACCACTCCAGCTTCTTGGAGGTCTTTGCGACTGGCAAGGGCATTGAGGCGTTCCTCCAATTGACTCATCCTTTTAGCATGAGCCTTCCCTGGGTCTCGGTCGCCCTTTGACGAGGGTTTGGACGAGCCAGAAGTAGATCGAGGCTTCTCTTCAGAAGGCTCGGAAGATGAGCTTCCTCCCTTTCTCTCTCTGTCCCTCAACCTCCTAGGAGGAGATCTCCTCCTGTCTTCGAGCAGCTGTGCAAGCGCCAGCTTGATAGCATCGATAGATTCTTGTTGAGACACAATCATCTCCATTTGTCTCTTTTGGATCTGTTCCAGACGTCTAGCTGTCTCATCAGGAGTGCCTGTCATGTAGGCAGAGGTCTCCTTCTCAACGGAGGAGTTTGAAGCCCCTGATTCCACTATGGCGGAGTGGGGATCGTTCACTTTAATGCCATGGGCTAAGGCATTATAGTCAACCGGGGGAATGGCCCCAGTCCGGGTACGAATGTGTTGATACACCCCTTCCGGTTCAGAGTCAGACTCATCTGAGCTGACTGCAAGTCCTTTTCCTTGCTTCTGCTTGTCATGTTCGCAGTAAGCTCCGGGTATTCAACGTCAGAGAAGATTCTCCTTCTATGGGAGCGCCTTCTTTTGGCTGACGGGGGGATCGAGGTCAGCTGTCTAACTAAAGACTGCTGGTGCACACTCGACCCGCAACGACACTCCGAGAGCATGGAGATGAGCCGTTGGCAGCAGCAAGATGAAGTGACCTGGTGGGCACTTCTTTTCTTTGTTAAATAATCCCTCAAATCCATGGAAGAGAGATCAAAGAGACTAGCCTCACAACGTCGAAGACGGGAGGCATCCATGTGCTGTGCAGAATGGACGCAGACTTCAGGGACGCAGCTCTCGCGTCGCGGCTGTCTGATGCGCGCCTGGCGTCTCTGTTGAGATGAGACGCGAGTCTTGCGTTGATGCCTGGTGCGTCCGGGCAGAGACGGGTGAGAGAGAGTGGGCTGCTGGGCCCCATGCCTGTGAGCGCGTGTTTCTTGCGTTTGACGAGACGCAGAAGCTTCGCTTTGGCGTTTGGTAAGCTGGTCTTCAGAGGACTCAACTTGAGGAGTTACGCACTTGGGCCGCCAAACGCGGATTTCACGTACTGGACGTGCCGCGGGCAAAGCGCCAGATTGCATGTCGCGTTTAGCCTCAGTCGGACAACCAATGGTTCCAGCTTGAAGCTGACGCGCGCGTCTCCTCTGTCGACGCTCAGCATTTCGGTTGCGTCGCGGAGGAGGAGAGAAACCGACAACATCCTGATGCTGAACATCAGGGGTTTTAACCACGCGGGTCCTCTGAGGGACACTGACGCGGGTCTTTTGTGCGACGCAGTTGGTCGCAGCAGCAGTCGCGCGTGAGACCACGCTGGCCTTCTGAGAGGCGTTGACGCGGGTCTTCTGTGCACAAGGGACCGTAGCAGTGGCGCCCAAGAGAGCCTCAGATCGAGCTTCGGAGTTATTCCCCGCCGAGACCCTGCGACAGACGCGGGTCTTTGGACTCTTGGAGCCAGAAGAGAGAAACTCTTCGAATTTCGCCTGGTCGAACTCCACAACAAGTGTCTCGACCATTTTCCCCCTACGGAGGAGATCATCCTGCGCCACGGCTTGTTCGTCAGTGACAAACGTAGTCCCCAGCGGAGTCGCCATCTCTTGTTGGACACGGAAAAGAAGGAGGTGTAAAATTTCCTTGAATCAGATGAAAAATTACAACAGACTAATTTTCCGGTTACAAGGGAGGGAGGATGTTGAAGCTTGAATCCCCCCTTTGTTTAGTGCTGGGTTCTTCGTGTGGCGGTGGAGAGTGAATCTTGTTCTCCGTTGACCAGATGACCGTCTGGACCGTCAAGGGATCTTCTCCTTGGCAGGTAGAAGGAGTAACTCAGCCCCGTCTACCAAAACTCTAAAAGAGAAGGTAGGCGAAGAGCAACTTGTACGCAGCAAGTTAGCTTGAAGAGTCGAGCTCTCTCTCTCTCTCTGTATGTGTCGCGCCTGTTGATATCTCTCGGTCTCTTTATGTCTATTGATGCCCTTCGATCTCTTCTCATGCTCTCCCCCCTCCATAGCAACTGGGCTATTTATATAGGCTGTAGGGGGTGAACGTGTCCCCTAAAAATACTCCACGATGAGAGCCAACTTCCCCGCTACATGGGCGGTGAATGGCGCCATAATCGGGGTAGTTGTAACCGAGACGCGGGTCTGGACCCTAGCGCCTTGAGGTTGAGACGCGGGTTTGGACCCTCGCGTCTTGAGGTTGAGACGCGGGTTTGGACCCTCGCGTCTTAAGGTTGAGACGCGGGTTTTGAGCCTACGCGCCTTGGTTCTGAGACGCGGGTTCGGACCCTCGCGTCTTGAGGCTGAGATGCGGGTGTCGGGCCCACGTGCCTTAATGCTGAGACGCGGGTTTGGACTCTCGCGTCTTGATTGTCACATTTAGCCCTGCGTCTGGATCTTGGATCTCTGCGTTTTGGTGGCTTGTCTTGGTGATTTTTAGACAGCCTACAGTGATATAAAGCATCCAACTCGACAGTGTCCGCTGCGGTCGAAGTACTTGCTCACCCCTAATTCCCTCAGGAAGATTGCTAGCTCCCTTGAAGTCAATGCACCCAAAGGCGGAACACCTGCGGCAAGACTTTGTTTGAGCAAGGCATAATGAATATCAGGAGAGAATTACTCGCAAAAGATCAAAGTATTACCGAGAAGTGATATCGCCTCGACTGCCTCAGCCGCAGTCTCTCTCTGAACTTCCTCGACGGCAGCATCAATCCCCTCAGGCTCCATAGGAAAGTTTTTGGCAGAGTCAAGAGGAATGGCCAGCTCATCTTCACTCACCGAACCCTCTGTGGTTCATCCCATAGAGCTGGAGGCCAGGGGACTTCCTTTGGAGGTCCCAACACCCAAAGGACCGACGTCAGCCGCGTCACCTCCGGAGTCTTCTGAGACGACGAAGTAGCTAGACTCGTCACCTTCTTTATAAGTGAACAGAGGATCATAATAACCCCCCTGTTCTCCTACAGCCTTGGCTCTCGGTTCTCTCGCCGTCTCGGTTCCTGAATCATAGGTAAATGAATGAGATGTATGAAATATACATAAGTATATGTCGCAAGAACGGAACTGATCTTACTCAGGTCAGGAGCAGCTTTATCAACAGTCTGCCTCGGGGGGCGATAGCTTGATAACTAACAGAGCAGGAGGAGGAAGCACTACGGCTGATTCACCCTCTGCAACAACGATGGGAGTGTAGGGACGAGGCTTCTTCACTACCCTCTTCCTGCGAGATCCACCCTGTCGTTTTCGTTTGAAGTAAACGTCGGGATCTTCTTCCTCTACTTCTTCTACCTCTGCATCTTCCATGGGGGCTGTGCCTACCCCACCAGGAGCATCTGGTGGAACCTCAACACCTGCGTCTCCCTCAAAGCAGGGACTTTCCGCATCCGAAGCCTCACTATCAACAGTAGCGACGAACTCTCCGAGGCTTGGCACACGGACTCTCCTGCCCTCGCCTCTCTCGGTGACTTTCCGCTTCAGCCGCTGAGAGATCAATTTCACACCAAATGAGTTAATAGAAAATCCGATTGGTATGGAGTTCGAAGTTCTATACCACTGACAGAACTCCAAAGTTGTCTGAAGGTTCGGTGATCAGTCACATATTTTGCATATACATTGTCACCTTACCATACTTTTTAGCTAATAAATCCTATTAATAAATCGTCTTCTTCTTTGTTCAATGTAGGCCCAATTGCTAAAAGAAAGGAAAGAGAAACAAGCCCAAAAGCCTACCAATTTCTGATTTAATTCAGAATAAATTCGAAATCAAGGAATCTGGGCAAAATCTTGGCATATCAGAGAGGTTGAAAACCGGTTGAAAAGAATCCTCCCAAATCAAGCGGTTAAAGCCAACAATCAAAGGTTGTTTCGTCAAATCTTGGAGCATAAACGAGAAAACCAGAAGAAGATATAGGAGAATCACCAAACCAGGAGAGCCACCCAATTGGGTGTGGCCAACTGGCCACACCAGGGCCGCGGAAACGCGGCCCTAGCCGCGTTTCTGCGGCTTGGTTGTGTCTGTTGGGGGAGCGTTTGCTCCCCAATCTTCCCAGGATCTCCCCCCTCTGGTTTTTTCCCTATAAAAATCAGTTTCAACAGAGCAAAAAGGAGCAAAGACTAAGATTAAAATTTTTGTTTATACTTTAAGGTTTAGGCTCTTTGTTAGATAGTACAAAAGTTGTATTTTTGTTTTGCAATTTATAGTTCAGTACAAATACCTGTGAGAGAGAGGAATTGAGTGCTTGTAACTTGAAGATTGAAGTGACATCAATACAAGAATCGAGCTACATTTTCTTCCACTCATTTTACGGTATATCTTGCGTTATTTACTTGCATTTTTCTTTGTCTTCCATGAGTAGCTAAATCGGTTTTCTGGGCTCACTATTGTACCTCTCTCCAATTCTTCTTCTCTTCTGATTTTAATGAAAAAGACCCAATGAATCATTTGCATGCCTAAGTCTTTCTTCTTGAAAGTGTTCTTGAAGGCACATGAGGATGGGTTTGGATTTTTAAACTCCTACTTCTTTTAAGAACGTCTCTTGAACTTGTTTTTATCTCATACTTGAACTTCTTGATGATTTAACATTCGATTCAAAACGGTTTCTTAAAGAAAAGAGTGAACTTTTCCAACCATCTTATATGCTTTACTTCAAACTTTCTAAAGTCAACCTTAAGTTTTGCCTATGATCAAGTTGAGGCACTAAGGATTTCAATAGAAGAATAAACGGTTGAGTAGTGAGATAGTGAGCCCAGATTTTCTTCTTTATTAAAAACAACCAATCACTTTTCAAAACTTTCTAAATCACCTTTTCCAAAGCCTTCTCCAAAGTTGCAATTTCTCTTTAATCATCTCCCTTCTTTTCATTCTCTTTTCAATTAAAAAACGAGCACAATTCTTTGTTACTAAACAAAACACCGAAAAGCTTTCATCGCATTCCTCCTCGTGGACACGACCCGTTAGCCCGAAGCTACACGGTAAAATTCTTAACTCTTTGATTTTTAGTAATCAATTTTTGGCGCCGTTGCCGGGGAGGGAACAGTGTATTTGTTTTTTAACAAGTTTGGTGTCTTGTTTCAGGGACTTCAAGATTCAGATCTAGCATTCAAGCTTTGCAAGAGAAGACTTGCAAATTCTGTGCCCCTACTCTCGAAAGTAGGAAACAGAATTTCAAGAAATTGCGTTGCAAAAGTTGAAAATTTCATTGCTCGCAAAAAAAAATTAAGTTTTTGTACGTTATATTATTGCATATCTGCTATCCACCATCCCTGTTTTAATCCAACAGTTATTTGAGTGATTGTTAATTGCTTAAAAAACGTTTAGACTTGCATTCTAGGCATTTGTCTAATTACGTTTATTTTACAATTACTGTTGAAGATAGCTGGAGACAAGGTATGTATGCAAAGCATATTTGAATGCTACTTTTCTATATCTTGCACACTTTGCACAAATCAATTCTAAGGGCAAAACCCAAGTCAAGATAAGGTGGGGAAGTCACTACCCTTCCTTAGCCCACAAACCATATCCAAGTACGCACAACCTAAGCCTAAGTAAAATCTGATAGACGTTGGCCTTAGGGACATCTCGAACTCACTAGGAGGTTATCCTAAGGGGGAAGGTGTTGGAATTTGACTCCTGCCAAATCAGTGTTTAGGAAGGGGATTGAGGGCCGAAAGCCCGAAGATTGGTGGTTACTTAATTAAGGAACGTCTTTGACGGATAACCTCCCACCAATCTTGCCCTGACCTGGCTGATTAGCTTGTGGTCAAAGTCTACATTATACCTCCTGTGGACAATCAACCAGTTAGGAGTTGTCTAGGTCAAGGTTACCTTAGACTAGGCTTGGTTGATTACTCTTATTGACTGTTGGTAAACTTGTTTGTGATTGTGACTGTGTTTGTGTATGCAAGTGTGGTCAAGAGACCCTAAATCATCTAGGTTGACTAGAAACACATCACCACCCAACTTTGGACCAAGACCTGATCCGGTTATGGCTCAACCAACATCCTTGCAGGATAGGTTCTATCCCATTCGAACCTCACTTCCATCTTGCATTCTACTTCCATCGGTTGGTGAATACAATTTTGAGCTCAAGCCTCAATTCATCAGCACTCTCTCCAAGTTTCATGGCTTAGAGTTCGAAGATGCTTACTTCTTCATAAGAGAATTTGAGGAAGTATGTCTAATGATGAAAATCCCACGCCTTGTAGACGATGCTATTAGGTTGAGATTTGTCCCTTTCGCTCTTAAGGACTTAGCAAAGAAATGGCTTTACAGCTTAGCGGTCGGTTCTATCACATCTTGGGATGGTTTCATTAAGGTCTTCTTGAAGAAATTCTATCCAATTCATAAGACCGCTCTCATTAGGAAGACAGTCATGCAATTCAAGAAAGAACCGAGTGAATCGTTCTGGAGGTACTTTGAACGCTTTAAAGACCTCCTTGTCCAATGTTCACATCATGAATAGAGAAATGACGACAATGCCAAATTCTTTATGACGGTTTAGACTATTCTACCAAAACCTCTTAGAAAGTATGTGCCAAGGGGATTCTTGCAGAAGGATGAAAATGAAGGATGGGATTTATGAAAACCTAGCTGAAAAGACCATCCAATGGGAACCTACTAGTGAGACCTCTAGGAATCCAAACTCCATCTCTTCAAAAGGAGGTCTCCATTCTATCGAATCATCCATACCTAATGAGGCTAAGTTAGCTAACCTAGCAAGAAGACTAGAAGCTCTAGAAACTAAGGAACCAAGTCCAGTCAATCAAGTCAGCCCAAACCAATTTCCAACTCCGGGCTGCACTTACTGTCAAGTCATGAATCATGTGTTCGAGGAGTGCCCTGTGTTTCAGGCTCAGCAACAATACCATGAACTGATAAATGTGGCCTTTTTAAGGCCGAACAATAATCCTTACGCACCAACGTACAATCCTGGCTGGAGAAATCACCCTAATTTCTCATAGAGCCAAAATAACAATGACCATTTACGATCAAATCATGCTAGCCACTTCCATCATGCCAATAATTCTTCCAATCATCAACCCAACTTTTCCAATTTCCATAATAATTCTCTCAACCATCCGCCTAACTTTTCAAACTATCAACAAAACTTTCCCAACCAAGCTCCACAATCCTCCTTCCAGAATTCTCAACTAGAAAGGAGAATGACTGACTTTGAAAGAAACATGAAAAAATACATGAAAAATCAAGATTCTCTCATGCAAACTATACAGAGGTTAGAGGTTCAAATGAGCCAACTAGCCACTCCACAGAATGAGAGACAGAAGGGTACCCTGCCTAATCAGCCAATAACCAATCCTAGGAATTCTCAACAAGCTCAATTGGCTGAGGATCATTCATTAAATCAATGTAATATTGTTCATACATTGAGGTCAGGAAAGAGAGTTGATAATCAAGTGTCAAACCAATCCCATTCAGCACAACTACAATCAAGCATCCACCTCATCTAATTCAAATCCTTCCAATTCTGACGAATCTGAAAAAGATAAGTCAACCAGTCAGGTGCACCAGCCTATAGTACCATTTCCTAATAGGCTGAAAAACAACAAGCAAATTCCACACATGGACAAGATAATTGAGATATTTAATTAAGTGAAGATAAATGTGCCACTTCTTGATGCCATCCAACAAGTCCCTTCCTATGCTAAGTTTCTTAAAGACATGTGCACCAAGAAGAGAAAGACTAACGTACCAAAAAAGGTCTTCTTAGCCCCTAACATTAGTGAGCTACTATCGGGTCCGATCCCTGTCAAGTATAAGGATCCAGGTAGTCCCACCATTGCCTGCACAATAGGACAAGCCGAGATTAGTCGTGAACTTCTTGACTTGGGTCAAGCATCAACTTGCTTCCATTCTCAGTTTATCAACAACTCAGGTTGGGCGATCTTAGTCCAACTCGAGTCACTATCCAACTGGCTGACCGTTCAGTAAAAGTTTCAAAAGGGGAGATTAATGATGTCCTGATCCGGGTAGGGGAGTTTATTTACCCTGTCGATTTCATAGTTCTGGAGACACAACCTGTGTCCAACTCCAATCATAGGGCTCAAACTCCTGTTATCCTAGGGCGACCATTCCTTGCTACCGCCAATGCCATCATCAATTGTAGGAATGGGTCCATGAGGTTAACCCTTGGGGACATGACTAGAGAAGTCAATGTCTTCAATCTAGAAAAACCCCCGTGATGTTGAGGACCAAACATTTGAAGTCAACCTAATTGAGAACTTAACAAGTGAACATAGGGAAGAATTGGAACTAGAAACTGAGTGTGACTTCGGGTTAGAGTCTGACGACTTTAATCTTGATCAGGTTGTAGATTCTGATGTGAATTCGGCCTCGAACCCTATTTCACCAATAATGAAGTCAACAAATTTGACTAGTCCTTCCAGTGAGCCTTCCTCTTCCTTAGAATTGAAAGCCTTACCTGCGCATCTCAAGTACGTCTATCTAGGCGAACAAGAGACCTTTCCTGTTGTTCGGTACGGAAAGAGATTTGCCGTAAAATTTCCTTGAATCGGTTGAAAGATTACAACAAAACAATATTCCGACTACAAGGGAGGGAGGATGCTTGAATCTTCCCTTTGTTTAAGGCTGGGTTTCTTCGTGTGGCGATGGAGAGTGAATCTTGTTCTCCGTTGACCAGATGACCGTCCTGGACCGTCGGGGTCTTCTCTTCGGCCAGTAGGGGAGTAACTCAGCTCCGTCTACCAAACTCTCAAAGAGGAGGTAAGCGAAGAGCGGTTAGTACTCAGTAAGCCTGCTGAAGAGTCTTCTCTCTTGTTGGCGTCGTGCTTCTCTCAAAATCTCCGACCTTTGGATTTAATTTGCTCGCCCGACCCTTCTCTGATTCTGGATTCAAGAATGCCCGACCCCTCTCCCTTTTGATTCAATCAATCGACCCTTCCTTCATAGCCAACAGGGCTATTTATAGGGGTCTTAAGGGGTGATCGTGCCCCTAAAAATGCGCCTGAATGAGGGCCGTTACCCGCTATACGCGCGGTAACTGACCTCCACGATCTGGGGCGGTTGCAACTGAGACGCGGGCTTTGAACCGACGCGCCTTGATGCTGAGACGCGGGCTTCAGGCCGACGCGCCTTGATGCTGAGACGCGGGTTTTGAACCGAACGCGCCTTGAAGTTGAGACGCGGGCTTCGGGCCGACGCGCCTTGATGTAGAGACGCGGGCTTTGAACCAAACGCGCCTTGAAGTTGAGACGCGGGCTTCGGGCCGACGCGCCTTGATGCTGAGACGCGGGCTTCAGGCCGACGCGCCTTGATGCTGAGACGCGGGTTTTGAACCGAACGCGCCTTGAAGTTGAGACGCGGGCTTCGGGCCGACGCGCCTTGATGTAGAGACGCGGGCTTTGAACCAAACGCGCCTTGAAGTTGAGACGCGGGCTTCGGGCCAACGCGCCTTGATGCTGAGACGCGGGCTTCAGTCCCTTGCGTCTAATGTTTAAGACTGCTTCTTTGATGGCTTGCCTGGTTAGTCATTTTTAGACAGCCTACAGAACCCCCTCCAAAGTTTCCGATATTCCGCAGTTGAATGGGACGGATTTCGGAATACTTTGGACTTAAACCGCGTTCGCCTTTGTGACTGGACTGTTGATGCTTCGGGTTTGACCTTATCCGAATTTGGTCTTCGTGAGTGTACTGTTGAACTCTTAGAAGCCATCAGAGTCGATCGTGTCGAGTGTCTAGATACACAGCCTAGACCTCCCCAATTGCTTTTAGTCTGTCACGGGTGCGTTTTTGGCTGGGAGTAGTTGGTTGTCTGTTGGCGCCAGTGTACTGTTGAACTGTCTTGCAGACGCATAAGACTGGACGCAGGCTCCTTTTGAAAAGCAGAGGCTGCTTTGAAGACGCAGCTTCCATAAAATAGACGCGATGTTTGGCCAGACGCGAACTCCTTAGAGGAGACGCGATCTTCCGAACGCACTCTTGGAAATGCTGACGGGGCATGTCCGTGCGTTTTCTGGGCGCGGACTCTATGTTGTCATGATTACGCCGCCAGCTGGCCTGGGGAAACGGCGAAATTTCGCCTTTTGGCGCGCGGATCTCGCGTTCATTAAATGAACTGCTCCACGTGTCAATTTTTAACTCGTGGCGAGGTTGCGACGCATGATCTTTGCCACCGGAAATGATTTTGTTACACGCGTCAAGCGACGATTCGCTGCAGCGTCCCTTGGGTCACGCGCCGCGTATCTCTGCGAATCCCTGTGCCTATAAAAGGCAGCAGTTTGGAGAGACTCTTCTTCTTCTCGCGCTTGCTAAGAACTTTAGAAAACATATTCTCCTCCCTGTTCCTCTGTTTAACCTCGGATCAAATTCGCCATGGCACCAAAGATTAAGCCGACCGCTTCTTCCTCAAAGGCGACCACCACCGAGGCCCGGAGGGGCAGCTCTTCCTCTGCGCAGGACTTCGTCCTCCAAGGTCTCCAAGGTAGTATGCCGTCTAGGCAGAACTTCACCTTTAAGAACTTTAACACAGAGAATGTGTTTGATTCCCCAGACGCAGTCTTTGGGATGATAACCGGGGCGCGGATTAGACAATCTGACGCCCAAGGACTCTGCACTTCGGGTCCTTCACTTAGAATATTTCTAACTGTGAAGGTCTCTGGACGCAGCTTACAGAACGCAGATTTGATTTTCGCGTTCTGTGTCATCAGGCGCCAATTTGATGAATCTGGCGTCTGAGTCCGGGCAGAGTCAAGTCTTGGCTTGCAGAACGCGGATTTGATCTTCGCGTTCTGTGTCATCAGGCGCCAATTTGATGAATCTGGCGTCTGAGTCCAAGTACTTTGGAATTTCATAAGTATTGGTTTGTAGAACGCGGAATTGATCTTCGCGTTCTGTGTCATCAGGCGCCAATTTGATGAATCTGGCGTCTGAGTCCAAGTACTTTGGAATTTCATAAGTATTGGTTTGCAGAACGCGGATTTGATCCTTGCGTTCTGTGCTTCCTGACGCAGAGTTGCAGGTCTGGACGCGGATTTGATAATTCCTGCGTCCAGTATCTCTTCTGCGTTTAAATTATAAACACTTAGTATTTCTCTTTGCTTTTGGTAAAGCATCTGACTTAAGTGTTTTTTTATCTTTTTGCAGCGCCGCAACCTGCTACTTCACTCCCCAAGATACGCCATTTTGGGCATGTAGGTGGTGCTGACCGGAACCTAACCTTTGTGCTGCAAAGGACTGTCCCTGTGACTGCCGACCAGTCGCCGGCTCGTGAGAAGAAGCTCTCGAACGTCGATATGAGGACTCTTCGAGTGCTTATGACCGATGCAGCATTCATCACGGATGATGGCATTCAGCTGGAGAAGCCCGCCTTCTTCTTCGGGGATCATATCCACGATGGCGGCCATCGCGTGCACGAAGGGACTTACACATGGCTCCGTCAAATAGGGGGCAGAAGGTTCTTTCTCCCGGCCATGGATAGGATGTACCCTATGTTCTATTACCAGCATATGTCCGTCCCGCGGAAGATGGAGTTTGACCTCGCTCGATATGCTCCTGAGGTTACTCTTGGCGATCTGGGCTCCCACTACCAAGTGCACCGTCATGACGGCCATGACGGGTCGGTTATCGGCCTTTTCCCTGGATCGCGCAAGAGGGAGATCCCGTCTGGAGAGATACCGCACATTGGCACCACCTTCCTCAACATGTTCATGGCAGCGGAGGGTGACTATCCAGTTGCGTTCCGTGCATATGGGTGGATCCATTCCCCAGCGAATTACTGGTGGGGCAGGATGGTTGGCTTTGTCCTTACCGAGCTCGGGGATTGCTGAAGCGTGTAGGACTGTACTCGGCGGTCAGGGCCGTACAGTGGGGGATCCCTCAAAGTTCTCAAAACTTCTTTGGGATCCTAGAACGTTACAATCCTTGACGGGGACGTTCTTTACTCCAGTCGGGGAGATGGGCCTTGCCTTACACGAGCTGCACGAGGTCTCAGGACTGGTAACAGGGGACATGCCCTATGAAGAATATGTCCACCGCTGTGGAGCTTCGCCACGTGAAGGAGGAGTTTCCCCTCATATACGAGACCTACTGGGAAGTGCTCTGTCACTTCCATATCTGCGGTCAGATCACCAAATGGCGGTCGCAGGGGGTCACGTATCTGTCTTGGGCCAGTTCTTTGTTCAACAATGTGAACACCAAAGACCACTTGATCACCCGATTGGCTCCCAGCTCTGATAGGGAGATCGAAGACCGGATTGACCAGGCTCCCGAGAAGTTCTACACCACAGATCGAACGAAGATGGTTTCGACCCCGACTTGTTTTTGAAAGCTTCCACCACCAAGCCCGGACTCCTATCTCCGATCGGGCGCTGCTGGCGGGTTTTCTGATGCTGTGGCTAAAGCGTTGTGTGGTGCCCACGCTGCCACATGAAGTTATAGTTGCCGACGTGGTGTACCCGGCGGTGCTTCTGGCCCATGGCAACCCTATAGCTCTTCTCCCGACCGTGGTGGCTGGTATTCAGAGCGGGCTGCGGGCGCTGGCTAAAAGCTTTTGTGAGCCGCCAAAAACTGTGGATTCCGAGGGAAAGCCGCTCACGGACGCAGAGGGGAATCCAGTGGTGAAGCATCCCAATCCTCGGGTCGAGCTGCCTTACACATACCTTATGGCCTGGTATGTGATGCACTGCCCCTCTTTGATGACGGCGGTGCGTTGGAAGGAGGACTCCGTCCCCTTCATACAGCGATTGGAGGGTTCAAGGTGGGAAGATCCTTATATATATTACATCCGGAAGCGTCTTTCAGCCCCGGCAAACTATCAGCTCAATCGTTGCCTCCTCCAGATCCCTGGTGCATCCTACGGCGATCTACTTGTCGATTCCGCAGGCCCTGATGATTTCACGAGGTTATCCCAGGGAGCCTTCTGGTGGTTGCTCAATATTCGGCCCGGGTATATGCTTTTTCGACAAGGGACGTCATGCACCATTGAGCCATACATGCCGAATCGCTTCGCTCGACAGTTCGGCTATGACCAGCTCTATATCGGGAATCCAAATGCTTATCTCGCCTTCGAAGGGAACTTGTTCGAGGGTGCTCGGGCCTGGTACTATAGTGTGGCTGGAGGGACAGGAACAACCTTCCGTCTACCTCTCGAAGCGCCCAAGTGCCAGATGAGTCTAAGCTATTGTACTTGGTACTCCCAAGCCGTCCAGACACCAGACTTTCTTCCGGCATCTTCATGTATCGAGAGCATCAATGCAAGCCTCGAGGCAAGGACAGAGTCTGGTAAACCAACGAGACTCGTAGAGCAGTACCGGAAAGCCCGTAAGGAGGTCGGGAGAAGGACGAGGAGGGAGCCACGAGCTACAGAGCCACGACCGCCAAGGGCAGAGCCACGAGCGAAGAATGAGCCGTCAGTAACGAGGGCGGAGCCATCAGCGACGAGGGAGGAGCCGCAGACGAAGAGGTCTAGGCAGTTGGTGAGTAAGCGTCCTCACCGCTCTACTTCTGTTGTTGAGCCTGCCCCGAAGAAGGTTAAGAGGGACTCGGCGGCTGAAGTCTCTCAATCTGGAGCCATCTCTGCTGGAGTTGAGGCTCCTCCTGAAGATGTCGTTGCCAGAGTTGGCGAATCTCCGGAAGAGGAAGATTTTCCTCTTCCAGTTCGTGCTCCTAGGCCGCACCACGAGCACCGCGAGGCTGTGGAGGAAGGGGAGTTCATCGAGGAATCCGCTGTTGCTGCTGATGTCGCATCTCCAGAGATTGAAGTAATGGGTAATGCAGATGTTGAGATTCCGGGAGTTGCAGCTCAGCTCAAATCACCTTCTGCTCATGAAAGGAGAGATGAGGCACAGCAGTTGGGATCTCCGAGCGTCTTCATCCCCAGTCCTAGAGCCGTTGACCCTAGTCCTACTACTGGAGTGATTGGAGGCAAGGCTCCGATTGTGGATTCTCCTCGCACTGATCTGTCGTCTTCTTCGTTCTCAGGGGCAAGCATGTTTGAGGACGAGGTCGACTATGGTGATGAACCCGCTCCTCCTGATCAAAGCAAGTTCTTCCATATCTCAGAGGAGGAAATGTATGTGGGCGAGTCATCATCTGCACCACCAGTGGCGGCTATTCCTGTTGAAGGTACCCTTTCCACCTCCTGTCCAATTTTTCTTTACATGTTGAAGAAGATGTCTTGACATTCTTCATTTTATATTGCAGGGTCAGCTGGAGATGCCGAGGCTACAACCTCCTCGCATATTGAGGAGATGGTGGGAGAGTTGACTCGACCACAGGGAATTGAGACCTCCGCTGCTGAGATGCCCTCAGAGGGGGCAGTTGCTGAGACTGGGGAGCCTTCCACTCTGCCAGAGGAGGAAGCCACTACTGAGGTCGAGGAGGCTCGGGTGGATGCAGGTTCACTCCCAGGAGATTGCACGGCTCAAGTTTCAAATGAAGTTTCTGAGAGAAATCGTGCTTGCCACTCCATCATTGGTCGCGGAAGTTCCCGCAGGGATAGCACCTCGGAAGCACCAGTGGCTGGTTCTGCTCTTGCCGTATCGGCGGTTAGCATGACTTCTGCGCAAAAAGAGCCGGCCTACACCCCTTCTTCCGAGATAGAAAGGGGGTCGGGGAGCGTTCCGGTGGTGATGACAGCATGGACTTCCTGACGCGCAGTACGGTGCGGCAGTTCTTTGAAGCGATGCGATCGTGCATCGACTTTATCCTTTCTGGGCGTCGTTCTTTTGACTTTGCCCGGAGATTTCTCGGGAATGTGGCCGAGAACATCGAGCTAGTCGGGGGCCTTCCTCTTGCTCAGGCATGTATGCGGGTGGTGGATCAGTTGGAGAGTGACCTGAAAGAGCTGAAGTCTTTAGACGAAGCTGACTCCCTCCACGAAAACCCAAGTCATCCTAGATAGCCTCCTTTCTGCCCAAAGGCAAGAGCGACAGGAAGTGGAAGTACAAATTGCCGAAGAGGTCAGCAACCTTGAGCGTTCCCAGGCTGAATGCCAAAGGCTGATTGAAGACTCAGGGGATACTGAGCTTATCATGCAGAACACAGAGCTTGCTATTACCAACGCTCGGGCTGCCATTGCTAAGGCCAAAGCCATGCTAGCTGTCAATGAAGAGAAGCTCGTCGCCCTCCAGAAGAAGCTAGAGGAGCAGAAGGCTGCAAGGGTACGGGCTGAAGAGAGCCAGTCTGTTCATCTCTCCAGATTGGAGACTTTGCGAGCCCAGCTGGCTGAAAAACCCTGCCTATCTGAAGAGGAGCTGCGGGTCCAGGCGATGATGGAGGCTGAGAAGGCACGTCAGCATGAGATGCATCGTCTCAGGGAGCGCATCCGTTCCCTACCAGATCGAGATTTTTAGCCTTCTCCTCCCTTCTTTTTTCTTTTTTTGTAACGCTCAATCTTATTTGTATAAGAGAGCGTTTTTGTATCACTTTCATATTTTTGGATATAAATAAAAGTGACACCCTCCTTTTTACTTCTTTTGTCTCGAACTCTTTGCCTTTGTTTGGACATGTAGGAGCAAGGAAGTCTTTTGATCTTTATCAAAATTATAATCATAATCTTAATAAGTCAAAAGATATGAGGAAAGATCTGTTTCAAGAACTTTCATGACACTGTCAGAGGTGTAAGCTTAACTTGACAGAGGTGATTTTTGGTGGACCTGCCACTTTGTGGAAGAAAGTGACAGGTGGAGTTCGTACCCCCAGGAAAGATGAACTTTTATCAAGGATTTGTGCTTAACTTGATTTCAGATCAGCTGGGGATGTTGATGGAAACATTGTTTATTGGTGTAATGTTACCAACAATGCCTCCAAAATGAATTCGATATTCTGTTGGGGAGAATATCAAATGAAACTAGACTCGCGGGGGAATCTAGGGAAGTCCTTACCGTTAGAGGTGTGATATTAACTTAACGGGTTGGAAATAGTCTTGTCAGAAGTGTAATGTTAACTTGACAAGGACATGAGTTAGAGGTGTGATATTAACTTAACTCATCGACATCTCAGTTTTAATAAGAAAAACTGAGGGTGTCACTGTCATAGGTGTGATGTTTAACTTAACAGTGAGGGTAATGCTAGAGGTGTAATGTTGAACTTGGCATTAGTCGTCTCGCTTGAAGAAGTCGAGGAAAGGTCATAGCCATAGGTGTATTGTTGAACTTAGCAATGACTCGGATGCTAGAAGTGTAGTGTTAACTTGGCATCGTTCGTCTCGGCTTAAGGAAGTCGAGGAAAGGTCATAGCCATAGGTGTATTGTTGAACTTAGCAATGACTCGGATGCTAGAAGTGTAGTGTTAACTTGGCATCGTCCATTTCAGCTTCGATATGGAAGTCTGAAGAAAGGGTGACTGTCAGAGGTGTAATATTAACTTGACGGGCACCTGATATACTGCTTAGAGGTGTAATGTTAACTTAAACAGTAGTTTGTCAGAGGTGTGATATTAACTTGACAAGAATTGGCTCTTGATAGGAGCAATTTGAGGACCTGTCATTCTATTGATGAGAATTGACAAGTGGAATTTGAAATGCCAGAGGTATAGTGTTAACTTGGCAATTTTGAAGTTTGCTGCTCTATGTAGAGGTAACAGCGGGGCTTGTACTCGACAAGGAGTATTCATTACCAGAGGTATAGTGTTTAACGTAGTAATGTTTGCATTTTGTGGTCCTACCATTCTATGGATGAGAATTGGTAAGAGATTTTGGAGGAGAGAGAGTGGAATCAGGTCCACTTAGGATTTTTAGCAAACCCTCAGCTGTCAACGGATTTGAGGTGCCTTTACCAACTACCGTTTGAGTTGGGCTAGTCATGCTATTCCCTCAGCATGATGAGTTGTCGAGGACTTATGTTGGGCTTAGATGCCAACATTTTCCTCTATCCTTAGCCGTCGAAGGCGTTGGATGTTTGATCAGAGGTGTGGTATTAACTTGATCGGCAGAAGAACACCATCTAGGGATAGTATTTCTTCAGGAATTTGCCATTGATTGGCATCATGAGTGTATCGCCATTAGAGGTTATGAGACGATACGATCCATTCGAGTAGACCGACTCTACTACAAATGGTCCTTCCCATTTGGGTTGGAATTTTCCCTTTGTCTTGTGCGTCATGACCATGGGTCTCCGGACGGCTAAGACAAGGTCGCCTTTCTTGAAAGTTCGCGTTTTGACTTTCTTGTTGAAGGCTCTGGTGATGCGAGCTTGATAAAGCTCGATCTGCTGCTGGGCCTGCAGACGCTTGTCGTCTAAGGCCTCCAGTTCTTGGAGTCGCTGTCGATGCTTCCCTCTGTTGTCATCTCGGCGGTCAGGGCGACGCGTAGAGATGGAATTTGGATTTCCAGTGGGAGGACAGCTTCACATCCGTACACCAGGAAAATGGCGTGGCTTTAGTTGGGGTTCGCACGGTCGTGCGATATGCCCATAAGCATTCACCCAACTTATCGTCCCAGTCTCGTTGACTTTTCGAGACGAATTTCTTGAGAAGCTTGCCAATAGTCTTATTGAAAGCTTCCGCGAGGCCGTTGGCGGGAGGATAGTATGCCGTTGATGACACACTCTGGATTCTGAACTTAGCACAGAATCTCTGGAAAGCCTGGCTGATGAACTGGGGTCCATTGTCATGGACGATCCGCCGAGGCACACCGAAGCGATAGATAACGTGATGTTTCACGAACTTGATCACGTTAGACGATTTTACCTCTTTTAGAGGAACAGCTTCGGCCCACTTGGAGAAGTAATCGGTTATTGCTAGAATGAACCGATGTCCTTTCGACGATGGTGGGCTGATGGGGCCAACCACGTCCATCCCCCACATTTCGAACGGCCAAGTAGAGGTCGTAGAGTGGAGATACCCTGGTGCTTGATGGATGAAATCGCCATGTATTTGACAGGCGTGACATCTCTTAGCGAGGGAGATGGCGTCGACAATCATCTTGGGCCAATAGTAACCCAATCTTTGGAGTCGGTTTGCCAGCTTCGGGCCAGGTTGATGAGCTCCACAAATACCATCGTGGGCTTCTTTCAACACTTCACGGGCTTCTTTGATGAGAGGCACCGGAGCAGGATCCCGTCATGCGATCGACGGTACAGTGTTCGCGTGATCGCATTATAGTAAAATTTGGGGGCTTTCCTCCGAATGGCGGCCGCCTCTTTTGTCTTCAGGCAGGATGCCGTATAAGACATAATCAATATAGGGAAATCGCCAGTCTTTAAGCTCTGGAGCGGTTGACACTTCAAGTGTTTCTTTACCGCGACGATCTCCTGTTGACCCTGGTAGTCTCCGGGGGAAATTTTTGGACAGTATAGGTCGTGGCTATAGACGAATACTTTCTCCATTGCTCCTGCTGGAGAGCTAGGGAAGCTGCGAGAGATGCGAGGGCATCTGCATGCGCATTTTGGCTTCGCGGCACATGGTCGATGTAGAAGTTTGAAAACTTCTCCGCCATGTGGATTGTCGCGTCGTAGTAGGGTACTAGATCTTCATGTCTGACCTCATACTCTCCGCGAACTTGGCTGACGATGAGTTGGAGTCACCGTACGCCTCGAGATTTTTAACGCCAATCTCATCGGCGAATTGCATCCCAATCAGGAGAGCGTTGTATTCCGCCACATTGTTGGAACAGGGTTCGGTAACGAGATAGCCCGGGGATCACGTAGTTTTGTGGGGAGACGAGTACTACTCCTACCCCCGCTACTGTGTGTCCCTTTGGGCTTGCCCTTGATGCACCATCGAAGAAAAGTTGCCATACTTGTCCTTCGAATGTTGCCTGAGTCAGGCATACTTCAGCGACCTCATCTGGGAGATCCTCATAAAGTTTGGCTGCCCTCGGATCTGGGTGTTCGGCTAAGAAGTCCGCCACCGCTTGTCCTTTAATGGCCTTCTGTGGCAGGAAGTGCATCTCATATTGAGAGAGCAATATAGCCCATTTCGCCAGCCGGCCATTCAATGATGAAGGCTTTGTCATAAGCAACCTCAGGGGGTTGACTTTTGATATGACATTTATAGTTTGGCCTACCAGATAATGTCGCATTTTCTGAATAGCGAACACCAAGGCCAAACACTCCTTCTCGATCGGGTTGTATCGATGTTCGGCCCCGATCATCGTTCTACTGAGGTAGTAGATTGCTTGTTCTCGTCCTTGGTCATCATTCTGAGCTAGTAGAGCTCCCAAAGAATGATCCATCGATCGGACGTACACCAGGAAGGGTTTTCCGGATACCGGAGCTGCAAGTACTGGTGGTTGGGTGAGGTATCGTTTGATCTCCTCGAATGCTTGCTGGCAAGCGTCGTCCCATATGAACGAGACTCCCTTCTTCATCAGCTTAGCGAAGGGTTGGCATCTTCCGGAGAGATTTGAAATAAATCTGCGGATGTATGCCAGTCGTCCCTGCAATCCTCTGAGCTCCCTGAGGCTTCTTGGAGGTTGCATTTCCTGAATGGCGCGAACCTTCTCCGGATCCAAATGAATTCCGGTAGAGGTTACAACAAACCCTAGGAATTTTCCGCTGGCTACCCCCAGGAATGATTTGGTGGGATTCATCTTCAATTGATGAGCCCGCATGATGTCAAAGATCGCTTTTAGGTCCGCTATGTGATCGCCTTTAGTGCGGCTTTTCACCGCGATGTCATCGACATAGCACTCCACCGTTTTGCGTATCTGCTGGTGAAAAATGGCATTCATAGTCCTTTGGTATGTTGCCCTGCATTCTTTAGTCCGAAGGGCATGACGGTGTAGCAGTATACTCCTAGAGGTGTCCTGAAGGAGGTATGCTTTTCGTCGTCAGGGTACATCTTGATTTGATTGTAACCTGAGAATCCTCCATAAAGGACATTCGCTCGAACCCGCATGTATTGTCAATCATGACATCTGTGATTGGCAACGGGAACTCGTCTTTGGGGCAGGCCTCGTTTAGATCGCGGAAGTCGATGCAGATCGGATCTTCCCGTTCTTCTTAGCAACGGGGACAATGTTAGCTACCCAGTCGGGATGTTGTTCCTCCCTGATGAAGCCAGAGTCAATGAGCTTTTTGACTTCTGATTGAATGGCTTCCATTACTTCTGGACGAAACCGTCGCTGCTGCTGTTGCTTGACGGGCTTTACATCCGGACTGATGTTGAGGCGGTGCATAGCCACTTGAGGATCGAGTCCAGGCATGTCCTCATAATTCCAGGCGAAGACGTCTATATACTCTTGTATAAGAGATATTAGATCCTTCTTCTTGATGTGACAGGCCGTCACTTATGAAGATGGGCTTAGGATTAGCATCATCTCCTAGGTTGATCTGAACAACCTTGTCTTCTGTGGGTGGCTCACGCTGTTCGAAGCGGATATCCCAGAGAGCATTCAGGTGTTTGATCCAGGTCTGTATCTGACTGGATCATTTCTTCGTCTTCGTCTTCCAGATGGTTTGTTGAAGCCATGTTTACTGAAAGCCCTTTGAAGATGTTGCCAATACTGACATCTGATTCCCACGATGACGTGTCTGAAGAGTGATCATGGCCTGATGGTTCCTCGGAATCAGGGGCTGACGGGATCGGAGTTGATATATAGCCCAACCTCCTGCGGGTCTGATGATAATAATCAGGTGTTTTCCCTTTTGGCACAAAAGATCGGAGCAACGATCTCCTTCCTTTGCCGAAGTTCAACCCGGGTCCGCTGGCTAGATCATACCCCATACGCTTCATCATCTTGAGCGCTTTTGGTTCATAGTGATTGAACTGCGGGGGCTCTTCTTCGCCTTCTGATTCATCATGGGGTGTTGGTTGAGACGAGCCTCGCCCAAAAGTATTGGTCTTTGGCCTTTTCGTCTGACTGGAACCATGAATACAGATTCTTGTGCATCACCATCATCCTGGTGTACGTCCCGAAGGATGATTTTATTGGTACATGCAATGATGTCAAAGCACCCATTGCCGACCATACATCCTCGTCTACGCCGGTACTGGTATCCGACGGTATTGAATCAGACTCACACACAGGAAAGTACGCGAAATCTAAATCTTCATTAATATACCAACCGCCTACATCGTCGGTGGTATCAACATCGAGCTTATTAGTGCTCTTTACAAGTGGTTCTAGCTCCCACATGCACTCTTCTTTTTCGGGCTCGATGTCAGCCTCGTTACCAGAGTCTGGCTCCTCTGGTTGCGGGGTTTCATTATTCTCCTCATATAAGAGGGAATCCGTGAAATAATTCTCGACCCCTTTGAACGGATGCCTTTCGGCAATCAACGTTCGGACCTGTCCGCTCTCGTCAATGTATTTCATGACTTGATGGAGAGTGGAGGGGACGATGGAATTTTGGTGAATCCATGGTCGTCCCAGCAACAGGTTGTAAGACGTGTCAGCGTCAATGACGTAACACGTTACTTCTGATTTGAGGCTCCCGATCCGGCATTTGAGCTTGATCTTCCCCATCGGGCGGGAGCTGTTGGCATTAAACCCATAAATAGTCGTCTGGGTAGGGCTCAGACGATGGGTAGGAATGCCCAGAAATTGCATGACCCGGCGAGGTATGATGCTTAGTGCGGACCCAGGGTCTACCTGAATGCGATTCACCTCGGATGACCCGATATACCCCGTGAAGTATAGGGGTCGGTCATGCTTCCCTTTAACCTGCATGTCATCTTTTGTGAAAGAGATGCAGGGAGCATTTGGGGAGGTGTGGAGGCAATCCTCTACATCTTCCTCCCTCGGTACGTGGGTCAGAAAGGCTCAGCGTTTGTCAGGGCTTCTTGTAGAGCTTCTCTGGTTGACTTTGATAGCCTCAGGAGCTCATACAAGGTAATGCGTGCTGGGATGTTGGCTAACTGAGCCAGCACATCGAAGCGGTAAGGTGTCGAAGGTGTCGAAGATCCTTCCGCTGCACTTCTTGAAAGAACCCGAGAAACCGAGTTTCTTTCTGTTTCTCCACGGGTGGTTTTTGGGAGGGCTGAGCTGGCTCTACAGCTGGTTGAGGAGGGACCACCGCCTTTTCGCCGTACTGCTTCAAGTACGCCTGCCCTGAACGGGTGCCTGCTGTCGGTTGGTTGGGCTCTGCCGCCAGGACTATTGTTTCCTCTTCTGAGTCGGTCAGCGAAGGAACATCAGCGTCTGCTTCCCGGGAAGAAGCGCAGATCACGTGGCAAGATGATGCCTTCCCCTTGCCTTTGGACTTCCTGTTGGTCACAGTCGTCCATTGTTGCTCGTCGACGAGGTCAGGGTGGACCCACATGATTTCCCTTTGAGGTGTAGGGACGGGTACCAAGCCTTTCTCCTGCTGCTGATGAGGGTCTGTATTGACCACTCTCAATTCTCCTTTCGGGACAGATATCACTCCCACGGGCATCGGAGGTCGTGTCCCAAAGTGGAGCATCGACGTCATGTTGGCCGTCATCTTCTTCTGCTCTGGTCGGAGTTTTATACCTCCGCGTCAATCAGGGCTTGAAGGACGTCCTTGAAGATGTAGCAGCTCCTGGTAGGGTGCCCGAGCATCCTATGGTACAGGCAGTAGTTGGGATTGTCGGTCTTGCCGACTTCTTCCGGGCGCCTGATTTCAGGGAGCTTCAGTCGATTGCTCTTGTTGAGTAGTTTGAAGAGCGAATCGACGTGTTCCTCCTTGAAGGAATACTGCTTGTTGGGGCGTGGCTGGCTTGAAGAGCACTTGCCCTGCCTGTTTGAGGTTTGGTGGGAGCTTTGGTCTCCGTCGCCAAATTATCCTTCCGTTTGGTTTGGAGGGATGTGTTCTGTGCACGCCTTGTCGACCTCTCTGGCCTGGGCTTGCCTTCTTCCGCTCTGACGCGGGCAACAATCTCCTCAGCCTGTTCACCTTGCTGGACTAATTGTTTCCAGGTGCGGCTTTCAGCAACTCCTATCTGAGCAAGGAGTGAGGTTTGGAGATTGTGGCGACATGTTTCCACCAGGGTGGCCTGGGTCATGCCGCTTGGACATCGGAGTGCCGTGTTCCGAAATCTTTCTACGAAAGACTTAACGGACTCTCCCTTTCGCTGTTTGGTAGCTAAAAGGGTAGGCATTGTGACCTCCGAATCATCTTCAAAGAAGCGTGTTAGAAACAGCTTCTCCAAGTCGCCCCAGTTCTTGATGGAACCTTCCGGGAGCTTCATAAACCATTCAAAGGCCAACCCTTTTAGGGTGCCAATGAACAGTCGCGCCAATATAGCGTCGTTATCTACCACATTCCCAGTTTGGGATTTGAAGTAGTAGATATGCTGGTTGGGTGATCCCTTCCCGTCAAATGCTTGGAGAGTTGGAGCCTTGAACTTAGGAGGGTACGGGACTAAGTCCCACTCGGCCGGATAGGGCCGGACCACTCCAGCTTCTTGGAGATCTTTACGACTGGCAAGGGCGTTGAGTCGTTGCTCCAGTAGGCTCATTCTTTGATCTTGAGCCTTCTCCGAGTCCGGGTTGCTTCCTGCATGCGCTGAAGGCTGGGACACATCTGGAGTAGATCGTCGTGTCCTTTCGGAAGGATCGGAGGGTGGACTTTCTCTCCTTCCCCTTCTTGCTCTTGGCCTTCTAGGAGGAGATCTCTCTCTCTCTTCGAGCAATTTCTCAAGCATGTGCTTGAGACCGTCAATGGTTCTCTGCTGAGAGGAGAGTATTTGCATTTGGTGCTTCTGCATCTGCACTAGATGCTTATTGTCTCCTCAGGAGCGTCTTCTTTCCTCAGGAGCATCTGCCATGTAGGCAAAAACTCCCTTTCACCGGAAGAGTTCGAATCTTGCGACTCTATCACTACGGAGTGAGAGTCGTCCATCCTAATGCCGCGGGATAAGGCATTATAGTCAATTGGGGGGATGGTCCCTGTCCTGGTACGGGTATGTCGATACACCCCTTCTGTCTCAGAGTTTGACCCCTCTGAATTGACCATTGGTTGTTTTCCCCTGCTTCTGCTTGTCATATATGCAGTAAGCTCCGGGTATTCGACATCAGGGAAGGTTCTCCTTCGGTGGGAGCGTCTTCTTTTGGCTGACGGAGGAATCAGGGTCAGCTGTCTAATCAAAGACGGCTGGTGCACGCCTGATTCGCAATGGCATCCAGAGAGCATCTGGATGAGTTGTTGACAGCAGCAAGAAGAAGTGGCCTGATTGGCACTTCTTTTCCTTGTCAAATAATCCCTCAAATCCGTGGGAGAGGGATTAAATAGACTGGCCTCACAACGTCGAAGACGGGGGGCAGTCGTGTGTTGCGCTGTCTGAACGCAGGTCTCAGAAACGCGGTGGTCACGCTGTTGCGTTCCGCGCGTCTGGCGTCTCTGTTGAGACGAGACGCGGTTCTCGCGTTGTTGTCTGCTGCGTTGGAGCAGAGAGACTTGAGGCGTTACGCGCGTCTGGCGTCTCTGTTGAGACGAGACGCGGTCCTCGCACTGTTGTCTGCTGCGTTGGAGCAGAGAAACTTGGGAGATAGTGGGCTGCTGGGCCCTACGCCTGGGGGCGCATGCGTCCTGCGTTTGATGAGACGCAGAAGCTTCGCTTTGGCGTTTGGCAAGTTGGTCTTCGGCAGACACAACTTGAGGAGTCTCGCGTTTGGGTCGCCAAACGCGATCTCTCGCACTGGTCGGGGTGCGGGCAAGGCATCAGATTGAACGCCGCGTCCAACCCCAGTCAGAAAACCATCGGTTTCCGACCGAGTGTTGACGCGCGCGTCTTCTCAGTCGACGCTCGGCATTCCGATTGCGTCGTGGAGGAGGAGAGAAGCCAACAATTTCCTGGTTTGAAGAACAGGGATGTTCACCACGCGGTCTCTTGAGAGACGTTGACGCGGGTTTCTGCGCGACGCGGTTGGTCGCAGCAGTAGTTGTGCCGGGGACCACGCGGGCCTTCTGGGAGGCGTTGGCGCGTGGGTTCTGTGCGTCGCGGTTGATCGCAGCAGAGGCGTTGGATGTCACGCGGGCCTTCGGGGAGGCGTTGACGCGTAAGCCGGACGCAGCACAGTGGGTGACAGCAGCGTCCGATAGAGCCACAGATAGGGCTTCGGGAAGCTGTCCACTCGAGACCCTGCGGCAGACGCGGGTCTTTGGGCTCTTGGAGCCAGAAGAGAGAAACTCTTCATACTTCGCCTGGTCGAACTCAACGACGAGTGATTCGACCATCTTCCCCTTACGGAGAACGTCATCCTGCACCACGATGTGCTCATCGGTCACGAATGTATTCCCCGCGGAGTCGCCATCTCTTGTTCGGTACGGAAAGAGATTTGCCGTAAAATTTCCTTGAATCGGTTGAAAGATTACAACAAAACAATATTCCGACTACAAGGGAGGGAGGATGCTTGAATCTTCCCTTTGTTTAAGGCTGGGTTCTTCGTGTGGCGATGGAGAGTGAATTGTTCTCCGTTGACCAGATGACCGTCCTGAACCGTCGGGGTCTTCTCTTCGGCCAGTAGGGGAGTAACTCAGCTCCGTCTACCAAACTCTCAAAGAGGAGGTAAGCGAAGAGCGGTTTAGTACTCAGTAAGCCGCTGAAGAGTCTTCTCTCTTGTTGGCGTCGTGCTTCTCTCAAAATCTCCGACCTTTGGATTTAATTTGCTCGCCCGACCCTTCTCTGATTCTGGATTCAAGAATGCCCGACCCCTCTCCCTTTTGATTCAATCAATCGACCCTTCCTTCATAGCCAACAGGGCTATTTATAGGGGTCTTAAGGGGTGATCGTGCCCCCTAAAAATGCGCCTGAATGAGGGGCCGTTACCCGCTATACGCGCGGTAACTGACCTCCACGATCTGGGGCGGTTGCAACTGAGACGCGGGCTTTGAACCGACGCGCCTTGATGCTGAGACGCGGGCTTCAGGCCGACGCGCCTTGATGCTGAGACGCGGGTTTTGAACCGAACGCGCCTTGAAGTTGAGCGCGGGCTTTCGGGCCGACGCGCCTTGATGTAGAGACGCGGGCTTTGAACCAA